>BSBK01008039.1:335000-935000 GCA_027943335.1 Chamaecyparis obtusa | reverse complement strand
CGGGACTTGTTGCATCTCCTATTGCAAAAAATGAAAACCATTATCAAATGCCTCCAAGAAATAATACTTCAAGGGAAATAAATTGGTGCAGAGCACCCATGGCACAAACACAATCAAGGGATCTACATCGTAAACACATAACACTTAAACACATAACAAAAGAGAGAAAAAGAGGGATTTGTGTACCAGTAGATGGTGCAACAGTTGGTGCATTTAGGCTGTGTGTTGTTGACATGGCAGTCGGCAAGACATTTGTGGCTGTCCTGGATGGAGGCGGCGTTGTCATATCATCATGGAAAGGAGCTGAAGAATAAAATTGTTAGAGCATGCATAAATATAGAACGCGTGGACTAGCATGGACAAGATTGTTAGAGCATTAAAAAAAAAGATTGTTCGAGCATGTATTGTCAATGATTATGATCATTCCTATATATATTCAGTGGAAAACACAAGTGGGGAATGGAACATGTGATCTACCTGAACCACTTGCGATACCGGCCTCATCATGGGAATGGGGTTCAAAATTATGCAAATAACTCTGTAAAGACAATGCATCCATATTTTAATTAATGTCATAAAAGAGCATAACATAAAAACCATTATTGAACTCTTGTAATAATTAAAAATTTCATTAATACTTACTTTAAAGTTTTCAGAAGTGCACAACAACTCAGCTGCCCTGTCTTTTATTTCCTGAGTCTGAGGATGTATGGATACCAAACGTAGAAGTTCTTTCCCAATTTTCTTTAGCAGCTTTTTAATGGAACCGATCGGGTCATCGGTCTCTGCTAAATTAATAAAAAAAGGGTCCACAAGGGGGGACTCCTGAGGGACTACAGGTTGCTTTCCCTCTCTCCGACCACCGGCCCTCTGTGACAACAATAGTATTAGTATTATCAAAATTACTCCAAAATAATGAAGAAAATAACATTAAAAAAAATAACATTTTGCTTCTATCTAGTTTGCACAATTACAATGAGTTTTACCTGCTCATGTGTAGATGAGCTAGGAATATCGTCACCATCACCTTCGGGTGGTTGCTCCATATTGTGCCCCTGTGTCAAAGATCAAGTATAAAAATGTTAGCCAAAAATTTAATAACTAAATGGTATGTTGGAGTCATTGATTAGAAGTTGGTTTAATAGTATGTACCACCCCCATGATAGTAGCCTCATTTGTATCTATGCGATTCAAATTGTAATCAATAAGCAGCTCTTCCCCTGCACGTATTGATTTTATCGCACAGATGAATACACGATTTCCCTCGCACGCCTCAAATATGCAATTGGGTTGCTTTATAGTTGACCCAGGTCGTGTACTATTTATAAAACCCGCAATATTCCCTATTGCTTTTGGCCTTCCATCAATGTATATAGCCACACTTTTACTTTGATTATTGTCTTGCTGTTGTATATAATTTGCCGAGAGTGCATACCTACGCAGACTTTTTTTATATTGAACAATATACATCCAACTTTTGTAATCGTAACATGGTCCAATATACTCCATCAATTCAGAAACTTTGTTGTAAGACACCTTTATGCCATCCATAGAAAATAGGCCCAAACCATGTAATGATGATGGTGCTATGCGATATATCCTCTCATTAACACAAAAATCAGTGTTTATTGGAGGAAGTTCCTTGGGTACCCAATGTTTCTGTAGATGTTGGTACCTCAAGGGCACCTCGATGTCGCCTTTCATCTCATCATCATAAGAACATGACCCCCCTTGAGCAAGGAAAAATTTCATGTGTTTATTGAATTTCCTTCTAGTCCTTTGACCTCTAGTTAATCTCCCTATTCTAGATAAACTGCATGTCTCACTTTCCTCTTCTATTCCTATATTTCCCTCACTCGAGGAAGACACTTCTGACAAATACCTATTTGCTGGTACCTGCAAATGGGAGAGATCTTAGAAGACATCAATCTTACTATTGATAAGTGTATTAAATAGACTTTCTATAAGGTGTATTGACTTATACCTGTCGATCCATGAGACTGTGTGGGATGCTCTTGAAAGGGGTTCAATTTCTTGCAAATGTAATTCAATTATCATGAGCATAATCACATCATAATCATAATCACATCCATCATAAGCATCACATAAAAATTAAAAACATTAAAACGTACACATTATAACACTTAAATCAGGCTCACATTAATATGTGTTTTAAATAGTTTTATTTAATTAATTTAGATTAATAGTTAATTTAGATTAGCAGTATTCTATTTGTAGTTGAAACTTGTAGCTTTTAAAGAGATAATGAATAAACTATGTAACCATTTAAGACAAATATATTTCTATCAAGAAATGAATATTAAATACATTAAGGATTGATGGCATACCTTTAAATTTCATCATCATCATCCTCATCATCATCATCATCATCATCATCATCATCATCATCATCACCCTCGTCATCATCGTCATCATCATCGTCGTCGTCGTCATCGTTGTCATCGTTGTCATCATCATCAACATCATCATCATCAACATCAACATCATCTTCATCATCATCATCAGTAGCAGCATCATCGTCATCATCTTCTTCTTCTTCTTCATGAAAATTTGTCTCAGGAACATCATCCAATAATTTTTGATCGTGATCATCATCTACATCATCTTCTACTTCTTCGGTATCTTCTTCTTCCATCGCATTATACTTTATCGGCCTTCCTCTCGGTTCATGTCTAACAACAAATGACCAACCTGGTTTATGTGAAATCTTTGAGTAAAATACCTGCTCACATTGGCTTGGAAGAACATAGGGCTCATCCCCAACTGGCTCAAATGACCTTGTATTAACCATTGTAAATCCATTATCATGTTCAATAACAGTTCTATTAGGATCATTTGGATTAAGTCGTAGCCTGTACCATTTGACAACGAAGAGTACTAATTTGAAGGAACTAAAGTTGCACTCAAGTATATCATCCAAAATGCCATAGTATTGATTTTTAGACTCTTGAGGATCTAAGTCATTTCTAGATGAAATATTAGTCACTTGAAAGACTGCAGTTATTCCAGAATCACAAGTTTTCTTCGTGTCATCCAACACTTTGACGCGAAATTTTTGACCATTACAGAACATACCCTTGTGGTGTTTAACCTGCAATAATATGTGAAACATGTCAAAATTATTATATCGTGAGTTGATAAACATACGAGTGATTAATAATTTTGTACGTACCTGGAAATCTCTTAAACCATATGCTAAATCTATTTCCCTTTGCGTAACATTAGAATCTCCATTACGATGAGCTTCTTTAACCAATGAAGATACACCTTCCCATGTTAATGTGTGACCAGAATGTTGACATCGTTCAATCCATACCATCATCCAATCAAGATTGTTTGCAATATACAAATGTAGTGCATCCCACTCTCGAGCAACTGTACAAAAAAAATAGACGACTTACAACCGATTTATTTTGAAGATTAAGAAATAATTTATTACAATAACATCTTATAATTTATTACCTGTCACTTTCCTCAATCTACCTTTCCCCATCAAGTACTCCCCTTTGAATTTTTTAAAAGGGTCGAGATCCCAAATGCGATCTACATGGATATTTGAAGCAAACTTAGGAAGATATTCAGTAATGTACACCATAGTATGGTATACCATGTATCCCTCTACCATAGAACCCTCAGGATGTGCTCTTTGTCGAACCAAAGCCTTCAAAGATTTCAAGTGCCTCTCAACCATCCACATTGACCTAGTGTGTGCAGGTCCACACAATTCAATCTCCTCAACTTGGTGTATGAGGTAGTGTTCTTGTGCATTGAAAAAAGTTGGAGGTAGACACTTTTGCATTTCACACAATAAATGAGAAATTCTTCTCTTCCAATAGTTTATATCTTCTTTATGGATTTCTTTAGATGACAACCACCTACATTAAGAGATTCAAGTCACAAAAAATATATAAATACGAGACTTTACAAAATAATATACAATAGATTACATAGCAAGAAAAATAAATCATGAATATAATAAATATATACAATAAATTGAACAGATATTACTGCTTACCTCATGTATTTTCCAAGATCATATATCACTTGTTTGATGTTATTGTTGAAGTGCTCTGGGAGAGATAGAGGTAGCACGTACTGCAGTAATTATAAACCAATCATTTCATTATTTTCTAACATAACATAATGAATAGTACACGTAGTTTATGAATATATTGTAAATACAGAAGAACATAACTTACCTTGATGAAAGTATGCCAATCATGCGTTTTGAGCCCTGGCCCAAATTCACTTTTCTTTGATATGAGATTGCTTATGTTCCCAGCAAATCCTGTGAGAAATCAAATTTTTCGTATGACTTCTTTTATGGCATCACTTTGCTGCTCTGTTAATAACCAAGGAAGGGCACTTATATTAATCTGATCTCTATTGCTATTTGAGTGAATGAAATTCTTCAGTGCATGATTGGATTCATGAATGTCATTACAAATTTTGACAATTTTTTCTTTGTCACGCCTTCCATCTAGTATTTTCCACAATGTCTCTATTATATTCTTTCCAACATGCATAAGATCAAACAAATGCACAATTTGTAGGTCCTCGTAGTAGGGAAACCTACTAAATTGTCTGGGATAGCTTTTTAGTCCCTTTGGAAGGTTGTCAGTAGTGCCTTGACGACCTTCACGATCATCAATTACATAATTAGTAAACAAAAATCACAATAGAAATATATAAATTACAAACATAAACCATTAAGTGGAACGACATTACCTCGACGATTAATTCTATTATATTCCAACTTCCATAGGCGAGGTGTCATTCTTCGTGGCTTTGATGTAGTCTCTTCTTTCCCATTGAAAAGATGTTTTTCCATACTTCGATACTTATGATTCCTGTGGAGGAAGTGTCTGTACTCATCAAACACATGCTTTCCTAAACTTTTTGAATGACGAGATTTCATCTTTGGACCACAAACTGGACATGCAAATTTTCCCTTTGTTTGAAGACCTACAAGATAATGATATAATTGGATTATTAAATATGTTGATTTTTATAATTAGAATTATCATGCGCAACTTGAATTCACTATAACATACCACAAAAATGTGTTAGCCCTGGGGCATCATGTATTGTCCATACAAGTATTGCATGGAATTGAAATTGTCTTTGTCTTATTGGTCTAGACACGTCATACATAGTGACATCGTTCCATAACTCCACCAACTCGTCAATAAGAGGCTCAATATATACATTCATATCTTTAACTTGATATTTACCTACTTGAATGAACAATAACATTATATAATTATTGTGACCATTTTACTGTAAGATTTGTAAGTACATGTAAATTAATAACTATCAAATGATAAAATACCTGGAACAATCATTGCCAACATAATGTGCTCCCTCTTTATTGACATCCACAAAGGAATGTTATTGTTGATAACAAAAACAGGCCACACCGAGCAAACAGATCTCATCTCTCCAAATGGATTGACACCATTCGCTGCCAATGAAAGCCTGAGATTACGAGGTTCTTCTTTGAAGTGTTGCCACTTTTCCTCTATGTGCATAAATGTCGAGCCATCCATAGGGATTCGAATAATGTCATCTCGACTTCTATTGCGTGCATGGTAATCCATAAATTGTGCCAAGCTAGTACACCTAAATAATTGTCGCATCTGTGGAATAATGGGGATGTAACGAAGAACCTTGTGAGGCACCTTTTTTGTTATTTGATCTGCTCGATATCTACTCGTATGACATACAGGGCATTGTGTTGCAAATTCATGTTCTTTATAATATATAATATGATCATTGGGACAAGCATGTATTGCTTGATACTCCATTCCAATATCTTTCATAATAGCAGATAATTCTCGATATGAGCGAGGTAGAATATTTGATGGTGGTAACAAAAACTCGCCTATCAATCTACAGCAAAAAATATAAGTTGTTAATATAAACAATATTAGTGGTACATTATTCACCCTTTGTTAACTATAAAGACATATATGACATACCTTAACATACGTGACATTGTTATGTTGGATAAACCATTCATAACCTTTAAGTTCAACAACAACAATACAGCAGAGAGAAGAGTTGTTTGGGAGTCTTTGTATAGGGGCTCGTATGCCTTCTCAAGTAGGGGTACATCAAGGCTATCATCATCATCATGATCAGATCCGCTTGGACTAAATGTGTCATGGATCAATGTATTTATACCATCATCTTCAATTGTGTTTTCTGGTGCATGATCGTCATCTTCCATGGGATCATTATCTTCACCTTGGATATTCGCACCCCCATGTTCCTCCATATCATGTACTTCCCTGGGGAGATCAACCTATATAAAATTGATTAACATAAATAAACCATGATCTTCAACTCATCATCAAGTGATTTCATATGTATATAAATTGTTAAAATGATATAATGAACAACTTACCAGTGGATGATAGTCATGCCCCCCTTCAATGTGACCATTCTCCCTACAATGTCTCTTAACTGTTTTGATTAGCAGTCTTCTACGGTTTAAGCCCTTACAAATTTTGCAGGGACAATAACATTTTCCATCACCTTTTCTTTTCAAGTTAGACCACAATCTAGTGATTGTCTCCCTATTTTGTTCTTCACTTATATTATCTGACATGATCGTTCTTCGCAGGAAGCAAAAATTGGGCTATGAAAACTTCGGTCTACAACTTTCAGTGACTAAGCAAAATTGTCAAAAGTACACAAACCTTCTTAGACCTAGTTAAATCCTTTAATATTTTAAAAGTCTAGTTAAAATATACATTAGATTAAAAAATATACAATTTTCATGCCTGAGCGCGCGGCTACGACTAGTGCAATGGTCTTCTTGCTTAGCTCTAGAAGCTCTCTAGCAATCAAAACATATAAGCTACAAGGCCTAACAGCAATTTCAAAACATATAAGCTACAAGGCAAGACATATTACATGACATGGCAAAAGGATTAAAATATACATTAGATTAAAATATATACAATTTTCAAACCTAAGCGCGCGGCTATAACTCGTGCAATGGTCTTCTTGCTTAGCTCTAGAAGCTCTCCAGCAATCAAAACATATAAGCTATTAGAATTCATTAACTTTCTGTAATTGGAAAACTCTATTTGATATTAGACCGTAAACTACTACTATTCTCTCCATAAGAACTAAGTACAAAATTCTTTCAAGTTCACATCCATGATTCCCTTTAGATTAAAATATATAGCAAAAATAAGCTAAAAGTCTAGTTAAAATATACATTAGATTAAAAAATATACAATTTTCAAACCTGAGCGCGTGGCTATAACTCATGCAATGGTCTTCTTGCTTAGCTTTAGTAGCTCTCCAACAATCAAAACATATAAGCTACAAGGCCTAATAGCAATTTCAAAACAAGGGTCATCAAAAGAACCAAAAACAATGTGTGCAAACAATACCTTGTGAAGTGGTATAGACAATTAGAAGATGCTACTATGTGCTAGTGAACTTCTTAGAACTGTTGGTATATTCTTACAACTTGTTACACCTGGGATATTCTTCTCTGTAGATGCTACTGTGTGCCGTGGTCCAAACGGGCCCATAAATGTGGTTGAATAGCAATACATTCAAGTGGCAATTACACAAGGGACAATCACTGTGAGATATCCTCATGTGTGACTGTCCTTGTCACAAATGAGGACATCTCACAGTGACTGTCCCTTGTGTAATTGCCACTTGAATGAGGTTAGTCACTGTAAAGACAACATGATAATGTACACATACAATGAGTGTACATTATCATGTTGTCTTTATAGTGGCTTCCCTCATGTTGTATATTCTTCTCTGTAGATGCTACTACGTGCTAGGGAACTTCTTAGAACTACTGGTATATTCTTACAACTTGTTACACCTGGGATATTCTTCTTTGTAGATGCTACTGTGTGTCGTGGTCCAAACGGGCCCATAAATGTGGTTGAATAGCAATACATTCAAGTGGCAATTACACAAGGGACAGTCACTGTGAGATGTCCTCATGTGTGACTATCCTTGTCACAAATGAGGACATCTCACAGTGACTGTCCCTTGTGTAATTAAGTATTATGGGGAAGCATTCTAAATAACCAAAGCCGCTAACAATAAATTCAACACAGATATGTCCTCATTTCTGGGTATTTTAGCTCTCTAACAGCTGAATACTAGATTAAATAATAATGACAAAAGAAAAATAAACCCAACGTACTCTGAAATTGTAGCTGTGATTTTGCGGAGGGAATCTCTCTCGGTGCTGTTGAAAACACAAATGACAACCCACTTGATTTTGCGGAGGGAATCTCTCTCGGTGCTGTTCAAAACACAAATGACAACCCGCTTTGTTCAAAACACAAATGATAACCCGCTTGATTTCACAGAGGGAATCTCTCTCGGCACTGTTGAAAACACAAATGACAACGTTCCTTTTTTTTTTTGCACTTATATCCCGACCAACATAAGGTCCATTTGTAATACAACATGATAATGTACACTTACAGTGAGTGTACATTATCATGTTGTCCTTAGAGTGACTATCCTCATTTGTTGAAGAAGAAAAGCATTAATGTGGCTGAATAGCAATACATTCAAGTGGCAATTACACAAGGGACAGTCACTATGAGATGTCCTCATTTGTGACTGTCCTTACAGTGAGTGTACATTATCATGGTGTCTTTAGAGTGACTGTCCTCATTTGTTGAAGAAGAAAAGCATTAATGTGGTTCAATAGCAATACATTCAAGTGGCAATTACACAAGGGACAATCACTGTGAGATGTCCTCATGTGTGACTGTCCTTGTCACAAATGAGGACATCTCACAATGACTGTCCCTTGTGTAATTCAAGTGGCAATTACACAAGGGACAGTCACTGTGAGATGTCCTCATTTGTGACTATCCTTACAATGAGTGTACATTATCATGTTGTCTTTAGAGTGACTGTCCTCATTTGTTGAAGAAGAAAAGCATTAATGTGGTTCAATAGCAATACATTCAAGTGGCAATTACACAAGGGACAATGTCATGAGCCGTGACATATTGAACTTAGTATAATAATAAAATGATTAGATGATATATAATAATCTATTATTAACGGTATATAACAATAATATATAATTATTATCAAAAGATAATAATAATATATAGTTAGCATAATAAGTAATATGTTAATTAAATAATATTAAAATATTAATAAATAATATAATTATGATTATAATTATAATATAAATTAATAATAAATAATTATTAATAAATTATATATATTATATTATAATAATATATTAAGTAATAATATTAAATCAATTATTGATATAATAATTTTAATATATAAATAATATTAATAAACCTCTCAATATAAAACAATATGTTATCACTATAATAATATTTATTATAATATTATTAATATTACTAACATCATTAATTATAATATTTAATAATAACAATAACATTAATAATAATAATAATAATAATAATGTTTAAAGCAATATCGAATATCTGTAATCGATATACATCTACATTAAACATCTGCATTATCTATCACGATGAGGAATGAAGAAGTGATACAACAATCACTAGTCATTACACATCGATACCATGAGAGGATGATTAATGAACCAAATACTATGAAGTCAAGATCAACATGATATGAATAAGGGATAGGTCGCTATGTGTTTCAGAAGATGTATTGATAAGCAAGAAGGATAACCATTCATATATTATAAATAATCATTAATTGCACAAGTTTAGACAATGACATATCCGATAAAGCACTATCAAACATGAAGACCCGCTAGCAAATATGCACCATCACTTCCTATGTTATCATGACAATAACATAAACTAGATTGAATTCTACTATCTATATCAATAGACACCACATAGGAGGATATCGACTAAAGGATTGAAAGATTATCGATTGTCTAAGATAAACCACATCTTGTAGAAACACAAAAGCATCAGTGATTATATCACAAGCTATTGATGAATGAGGCATCAGTCATGGATAATAAGTACAATGTATCCTTAAGTATTAACAGGAATGGAAGTCAATTTGAAGATCAAACTCCATTACCAGCAATCAACCAATAAATGGACAATTATCAGAAAATGATATCGACTTATATCAAAGTAGAAAGATTGGATATAATCATAACAATATGGGATAAGGCAAGAGTTAACATCGATTGACTAAATACTAATGATAGTTAGACCAAACTAATACAAACACAATGGATGTTAACTACTGGTTGCACTACCAATTAGGGAAGATTACCTTCATAAAAAGATTTGATATTGAGTCAATCTGGGAGTTATCTATGATCAGAAAATAATGAAATAATATTATGTGAACTGTCGGATTATGGAAAGGTGTGATTAACAAAGGGACATGGAGGAAGAAACAAGACACGTCTCATTCATAGCATCTCTTCATTTGTTAAAGACAATATAAGAATGCATTCTCGTCAGTCACTCAAGGCATCATTAGAACTTTATTTACTTATCCATATTTGGATATACTCAATAGAGCATCTGCCTTTGGCAGTTTGGTTTCAAGTTTATCATTGCAGATCAGAGACAACACCATGATTGCACAGATAGAAAGGATAGTCAGAAACAACATCAATATTTGAAGTTGCAAGCATATAATTCAAAATCTGAAATAGCAACATATCACTCATAGCGATATTACACATTTGCATAATTACATCATCATATCAGACACAGCAAATACATTGCTGTAAGCAATACTTATTGATTGTATATCGATATTGTTTATATCAGACATACCATCATTATACTATCACTATAAGTGATAGGAAACATCATATTCATAGCATATTTCATATCATTATATCCGACAGTGCTATTAAACATATTGGTATCAATATCATCTTGCACACATATTGTGATTGAATCTGAAATAGCGGTTGATATCTTAAGTAACCTCCATTACTTAGTTTAATTGTAAGTATCTGATAGAGTAAGTCTGAGAAGTGGAGTAATTGTTCCTGTTTTCCAAGTTAGCGAAAAAGGGGACATTACAGACAATCACTGTGAGATGTCCTCATGTGTGACTGTCCTTGTCACAAATGAGGACATCTCACAATGACTGTCCCTTGTGTAATTCAAGCGGCAATTACACAAGGGACAGTCACTATGAGATGTCCTCATTTGTGACTGTCCTTACAGTGAGTGTACATTATCATGTTGTCTTTAGAGTGACTGTCCTCATTTGTTGAAGAAGAAAAGCATTAATGTGGTTCAATAGCAATACATTCAAGTGACAATTACACAAGGGACAATCACTGTGAGATGTCCTCATGTGTGACTATCCTTGTCACAAATGAGGACATCTCACAATGACTGTCCCTTATGTAATTCAAGCAGAAATTACACAAGGGACAGTCACTGTGAGATGTCCTCATTTGTGACTGTCCTTACAGTGAGTGTACATTATCATGTTGTCTTTAGAGTGACTATCCTCATTTGTTGAAGAAGAAAAGCATTAATGTGGTTCAATAGCAATACATTCAAGTGGCAATTACACAAGGGACAATCACTGTGAGATGTCCTCATGTGTGACTATCCTTGTCACAAATGAGGACATCTCACAATGACTGTCCCTTGTGTAATTCAAGCAGCAATTACACAAGGGACGGTCACTGTGAGATGTCCTCATTTGTGACTATCCTTACAGTGAGTGTACATTATCATGTTGTCTTTAGAGTGACTATCCTCATTTGTTGAAGAAGAAAAGCATTAATGTGGTTCAATAGCAATACATTCAAGCAGCAATTACACAAGGGACAGTCACTGTGAGATGTCCTCATTTGTGATTGTCCTTACAGTGAGTGTACATTATCATGCTGTCTTTAGAGTGACTGTCCTCATTTGTTGAAGAAGAAAAGCATTAATGTGGTTCAATAGAAATACATTCAAGTGGCAATTACACAAGGGACAATCGATCACTGTGAGATGTCCTCATGTGTGACCTTTGTGAAGGCAAGTGCCAATTTGTACCCAAGTTACCAATATTGTGGCAAAAGTGGGAATGAAGCATTTAGGGGTCAAATTGGGCAAAGAAGTGTAGAAGTGGCCTATGTGAGGTCTAAATAGCCTAACTAAGTCATGGTTAGGGTCTTATGGTGTTTGAACAATAAGTTTTGAACCAAAATCCCAAAGGTTGTAACAAGTTGTCAATGTTGTCATTCACAACATTGACAACATTTGTGCAAGGGAGCATTTTCGAGTAAGATGGTTATGTAACTATATGAAACCATTGAATTAGGCATCAGATCAACTATAAGAGGCCTCCATCGATCTGTGCAAAAGGTTGGGGGGAAAAACATTTGGAATTAAGAAGATTTGTAGAGTAACACGGTTTTAGTGAATTCTTGAGTTTTTTTGTTTCTTTATTTTTAGTTGATTAATGGATTAGATAGCTCATAGTGTCTATTGGAAAAGTTAGTACAAGTTGTTTTTTTATTCTGTGTTGTGTTTTTTTTGAGTTTTGAAGCATTCCAACTAGTTTGTTAATTCTTTTGTTAAGTACCCTATCATTGGTTTGAACCAGGCAGGTTGAACAAATGGAGTCTTAGCTCATCATTCCATTGTCAATTTTGTACGGGCTCTTGGAATGGGTGAGGAGACTCCATGTACTATATGTTTGGAAGGAGGGGCCTTGGGAAGCTCATTTTCTATGTTTGCAATGATGTCCTAGGTGAGTCAGTTGAGCACAGTTAGGGATGACAAATCATTACAAGAAGATTACAACAAGTTGAATGCATTGGTTGCTTCAACTAAAATCTCATGGAGAGGTAGACACACATATAAAGAAGCCCCAAGTCAAATTAGAAGATTGGGTGAGTTTCTTTGGCTGCTAAGAAAACAAACTCTTAGTCAGACTGTCCAAGTTGTGTCAAAATACTTGTTTTCAGGCATGGCTGTAGCAGTTGGTGTACAAAAAATCTAGGAGGAGAAGACCTTAGATATCTTGGAGTTCTCAATAAAGGGCATCTGAATCCTAAGCCCTTTAGGTGGCTTAATATAAACAAAAAGGCTTGACAAAGGCCTAATTGCTAGCAGCCTATTTTTGGGTGCAATTGGCATGGTTTGATGAACCGGATTGAAGTACTGATGAAAAGTATAGGTGAAGGAGTAATATTGAAACCAATAGAGGTCCTAGTGGCTAGCCTCTCCATGGAGTAAAGTTCTAGTTGAATGTGTTTCAATTTGTGAAGATAAGACTAGGAGTGTCCTAGTAGCTAGATTGGTATTGAGCAGAGTTCGTTGTATTTCTTGTTGGTGTGCACTAGTTGAAGGAGTGGGATCTTGGGTAGAGATACCTAAAGAGTGTAGGGATAGTTAAGTACCCTATCAAGTCAAAACATTGGCCTAAAGAGACCCTAGTGAAGGATAGGGAGTGAGCAAGACAAAGTGTTACATCAATTAACAAGATCATTTTTTGGTAATTGTGTACATTATCATGTTGTCTTTATAGTGACTGTCCTCATTTGTTGAAGAAGAAAAGCATTAATGTGGTTCAATAGCAATACATTCAAGTGGAAATTACACAAGGGAATATCACTATGAGATGTCCTAAGTGTGACTGTCCTTGTTACAAATGAGGACATCTCACAGTGACTGTCCCTTGTGTAATTGCCACTTGAATGAGGACAGTCACTGTAAAGACAACATGATAATGTACACAAGTACCGTGAAGGTAGTCGCAAGTTAGGGCTGTTTCATTGCATACCCGAAACAATGAAGACATTACAGTCCACAAAATGTTTGTGCTTGAAAGATGAACAAATAAAATTAAACTTCTAAATAACCAAAGCCGCTAACAATAAATTCAACACAGATATGTCCTCATTTCTGGGTATTTTAGCTCTCTAACAGCTGAATACCAGATTACATAATAATGACAAAAGAAAAATAAACCCAACGTACTCAGAAATTGTAGCTGTGATTTCACGGAGGGAATCTCTCTCGGCGCTGTTGAAAACACAAATGACAATGTTCTTGTTTTTTTTGCCCTTATATCCCGATGTGATTTCGCAGAGGGTTACGGTGCTGTTGAAAACACAAATGACAACGTTCCTTTTTTTTTTTGCCCTTATATCCCGACAACATCGCAATTGCAAGTTAGGGCTGTTTCACTGCATACCCAAAATAATGAAGACGTTACAGTCCACAAAACGTTTGTGCTTGAAAGATGAACAAATAAAATTAAACTTCTAAATAACCAAAGCTGCTAACAATAAATTCAACATAGATATGTCCTCATTTCTGGGTATTTTAGCTCTCTAACAGCTGAATACCAGATTACATAATAATGACAAAAGAAAAATAAACCCAACATACTCAGAAATTGTAGCTATGATTTCGCGGAGGGTTACGGCGCTGTTGAAAACACAAAAGACAACGTTCTTGTTTTTTTTGCCCTTATATCCCGATGTGATTTCGCGGAGGGTTACGGCGCTGTTGAAAACACAAATCACAACGTTCTTATTTTTTTTGCCCTTATATCCTAATGTGATTTCACAGAGGGTTACGGCGCTGTTGAAAACACAAATGACAACATTCCTTTTTAATTTTGTGCTTATATCCCGACAACTTCGCAATTGCGATAGTGCCAAATGTATTGTCGTCACAAATTACGACGGTGTCGGGCTATATTTGAAAAAAAAAAGCCAAAACCGCATGACATTTGCCTGCCGTCGCAACTTGCCGTCGCAATTTCACCCCAAATGTATTAGTGAGATTTTCTGGGGGGTTGGTAATGGGTTGGAGCCAATATTAACATGGGGCTCAAGTAGATTCGAACCTAAGACCTCCTAGATGAGAGGATCACAACTTATCATTGCATTTCAGGGTGTTCCCATGTTTATATATTGTTATTATATATATATAAATAAATTATTTGTTCTAAATAATTATAGTATTTTTTACAATTTTATTAAAATTTTGTGAATTATTATAAAGAAGAATAAAATTTTGAAGTTTATTAGGTTAATTAAATGATATATGTATATGTATGTGTGTGTGTGTATGTATATATGTATATGTATATATGTATATGTATATGTATATGTATATGTATATGTATATGTATATGTATATGTATATGTATATGTATATATGTGTATATGTGTATATGTGTATATGTAAGATTAGTCAAATAATAGCTATGGATATATGTGATTGAAATTCAAATATTACAAAGGTTAAACATGTTTAATTTTAGTTTTAGAAATGAATAATTTTTTATAACTAAAAAAGCTGGACTACCTAAAGACTAGAAATAAGACCTTTCTACTTTATAGATCATCTCAAACTCCTAAGCAATATTTTTCTCTATTTTTTGGTTGAATTTATGTTTGATATTAATTTTACATTTATTGTTTAACATGCAATTTTTATTCCATTAGATGTACATACTTATGTTTTCTAATTTGCTACATTGTTTCTAATCTACTATATGGTTTAGCACCATATAGAGATATCTTTCAATGGTTCCAAAATCATTGGGGTAGATGTTCTCTCAAGTGATCCTTAGTAAAGATTGATTTTATAACCATGAAAATGATTAGTAGACAACAACCAATTATATAAATATTTTAGATGAAGATGTAGATCTATTGTAAAATTTATTCTTTTAGTGCAACAAATTGAAGTCTGTCAAGATTCCTAGGACACTCCTTCAATTCGAGTGGTATGATATTTTATTGAATGCAATTAAATGCCTTATCATACAAGTACATAGTAATAAATCATTCAAATGTGTTTTTGGTTGACTCATAATGGTTAGTGAAGTGGTTTGTTGTCATCTAAATTCAGATTTTAATTTTAAAATTCTGGACATTGATTTGTACTCAAAATAATGACCTATAATGAAAGAACTATAATGTTTCTCCACGAAATGAATGTTTGATATGGAAAATACACTAAATGTAACACGTGAGTAAGAAAATAGTTTGGAATAAATAAGATGTTTATTAGTGTGTGTGTGTGTGTGTGTGTGTGTAGATACATACATATGCATATGCATATGCATATCCATATCCATATCCATATCCATATACATATACATATACATATACATATACATATACATACACACAATAGAAATAAATAAATTAAAAATTGAAGAAATAAAATTTTATTGTTTATCAATAAATGATATAATTAGATTTGTAGACAATAGAATTGTGATGCTAATAATGTGATTAGCAAACAATAAGCTATAATAGTCCATGATACCAACCATCTTTTTTGGGGTCTACATACAGTTACAACAAGGTTTCATAGCAATGAAGTTCATGCCAAAATTTTGGTAGGATTGTTTAAAATTTAGAAAAAAAATTGGAAGTTATATATATGCAAAGAGTTGAAAAAAGTAGACATATGTAATGTCTATTAATACTAAATATAGAAAAAAAAATGTTAAAGAAGGTAATGCTAAAATAAAATCCAAAAGTTGTAGTTTAAATAACACATTTCCATTTAGAAAAAGTATCTGTATGTGAGGGTGATGATATTAATAATTATTTATTTTATTTTATTAAAAGAATTGAAAGCTCAAATTTACAAAGAATCTTATTTTATTATTTTGTTTTTTAATATTATATTAATCTTTTATATCATACAATATGTATATTTTATAAAAAAATATAACATAAATATATCTAATGTAATAATGATAATTATTTTAATACAATATAAAAATAATTTTTTAAGTAAAAAATATATGTAATGTAATATATAGTATTATAATATATATTATAAATATTTTAACACAAATATTATAAATTACTTAAAATAAAAAATATAGCATAAATATGTCTAATTTAGTATATATAACAATGAAATCTGAAATAATTTTCCTTAGGTTGGGGCATGCAAGCATTTTGATGAGAAGTGATAAAATATAAAATATAAAATATAGCATTGGCCAAATTAAACCTTCAACATAGATAAATTATAATCTAACTCACGTAAATTATTCTTCACAAAATTACAGTACTGTGCTAAAGCTTATATAAATTATTCTATATAATCAAATTAATTCATTTTTAAAAATGATGTAATGATAAATAAGTATGAAATTGTTATTAGAACTGTAGACACCTAAAAATCCTTTAGAAAATAAAATATTTTTATTTTCTGAAAAATCCCTGATGACATCATCATTTATTAATTAATTATTTATTTAATTAATTAATTTATTTTTATGTCATTAAATCCCTTTTTCTTAATTAAAAATATTTAATTAAAAAATCCCTCCCAAAAATGTTTAAATCTTATTTAAACATTAATCCCCTATTTATTAATTATTTTAATTAATAAATTGACCAAAAATCCCCCAAAAAATAATTTATTTATTTTTTGACCAAAAGTTGGCCTTTTTTCCTAAAACCACTAACCTCTTCCAAAATCTTCTAAAACCCTCTTTAATTACGATTAAAGGCTAATCCCATCATTTTCTAACCCTAACCCCAACTCAAAATATTTAATTAAGATTAAATATTTAATCCTTATGTTTATTAAATTTATTTTAATAAATTTTCTCAAACCTAAACCCATGGAAATAAATAAATCTTTATCTATTTCCTAAAAATCTTTATTTATCCTAAGGAAGTGCTAGACTCTTCTAGAAAGTCCTAATCCTAATCCTAATCCTAATCACCTCCCTAACCTTGTCACATTCCCTAACCAAGATTAGCCAACTCCTAAACTTTAACCAAAGTCAACAAACTTCTAGAGGCTTTTCTTACATGCATTTATGATGCATTTAAAGCCTCCTTATCCCTCTTACATGCATTTATGATGCATTTAAGAAGCCCCTCACCCCTTTCTTACACCCTTTGACCTTAGGCACATTTCCCAAATTGTGCACATTCCTCCCATCTTTCAACCCAATGCCCTTGTGACACTTGTCACAAGGAGGTGGCCTTGAACTAGCACAATCCATATGCTCCCCTTTGAATGAATCTTGGGCTCTCTTAAGGATTTTGATCCTAGCCACTCATTCATACTCCCAAAAGTCTATAAATAGTCCTCATTTCCAAGAGCAAAATATCCATTCACCTTTCATTTTATGCATTGTTATCATGTCCATTTAGCTCTAGACTTAGCATAAGCAATACTAATTGTTAGTTTCTTTTTATCATCTTCAAGCTTTCTTAAAGAACATCATAGCTTAGTAATAATGGATTAACATAGTTTCTTTTATTGTTTTGCATAGCATATAGCATCATATCACACCTATATTTGGTCTAAAATCAATCTTAGTATGCATTAGAATATGCTCCAAGTGCTTAGAGAGCACACCCACATCCCTCTAATTGAAGCAAATCAAACATTTGCTCTATAGCACTTATTTTTTTAGCAACAATCTTGAGGTGGCTTTGGTTTTGTTTTCATGTCTTATGCTATTTTTTAGTTCATGAACATGTTAGATTAGTCTAATGTTTGAATGTTTCAGCCTTTCAAGACAGGTAACAAGTTCAAAATCATAGTCTACATTCTGGCACGCCCGGTGGGACCCACTTCACGGGTTCTTTGCAAACATTTTGATTTTTCAAGCTTATAGGTGGACGAAGCACTTCGAATTCTTCTTCCTCTTCTTGTCTATATTCTTCTTCTATTCTATCTACTTCTTTTTCCTCTTCTTGTCTATATTCTTCTTCTATTCTATCTACTTCTTTTTCTTCTAGCAAGGTCATGGCCATTTTTTTTCAAAAAAATCCATAAGGAAGCAAAATCATACAAACCTTGTTTTAGTGCTTAAAATAAACCCCCAAATCATTCTTAAATGCATTAAGAACTAAAACTTGCAAAATTTATTCTAACAAACAAGAAAAAAATCAATCAACACATTTGCATCCTTGCAACATCAAGGTTTTAAATGCATTCATGCAAAGTAGGAACATTTTATGATTTGGGAGCATAAAAAGAACATCAAGTTTGCATTGGAAAGCTAAGTGGTCCCTAATCAACTAAAAAATCATCCTAAATGGTCTTAAATCAAAATTAACAAGCATCAAAGAGAGCTAAAAAAGAACTTCATTTGCAATGTCTTCAAAGTTTTGTTAAAAAATCTCAAAGCAAACTAGGAACAAAATCATCAAAAAGCTTTGCTAAAAACTTTTCAAATTTGGTTCCTAAACTTTCCTAAAGGTTTCAAAATTTTCCTAAATCAGTCCTAAAGCTTTGTTATTGATGTGAACAAGTCTCTTATTGCAAAATCTTGAATGCCTTTTAAAATTCATGCATCAAACTAAATCTAGGCAACTTTGTTTTTAAGTCTAAAATGGACCAAACCAAATCTTGAATGAAACTAAAGGAATGAAGCTAAGTCCTAAGAGTCATTGTCCATTTGAAAATTGAACTCAATCTTGAATGCATTAAAAGAACAAACATCTCTATTCCCTCCTTTTCAATTCAAGCAAAATGCAAATTCAATCTTGAATGCCTTAAAGGACAAAAAAAAAAGCACTTCAAAGTTCTAAATCAACACGCCAATCTCAATCTTGAATGATCAAAGAAAGAACTTGCAATCGCTCAAATCGCTTACTTTTTGGAAAAAGAACAAATCAAACCTTAAGCACTTGTGTCTTCAAAATTTCAAAGTTCAAACACACTTAAATCAAATTGGAAAAATGAACAAACTTGCTTGATGTGCATCTAGGAGCTTTATCTTCTTGCAAAATCCTTGTTAAAGTAAGCAACGTAGAACATTTGAACTTGGACAAGTTCACTTGTTCTACTTTTAGCGAGGCCTATCCGAGGAGAAAAGCGCTTCCTCCTCGAAGAATGACCTCAAACCGGTATCCCCCCCTGGTCGGTATATAAATAAAGTGAAGGCAAAAAGTACTCACTTACATCTCCTAATCGCCGGGCGTCTTGTGCCAAATACAAATGTTTGGGGAAAGGTAAATATTCCTCCCCCAGTGTTGTTGGCTAGGCTCTTAAGTGAGTCACAGGCGGTCAGCATAACCGGGTATGGAGACTCCACGGAACTATTAAAAACCTGATAAAATAGAGGCTACCCTATCTACATCCGAAAGTATCAAAATCCTTGTGCAAGGACCGATTCCAAGGGGTTTATCGGGTCGCCTCAAGATTACTCACCATTTGTATTCCCTTCTGGGGGATACCAAGCTGTGGGCAAGCGATTTTGATACTCACCTTCCTTAGGTAGATCTGTTTGAAGTGCTTGACAGTCAAAGACTCCGTGAAAACACTTGTTGAAACATACACTTTCAAAGCTTTATCAGAGTCAGTCATCCTGTTTGTATCCCGCAAGGTTGCTTTGCCCTTTGCGGAGATTTCTTTGTCATAAATCTTTTTAATTTATCCTTTGCCACTTGAGAAAATCAAACCAATCAACAAAATTGATATTCAGAAAATCTTGCAGAAATCAGATATCCAAAAAGCCTTTTGTTCTCGGACCAAACCTATCAGAATTTTCCAAAGATATGCCCAATTTGATCAAACATCCAAAAGCTAAGTTGCCCAAATCCAAAGATTATCAAGAGAAGAAAGTTGCAGAGAGGAACCTTAAAAGCCATCAATCCTTTGTCCAAGCAACCCAAGCAGAAGAAAAATATCAAGAAAGACTTGATAATATTGGCTATAATGCAAGAGTCAAACAGTTTGCCTACCATTTCCGAGTAAACCATCGCTACATCAACCTTGAAAGAGAAGATTAGCTGGATTCATAACATGTCCATTCTACCTTCAGATCTCACAATCTTATCTCGGCAGTCTGTTATCCTAGCTTCATCCTAGTTTCATCCTTGCATCATCACCAAACCTTAGTTACATCCTAGAAATCCTTCTTAGTTGCATGCACCATCATCCTCTTAGCAGCATCATAGATCATCCATCCCAGTCGCATCTGCATCATCCTCTTAGAAAGAGCATTATTCCATCATCCTCCACCATCTTTCCATCAGCAATCCACCATCAGAATCCCATATCCTTCATCCAAAATCCAGCATCCATCACCTAAATCAGAACCCACCATCTTTTGTACCAAAATCCAGAGATCCAAAATCCACAAACACTTAGTGTTCAAAACCTTTGAGTTGTTTCCATCCCTTATCCTAAATCAGAAAGCATCCCCTTTTTGATAGAGCATTGTCTAAAGAAAATCCAACTTGTCCTTGCACAGCCTCATCATCTCGAGCAAGAGATTGGCTTGTATTGATAAGTATCCAGTTAACCGAAGATCATCAGTCTATCCTAGGTTGGCCCAAGTCCTATCACTGATCCTCCATCAGGGAAAAATAATAACTCATTGTTGACACTTAGTAATCTTCCACCAGCATCCCACCAATCCTCCACCCAATCTTGACCCAAATCAGAGCATCCCACCAATCCTCCATCATCACCAAGCTTTTTTACCAATTTGCCACCATCTCCCACCAATCTTCCACCATCCTTGATCCAAATCCGAGTAGTTCATCCATCCTTGCATTGCATTCTAGAAAGTCATCATCTTTAGAAGTTCATCAACTTTGCATCCATCAACATCTTTTAGCCAAACATCTTGCATCCATTTAGCACTTGCATCTCCATGCCTGTTGAGACCAGATCTCGGAAAAGAAGAAGCATGAATCCTTATCCACCAACAACCTCATCCGATCCCAACCTTTTCACCAATGCCATGATGACCTACAATCCCCAGATCCAAGCCAGTAACCCATGTGAAGATCCAAACATCCCTTCATCCCCGTTAGCAATCCAGGCATTTGCAAGTCCTCCAGAAAGCCCACCAGCGACCAATGCCCTTGTACCGCAACATCAGCAAAGCACGTTTGCCCACTATCTGCCAGAAAGTACCTCCATCCCACCATCTCTCTATCCACGCATCCCCATCAATACTATCCAAGTTCCAGCACAAGCATATTCTCCGTTTGTCCAATCATTCCCTGATCCTATCATGCAAACACCCCAAGAGCTTTCCACCATTCCCCTTTTCTTGCAAGAAAGCCTCACCAGTCCCGCAACACAAGCTACAGCGCCATCCGCTCCATCTCCTACCCCTTTTGCTTCATCATCTGCTATGGCTGCCCAAGCCCAAATCCAACGCTTAACCCAAAGTCAGCTTCCACCTCTCACGCAAGCTTTTACACCAAAAGCTTCGCCACCATCCACAAGTCAAGAAATGCCTTTCACCATCAAAGGAGCACCGTCACCCTTCACCCCCCAAGCACCCGTACCTTCTTCTTTGGGGTTAGCGCAATCGCTTCCCATTCCAACCTCATCTTTCTCTTGGGTGTTTCCTTCATTTTCCTCCTCACAAGCATCCGTTCAACCACAACCTCAACAAGCTCCTTTCTCTCAACCATCATTCGTGTCCCAAGCTCCCGTTGCTCCTACCATTCCATCATCCGCTACAGTGCACCCTAACACAAGCTCTCAGTGGGGCCTTACACAAGAAGAAATGAAGGCATGGGGGATTCCATCTCAATCCCCTACATCTATGGTTGCAAGTCAACAAACCGCCTTCGCCCAAGCAGCACAGCAGCAACTACCCCAACCACCGCCGGCTTCAAGCTATTTGTCCCAAATCCCAAATACCTTCCAGCAAGTTCCACCACCTCAACAGCCAACTTTCCCTAGCTATCTTACCCCATCACCCTTTGCTTCTAGCTTCCCCACATCTGTTCCACCTCTAAGTAACGCAGGCATGCACCCAGCTTATATCAGCCAAACCCAAAGCCAACCTCAGCAACTACCACCATCATACCCGCAAGCAGCATCATTCCAACAGCCTCCCCCATAGCAACCACATGTCCCCTTTCAGCAAACACCCATCATTCCTCAACAACAGTAAGTCCCTTGCTATCAGCCCCAGCAACAAATCCCTATCATCCCCCAGCAACAACAAGTTCCCACCCATCAGTTACAACAACAAGTTCCAAATGTCCAATATCAGCAAGCAGTCCCATAACAACCGCCAGTTCAACAATAGCAAGCAGCCCAACAACATCAAGCGGTTCCATATCATTTACCACAATATCCCCCTATGCCACACCAGCAATATCCCCAGCAACCATTGCCCCAAAATCAGTTCCAACCCATTTATCCACAGCAAGCGCCATATCCAGTTCCACAGCAAGCAAAAGTTCCAGTTCCCTCACCACTCAATGCTGAGTGGGAAGCAATGAAAAATACTCTAAAGGAGCTACAAAGTGGAACAGAGAATAAAACATACAAGTTCGAAGAGGTGTGCTCATATCCCTTCGATCGGTCCATAGCAACTATCCCTTTCCCCAAGCATTTTGAGATGTCCAAGTTCGACAAGTATCAGGGGAAAGGAGATCTAGTAAACCATATCAAAGAGTTCTACATGGCATGCCAAGAAGTAGCTTACAGTGATAACTATCTCCTGCGCCTGTTTCCCAAAAGCTTGGGAGGAACTGCTGTTAAGTGGTTTTACAAAATACCACATGGGACAATAAAAACCTTTGCTGAACTCTCTGAGAAGTTCATCACACACTATGCCCATAATATGGAGAATGAGTTGTCCTTGCTAGACCTATGCAACTCAAAGCAGAAAGATGGAGAAAGCCTTGCAGAATACTTGCAAAGATGGCAGAATCTTACAACCAGGTTATCATATCAGCCGCCAGAGAAGCATCTAACAAAGATCTTCATTGATAACCTGCATCCAAAGCTATCCCATCACATGTGAATGAACTGTCTCCAGACATACCAAGACATCAAGAGCAAAGGCATAGGCATCGAGAAAGCTCTCCTAGACGAAGGCACTATTCGTCACTTCAAGGATGATTCCAAGAACAAACCCAACAATGATAAATCTCGTTACTGGAATCGTAACAAGAATGTTGTTACAGATGGAGCCACTGACACTAAGAATGTACAATTCATTGTGGCTAGTCCTACACCAGCTCAAACATACCAACCGCCACAAGCGCCCATCTATCAGCAACCACCAGCTCCCACATATCAAGCACCTATTTATCAGCAGCCTCCTCAAGCTCATCAACCACCTGTGCAACAATATCGGCAGCAATACCAACAGCAATAGCCAGCACGTCAAGGCAATCTTGTTAACGCAATTAACGTTGCCCCAAGGCAGAACAAGCCCAACAATCAGAACAATCCAAAGAGGACTTTCACACCTTTGGGTGAGCCTCTGGATCAGATCTTTTATCGGCTAGCCAAGGCAAATATGATCACATATCCGTCCATCCCACAGAAGGATGACAACGCACCAAAGTCTGATTGGTATAAAGAACATGAATACTGTGATTACCATCGTGTGAAAGGACACACTACCCTGAAGTGTATGAGACTCAAGAACTATATCCAAGATCTCATTGATCAAAAAGAGATTCAAGTAGATACACCTGCTCAAGCCTCACCAAATGCCAATTTACAAATATATCAAAATGTGTTCTCTCAACACAATACCGGGAAGAATCAAGCCAACGCCAATCAGCCCCAAAATCGTGGCAAAGGCAAGCAAGAAGATCACACAGTGGCCTACATCAACTATGACAAGTATGTCGGATGCATAACTCAAGTTGAGCCCATCCAAGATGAGCCCACCATCAATACCATCCACGTCAGAGGGCCGGATCAACAATGTGCTGCAACTACTCGCAGTAGTAGGATAACTGTTGCCGGTGCTCCTCCGAGATCAGCTGCTCCTCCAAGGCCAACATCTACTGCATCCACAGCATAGTCTAACACCAGGCCAGCATCAAATGCACGTGCAACATAGCATAATGCACCAAGTGCACAATACAATATCATAGAGCATCTTGGGAACATGCCAGCCCAAATATCTATCTTGGATTTGCTCCGCACATCACCCATCCATCAGGAGATCCTGGACAAAGCTCTAAAAGAAGGCCATGTCCCCACGGACATTAACACAACTCAGTTTGAAATTCTTGTGGGACACCTATCAGCAGCATGTGCCTTATCCTTCAAAGAATCTGATATACCAGATGTCGCTCCTGACCATACTCTTCCTCTCCGCATTACCGTCATGGTCAGAGACTTTGCCATCAAACGGGTCTTAATAGATAATGGCTCAGCTCTAAACTTATGTACTTTAAAATTCATTCAGCAGATTGGGTTCACCCAGGCTGATATAGCACATGAAGTGATCACTATCAAAGCCTATGATAACTTGGAGCGTACCTCAGAAGGTACCATTACTTTGCCCATTCAGCTGGGCCCAGCAACACAAGATACTATCTGCCATGTTGTTGATCTTGACCTACCATTTAATATCCTCCTAGGCCGACCGTGGATTCATTCCATTAAGGCTGTACCATCTACTTACCATCAGTGCATCAAATTTCCGCATCAAGGCACTGAGGTTACCATCCATGCTAACCCCCAACCCTTCGCATACTATTGTGCGATGGAAGCATCATTCTCTCACTCCACTCATTGTCCTGGAACTGACATTGGTACTTCTATTGCCAGCTCATCCCGATCCCATTGCGATCCAGAAACCATTCTCACCTCCACCCTCTCTTCCATCAAGATCAATAACCAGGGTTGTGGTGAATATAGCCTACATGATGCATTGGCCGTAGGGGCCCTTCCGCTTGATCCACATACTCAAGGGCGCCCAGATCACCAAAGCAAGCCTATTGAAGAGCATCATGAAATCAAGAAAATTGGATCTATGACTTTTGAATCCCATGGCAACATAAACAGCAAAGAGATGGAGCCGGATATCAACAGATGGTTGTACAAAGATCCCCCATCCCGTGACACACAACTTCTTGAGTACTTCAAAGAGAAATATCCAATCCCATACAAGAATGTCACAGAACAATATAACTATCAGGGCGGTGGTCTAGGACCACAAGAAGATGGAAATCTGTTTCCTATCACACCATCACAAAATCTTGAACATCGAGGACTTGGCTTTAATATCCCTCGCCTGCCCGAACAAGAGCCCAATACCGCAACTGAGGGCACCAACATGACTAGCGTTAACTTCTCGAATAGCTAGGATGACCTCGTGGAAATTGAAGACATCCCCGAAGAGAAAGACATCCCATCCTACGATGATATCTTTGCCAACGACACCCTCCTGGGGACTTCTGTCCTCCAACAACTATCCATCAACCTCATAGACCTTCCCCTCACACACCCTGAACTCGTAACTTGGGACCAACCAAGCATCGCACACATCGACGAGTTCCAAAGCGCACAAGCACTCCTAGAATTCATGGGGGCATCAGATCTAGCAGTCAACCAGGATCCAACATTGACATCTGTTTATACGCTTCACCCAAAAGGATATTTTGGGGAAGAGGCAAGCTTTAGTCACAAAAATGATAAAGCAAAAGAACATCATGAGTCTTTATGTGAAAACCCTTCTGGGGCACATTCTGATTCCAAAATAGTAAAAACAAAGGGCATATCTTCTAGCGAAAACCTGGCAATTGAGGCGCTAGAAGATGAAGCCTTGCCTCTTCCCCCTATCCAAGATTATAGACCAGAGCAGTCGCCGATCATCATAGAGGAAACCAAGCCAATCAACTTGGGAATAGAAGAATGTCCAAGGATCACCTACATTGCAGTCAACCTAACAGAAGGAGAAGAAATGGCTCTCAGCACCTTGCTCAAAGAATCAGTTATCAACTTTGCATGGTCATATGCCCACATGCCTGGGCTTGATCCAAACCTTGTTGTTCATCATCTATCAGTAGATCCAAACGTCAAGCCAGTGAAGCAGAAGCTAAGGAAAATGCATCCAAAGGTAGCATTACTAGTTAAAGCAGAGCTTGAGAAGCTCCTTCAAGAAAAAATCATCAGAGCAATCGACTACTCAGAATGGATCTCTAACATGGTGCCAGTCACAAAGCCTTCTGGCGACATCAGAATCTGTACTGATTTCAGGGACTTGAACAAGGCATGCCCTAAGGATGATTTCCCATTGCCAAACATAGACATGCTTGTAGACCTCACAGCGGGTCACGAAATGCTATCACTCATGGATGGCTTTTCTGGCTACAACCAGATTCATATAGCAGAAGCAGATCAACATAAAATAGCATTCACAACCCCATGGGGTACCTTCTGCTACAATATGATGCCCTTTGGGCTAAAGAATGCAGGAGCAACATATCAGCGAGCAATGACAGCGATCTTCCATGACATGATCCACAAGATCCTTGAAGACTATGTGGATGATATCCTTGCAAAATCCAAAACAAGGGATGAACACCTCAACATCTTAGAGCGTGTGTTTGATCGTCTGAATCATTATGGCTTAAAGCTTAATTCAAAGAAATGTGTCTTTGGTGTTACATCTGGAAAGCTCCTAGGTTTCATAGTATCGCAATGAGGCATAGAGATAGACCCCAAGAAGGTCAAAGCAATAACAGAGATGCCTCCACCAAGAACACTCAAACAGCTCAGAAGCCTACAAGGAAAGCTTCAATCAGTGCGTCGGTTCATTTCTCAGTTAGCAGACAAGTGCCAACCTTTTACGCATCTCCTATGCAAAGACACAAGCTTCAAATGGGATCCCATATGTCAAAGAAGCTTTGATAAGCTCAAGGAGTATCTTGCCAATTCTCCAATCCTAGTACCACCAATTCCAGGATGCCCTCTCATACTCGACATCTCGGCAACCACTACAGCACTGGGGGCACTCTTAGCTCAGCATGATGATGACAACAAGGAGAGAGCCATCTATTACATCAGTCGCACTCTTGTCAGATACGAGCTTAATTATTCACCTATGGAAAAAGCATGCCTTGCAGTGGTCTTTACCACTCAAAAGCTTAGACATTACATGCTCAGTCACACAATCAAGCTCATTTCAAAGGTGGACCCCCTCAAATATCTACTATCAAAGACAACTCTCACAGGCCGTATGGAAAAATGGGTCATGATACTCAGTGAGTTTGACATCCAGTATATTGATCGTAAACCAATCAAAGGGCAAGTCATTGCCGATCAACTAGCAGAAGCACCACTGGTGGATGCCTATCCACTAATCATGGAATTCCCTAATGAACACTTATGCATGATTGAAGAGCAGCCCATGTGGAAACTATACTTTGATGGCTCCTACACATCACATGGATCAGGGGCAGGAATCCTATTCGTCACACCTCAAGGTGACTACATCCCAAAATCATTCAAATTGGGATTCCCATGTACTAACAACATTGCAGAATATGAGGCACTCATCTTAGGTCTCAGAACAGCCATTCAGTGGAATATCATAGAATTACAAGTATTTGGAGATTCACAGCTGATTATCAAACAAGTCCTAGATGAATATCAGACAAAGGATGACAAGTTGCTACCTTACAAAGAGCTGGTGGACAAACTACAAGAGCATTTCCTACATCTACAGTTCACATAGATCCCAAGACTTCAGAACAAAGTAGCGGATGCAATGGTAACCATTGGATCCTTGTTAGAAATCCCACGCGACGCATCATAGTATGAATTCCTAGTCAAGCAGCTACATACGCCAGCTTATGAGAATGCTGATGCAGAAATGGTATGTGTCTTGGTTGGTCCTCAATCCCCATGGTACCACGACATCCATGCATATCTAAAAAATGGTATCATATCTCCCCATCTCACCAATAACCAACGCCAAAACCTTATTTGCAGAGCTTCTCGCTACACTCTTGTAGCCAACACCCTATATCGTCGCGGGTATCACAATGTCCTATCTAGATGTTTAGATTCAAACGAGGCCGTCCTGGCCTTACAAGAAGTTCACGCTGGAATTTGCGGTGCCCACACGAGTGGCATGGTTCTAGCAAGGCAGCTGCTTAGAGTTGGATATTATTGGCCAACAATGGAACATGATGCGTGTGAATTTGTCAAGAAATGTCTCCCATGTCAACAGCATGCCAATTTGATACATGCACCAGCACAGGATCTACAGCCTATTGCACCACCATGGCCTTTTTCATGTTGGGGCCTCGACCTCATTGGCTTGATCACCCCCCTCTCTTCGGATGGACACAAGTATATCATAATAGCCACAGAGTACTTTACCAAATGGGTTGAAGCGATTCCGCTCACCCTAACTACTGGCATCCAAATATCCAAGTTCATCCTTTACCACATCATCTGCCGCTTCGGCATACCATCTACCATTTTCTCAGACCATGGCACACCTTTTGAAAACCATCATGTGGATGATCTGTGTGCCAGACTCCACATCCATCACCGTTTCTCCAGTCCATATTTCCCTCAAGGAAATGGCCAAGCTAAGGCAACCAACAAAACTATCTTGAAAATCCTCAAGAAGGTTGTCAATGATTCTGGTCGTGACTGGCACCTCCAAATCAATCCTGCCCTTTGGGCCTACCGCACTTCCTATCGCACTCCCACAGGCACCACCCCATATTCCCTTGTATATGGTGCAGAAGTCGTTCTGCCGATCGAGGTTGAGCTCCCATCATTGCGAGTCTCCATGAAGAACTATACAACTGATGAAGACTATTGTGTGGCCCGGCTCACACAGCTAGATCTGCTAGATGAAAAGAGACAGCAAGCCTACGATCACCTGGTTGCATACCAAAATCGACTCAAAAGGAGTTATAACAAGAAGGTCCATCCTAGACAGTTCCAAGTCGGTGACATGGTTCTCAAAGAAAATCAAAAGGTCCAAGCAAATCGTGAAAAGAAAGGCAAGTTTGAGCCTACTTGGCTGGGCCCCTATGTGGTCACCTCATGCTTCGGCTCTGGAGCTTATTAGCTATCTACACCAGAAGGAGAGCCTTTGAATGATCCAATCAACATCATACATCTGAAGAGGTTCTATGCCTGAACCAGATCCTACATATTCAAAAAATCCATAAAAATTGGAACAAAGCAGCAAAAAATAAAAAAAGCAAAAAAAAAATAAAATCATCCAATGGTGAAAACTTGGCAATTCAGGCGCCTTGGACAAGTATGTTGGTGAAAACCTAGCAAATAGGCACCATACATAATGGACCGAGCCCTTATCTATCAAACTCCCATCCCACCATCTCAGTCCTTTTTCCCTCAACCTTCAGCAACACCACCAATTCCTCTTGCACATATCTTGTACCATATCTTGCACATATCTTGTACCATATCTTGTATCCACTCTTGTATATCTTGTACACTCCCCTGTGTAGAGCAATCCTTCTTGTATATCCTGTATAGCGAGATCTTCCTATCCCCAATCCTGAGCTTTTGTACATATCCATTGTATATCTTTTCCCGTCCGTTGTACATCAGTCCTTGTCAATCCTGCAGCAGCATTTTGATCAGCACACTTTGTCCTACCCAGCCTTGTACTTCAACAACCTCAATTGTCGACTATTCTTGATCACCGTGATTATTCTTTGACTTCATCATTTGCCAGCGAACAACACCACTCATTCTCTCATCAATCAGTAGGTCCTTGAGGATGTATCCTTCCTCCTGTCCGATCTAATCTTCCTGCCATCAATCAAATCAAATCTCTCTCCTTGGCAAAGGATGTCTTTTTGGAGTTTTCATTTTGACCTTGGATTTTGTCCTTTGGGTCTTGTTAATCTTTTACAGCTTCTCATTGTTCTCTACTCAACGTCACCACGATCCTTTATATCATGGTGTGTTGCGAATGAGGATAATCTGGGGCAAGGTCTTTTGATCTTTTGCTTCTGCCTGTGAGTCAGTCGTGTGTTTGTGGTTTCTTCAGCATCATTTCCACCATGCCTCCTTCGGGTTTCATGTGCGATGCTGGGGCAACCCTGCGTGTCTTTTTCGCGTCAGTCCTATGCAACGCTGGTGACAAGGCCTCGTGATCCCAGTATCCTTGGCAGGTCTCTAGCATTGCTATATTAAACTAGGTTGTGCTCTCCACATTTGCACTTGGAGCTTCCCCATCTCCCCTGCATCCTGCATCATATAGATTAATCTTGCATCCTCATATAGCTGCATCCTGCATTTTGCATTCCATCTCATCTTGCATTCACTCATCTTTGCTCTTGGACGCTTGGTTATTTATCTCCCCTTCTTCCTAGGTCCTTCCTTCTCTATTTCCTTTCGAGAAAATTCCACAGTGTTTACTCCTTGCGTTATTTTCTCGAGGGGGCACAATCCCTTATTCCTCTAAATTCTAGCCTGGGGCATCTTATTTTCTTGTCTTTGAAGCCATGCCACCTGCGGCATCGCATCAAAGAGGGGCAAAATGTAGACACCTAAAAATCCTTTAGAAAATAAAGTATTTTTATTTTCTGAAAAATCCCTGATGACATCATCATTTATTAATTAATTAATTATTTAATTAATTTATTTATTTTTATGTCATTAAATCCCTTTTTCTTAATTAAAAATATTTAATTAAGAAATCCCTCCCAAAAATGTTTAAATCTTATTTAAACATTAATCCCCTATTTATTAATTATTTTAATTAATAAATTGACCAAAAATCCCCCAAAAAATAATTAATTTATTTTTTGACCAAAAGTTGGCCTTTTTTCCTAAAACCACTAACCTCTTCCAAAATCTTCTAAAACCCTCTTTAATTACGATTAAAGGCTAATCCCATCATTTTCTAACCCTAACCCCAACTCAAAATATTTAATTAAGATTAAATATTTAATCCTTATGTTTATTAAATTTATTTAATAAATTTTCTCAAACCTAAACCCATGGAAATAAATAAATCTTTATCTATTTCCTAAAAATCCTTATTTATCCTAAGGAAGTGCTAGACTCTTCTAGAAAGTCCTAATCTTAATCCTAATCCTAATCACCTCCCTAACCTTGTCACATTCCCTAACCAAGATTAGCCAACTCCTAAACTTTAACCAAAGTCAACAAACTTCTAGAGGCTTCTCTTACATGCATTTATGATGCATTTAAAGCCTCCTTATCCCTCTTACATGCATTTATGATGCATTTAAGAAGCCCCTCACCCCTTTCTTACACCCTTTGACCTTAGGCACATTTTCCAAATTGTGCACATTCCTCCCATCTTTCAACCCAATGCCCTTGTGACACTTGTCACAAGGAGGTGGCCTTGAACTAGCACAATCCATGTGCTCCCCTTTGAATGAATCTTGGCCTCTCTTAAGGATTTTGATCCTAGCCACTCATTCATCCTCCCAAAAGTCTATAAATAGTCCTCATTTCCAAGAGCAAAATATCCATTCACCTTTTATTTTATGCATTGTTATCATGTCCGTTTAGCTCTAGACTTAGCATAAGCAATACTAATTGTTAGTTTCTTTTTATCATCTTCAAGCTTTCTTAAAGAACATCATAGCTTAGTAATAATGGATTAACATAGTTTCTTTTATTGTTTTGCATAGCATATAGCATCATATCACACCTATATTTGGTCTAAAATCAATCTTAGTATGCATTAGAATATGCTCCAAGTGCTTAGAGAGCACACCCACATCCCTCTAATTGAAGCAAATCAAACATTTGCTCTATAGCACTTATTTTTTTAACAACAATCTTGAGGTGGCTTTGGTTTTGTTTTCATGTCTTATGCTATTTTTTAGTTCATGAACATGTTAGATTAGTCTAATGTTTGAATGTTTCAGCCTTTCAAGACAGGTAACAGGTTCAAAATCATAGTCTACAAGAACTGTGTGGTTTTTAATGAAATCATTAAGTAAAATATATTTTTAAGCAAAATTTTATCATAAATTTACATATTAATATTTTTATTATTATATATAAATAAATTATTTGTTCTAAATAATTATAATATTAATTTTAAAATTTGTATTAAAAAATTATTAAAAGGAATAAAATTCCCCTAAGTTTAGTAGATTGATTTAATAGATTTATACATACATAAATATAAACTATATTATATTAATTAAACAATGGTTATGAATATATACTTAAAAAATAAATGTTAAGAAGTTTATTATATCTAATTTTAAGTTTTAAAATGAATAATTTTGTTATAGTTCTAGAATTTAGAGTTCCTTAAGATTAAAAATAAGACCTTTCTATTTGTAAATCATCTTAAACTCTAGAGTAATTTTTGTCTCTCTTTTGATTAAATTTATTCTTGTAGATTACTTTGAATGCATGGATTATCCTTTGACATGTATTTTTTTTATTACATTAAAGATATACATTTATGCTTCTTAAGTTGATAATGTTTTGTTTCTACTCTACTATATTGACCAACACTATTTAGAAAGCTTAACATCACTTTCCAAATCACTAGGGTAGATGTTCTCCTAAATCATTCTTAGTAAAGATTGATTTTATAATCATGCAAATATTTTAGATGAAGATGTTAATTTACAAATGTTATTTTTGATGAAAAAATGAAGTGTGCTAAGAACTCTAGAAAAATCCTTAAATGTGAGTGCTCTTATTGTTAATTGAATATCTTAGAATAAAGACTAGTGATGTGAGTTTAGTTATCTAAATCTAAATTTTAATTTTACAATTTTAGAGGTTGATTTACACTTAAATGAATGGCCTACAATGAAATAAATATAATGTATCTCCACAAAATGAATGCTTGCTCATGACAAGTACATAAAATTAAAGCTTGATAATAAAAACACTTAATTTTTATTACTCATATTTTATACATCATAATTTCACTCACCTAAATTATTTTGTATAGAATTACTCTTTAAAATTCTATTGTAATTCATTTATTATTATGCTAAAGTTCATATATATTAAATTATATAATCAAATTAAGTCTTTTCATAAATGAAATTATTGTTAGATTTAAGTGTGTGAAGTTTTATAAATTGATTAAATAAAATACATTTTCATTCAATTTTTAATTAGAAATTTATATGTTTAGATGTTGTTATTATGTATAAATAAATTATTTATTCTAAATAATTATAATATTTTTTTTACAATTCATTAAAATTTTGTGAATTGCTATAAAGAAGAATCAAATTTTGCTAAGTTTATTAGGTTAATTAAATGATAATTTTATATACAAAAATATGAATATAAGTAAGATTAGTCAAATAATAGTTATAGATATATGTAATTAAAAATTAAATATTACGAAGGTTTAAAGTGTTTAATTTCAAGTTTGGAAATGAATTATTTTTTTATAGGTAAAATTTTTGGACTACCTCAATACTAGAAACAAGACATTTCTACTATCTAGATCATCTCAAACTCCTAAGCAATATTTTCTCTATTTTTAATTGAATATATGTTTGTAGATTACTTTTAAATTTAGTGTTTAACATGCAATTTTTATTTCATTACATGTATACTTATGATGTTTGATTTTCTATGTTTGTTGTTTCTAACCTACTATATGGTTTAGTACTATATAGAAATATCTTTCAAAGGTTCCAAAATCATGGTGCTGGATGTTCTCACAAGTCATCCTTAGTAAAGATTGATTTTATAATCATGTGAATGATTAGCAACAACAAGAAATTGAAGTGTGCCAAGATTCCTAGGACACTCCTTAAATGTGAGCTTTATGATCCTTCATTGAATGCCTTAACACACAAGTACATAGTAATAAATCATTTGAATGTGTGTTTGGTTGGCTCATAATAATCATTGAAGTGTGTGGTTGTCTTCTAAATTTTAATTTTAATTTTAAAATTTTGGAGTTTGATTTTTTATACTCAAAATAGCATCCTCAATGAAAGAACTATAATGTTTCTACACAAAATGAATGTTTGATACGAATGCACTAAATGTAACATGTACTAAGAAAACAATTTGGAATGAATAAGATGTATATTATTGTGTAGAAATATATATAATACAGATAAACAAAATGAAGAAATAAAATTGTGTTGTTTATCAAGAAATGATGCAATTAACTTAGTGGACCATAAAATTGTGATGTTTATAATCACACAAAATAATTAGTAGACCAGAAGCAATGGATTTATAATAATGCAAACAATTAGTAGACAACAAGCAATCATACAAATATTTTAGATGAAGATACAAGAAATCATTCAAATATTTTAGATAAAGATAAATGTGAGTGGTATGATTCTTCATTGAATGCAATTAGATGCCTTAACATCATGGACATAGTAATTAATCAATCATTCAGATATGTGTTTGGTTGGTTCATTATGCCTTAATGAGGTCCCGGTAGTCATCCAAATTAAAATTTTGATTTTGAAAATTGATTTACAGTTAAAAATATGACCTAGAACTATAATACCTCTACACAAAATGAACTTTTAATCATGACTATGTGATAAATGTGCTAAGTAAATTATTGTATTGAAATATATACAATAGAGAAATAAAATTATGCTGTTTTTTCCATAAATGATATTATGAGATAAGTTTACACTCCAAAATATCTAGAGGGAGGGCGAGAATTGGTTATATTAAAAAATTGGTACTAACGTCAAGTTGTTGGGCACGGGGTATGGGCGGCTGTAACTAAACTAGTTAAAGGTTTGTTAATTAATTAAAATAATGGTTAAATAAGAAGTAGTTAGAACGATGATAGTCGTGATTTGGCACGAGAATATGGCTTAAACTAAACGATCAAAATAGTGGGTGTACACGTCGGCATTGATTGGTTTAAAAACGATGGAGACTATAACAATTTTTTAAAGTATCGTTAAACGATTAGGCATAATAGAGTAATGATGGATGGGCGAAGACGAAGGATTCGTGTGGCAGGGGCAGATCGGAGGAGTAAATGAGGCGACCAGGTGATCGGATGGCGAAGAAAACGGGGTCCAGTGGATCCGACGGCTACGAAGGCGGCGAGAGTGTAGGAGTGTAGGGCTTACATCAGAGGAATAAAGCCGTTTGAAAGGGACGGTCGGTCTGGCGTTAGGGTTTCAAGCGAGGGAGTTGTCGGGGAGTGGTGGGATTAGGGCACTTATTAAGGGGGTGGTCTCGTGTTTAGTGTAGAGATTAAGGACGGGTGGAGATTCTGGGCGCCCTTAAAATTGGGACCCCCACGCCATGGCCCTCCCGAATCCATGCAGAAGCATCCGCCGCCCTGTCTGCCCCGAGTTGTTGATGTTTTGTCTCATTTGCACTCATCATTGCCTAAAAGCGTTCCCCGGAATGGTAGGGGGTGAATGCTTAGATGAGATGAGATGCTTTTTAAGGAGGAGGAAGCGGTGGTGAAGGATTCATGGAGGAAGAGTGGTCCGTGAGCGTTTTTGTATCAAGAGACCGACAAGAGATTTGAGGGGAATGTTGTCTGGCTCGAGGTCATCCACTCGTTTCGGACGCCAGAGAAACTTTTGGATACCCTCGGACCAGGCTTCATTCCCCTCAAATTCGGCTTCTACGTCTGATCTGCTCTCTGTCTGCACAACGACGCCCGGAGACGGCCTTGCCAAGAACAGTGCTTTCTCTTGTGTTTCTTAAATTTATGAATTTTTTCTCTTGCTAAGAACATTGCTTTCTCGTGTTTCTTAAATTTATGAATTTTTTCTCTCACGCCTCCTTGCCGTCGATTTCCTGCGTGTTCTGAGTAGATTTACGCTGTGCTTTTGAATTTGATTTCTTCAGATTCGTTATTTAACTTGGATTTGCGATTTTCTTGAGTATAATGAGTGTTTTAGGTTGCACTTTTGAATTTAATCTCTTTAGGTTCGTTATTTGACTTGGATTTGCTTTTTCCTGCGTATTCTCAGTCTAACTAGTCTTACGCTGCACCTTTGAATTTGATCTCTTTAGGTTCGTTATTTGACTTGGATTCGTTTTTTCCTGCGTATTCTACGTCTAACTAGTCTTACGCTGCACCTTTGAATTTGATCCCTTCAGGTTGGTTATTTGACTTGGATTTGCATTTTTCCTGCGTATTCAGAATAGTTTTACGCTTCAGATTTGGATTTGATCTCGTTGGGTTCTTTATTTGACTTGGATTTGGATTATTCTTGCATATTCTGACTAGTTTACGCAGCACTTTTGAATTGGATTTCTCTAGTTTCGTTATTTGACTTGGATTTGCCTTCCATGAGTTTTTCTGTCACTCACGCCTTGTTCTCGCCAATTTCCTTCGTATTCTGACTAGTTCTACGCTGCACTTTTGAATTTGATTTCATTAGATTCGTTATTTGACTTGGATTTGCTATTTGTAAACTTTTTCTCCCCTCGCGCTTTCTTGCCGGCAATTTCCTGCGTATTCTGACTACTTTTACGCTTCACTTTTGAATTTGATTTCTTTTGATTCGTTATTTGAGTAGGATTTGCATTTTGTGAAAGTTTTTCCCTGTCGCGCCTTCTTGCCGTCAATTTCCTGCTTGTTCTCACTAGTTTCAAGCTGCATTTTGGATTTTGATCTCTTTAGATTCGTTATTTGACTTGGATTTACTTTTAGCTCCTGGTATCCACGATTTTCTCGTATTTACACTATTTGTTGTTCTCAGCCGGCTATTTTACATGTCTTTTGGTTGAAACTTGCAAAGGTTCTTTATCTTTTCAGATCGCATTGATCTGAACCTTTTGCTGAGGGTGTCTCAGGTATTTTCTGTCTTTATTTTGAATTATTGATGTCTTTTGCCGTCCGAGTAGCAACTGTTGGGATGTTCTTCTTTATTGAACATGCAAAGAGCTTGCTTTCTTTCGGAATCGTCGAAGGCCACTGGTACATGCTTTCTTTTTTCCAGATCGTTTCGTAAATGTCCTTTTATTGAGTCTTATTTTGAAATTATGATTTCTTACCGTGCTAGTTTTTTAGCCTAGGGTTTACTGTTCAAATGCGCTTTGTATCGGTAATACGCTAACCAAAATTGATGCAGAACGAAAATCTTTTATTCGCCAGTGTTGCTGCGCTTCTTGGTGAAGATTTTCATGGCGATGTAAAGGTTGTGGGGACTGTCGTCTGGCTCGAGGTCGTTCGGATTTGCTCATTGTTGAAGCCGAACGATGTCGGACCAGGCTTCATTCCCCCCAACCAAAAGTCGTATGGATCACGAAGACTGTGGACTAGATCAACCTAGATGTTGGCTCATGATGCGTAAGACTACTCCGTTCTGAAGTATTTCATTTTCAGAAGAGGACTCGCTGATTCCTGTCGGTAAGCTTTACAGTTAGAATCCGTGACAGCTGCAACAGAAATGTCTGTAAGAAATGCCTTTTGATTACGTTGCAATTCAGTTATGCGTTATCTTGCACATGTCTTTTTTGTAGCTCTTGGCTATATGATATTGTTCATCTCAAATGTCGCTGTTTCTGTGTTTTTCACGAGAAGCGCTCGTCTTTCTCAAGATTTTTCATATTCCTTTGTCCTAATAGAAGTGCATTTGCTTTTAAAATTGACAGATGAGTGTTGATAATTCTTGTCGTTTAATTCTTCAGGCACCTTCCTTCTCCGTTTGAATGCTTGGGCCTTTCACTACCATGCGAGATTTGTTTTCATGTTGTTACAAACTTTAAGATGTTCGGCCTCTGTTAATGAATGTATTTGTGAAAGCACTCTGATTGTCTACCATGTTTCCAAGACTTGTCTCAAAATGTAGTCAGTGGGGCAGTCTTTCATGGCAATCTTCTATATTGCCATCTAATAACTGCTATAACGTCATGATTCAAAAACTTTTAATACGCAGTTAATGTTTTGAATGGAGATCAAATCGGATTTTTCACAGAGATCAAGTTATTCTAATGTACGGTAACTTTGTTTGTAACGCTTTCATGTTTGTTTGAGAAATTTTTCTTGCATTTCATCGTGTCGGGACTCGGAATATTTCTGTTTAATTTTCCTAGACCTTGTCTTGCATTTAAAGCGATTCTTTAAATTTGAGCGCGATGATATTAAGCATTTAGCAGATGTTTATCGTTGTTTGTGCTGGAAATAGTGTAACGTGGCTGACACTTGGCAATGATCCTGTCAAAGAAGATTTGAAACGAAAATTATCTTTTATGGTGTGTAGAATCAAGTTGCATTGTTTTCAAGTAATGCCTTGTTCAAATATAATCACAATACTTGTCCTGGGGTTTGTTTCAATTGAGTAGTAACTGACGTTTTCAAGAGAAGCGATTATAATCTCTGTTTTGCTATCGAACTCAGGAATATGGCTCCATATACGCCAAATGATACTAGCATTATATCTCTTTTCCAAATAATTTAATTTTTAACTTGTATTCAGTCGAATATGGACAGCCAGTATGATAGGGGTATATGGTTTACTCCTGAACATATAGAATGTGGAGGAACCAGTGTTGGGAAATGTTTGACAACCTTTCATTTAGTTTATTTGCTTTGAAGAGTTTACACGAAACAATAAATCTATTATCATTTTCACGATATAGGTTTTAAAACGTTCTCAGTATTTATTCGATTTTGAGAGAGAGATGCAACTTGCTTGTAAATGATGTCCAGGGAACAAAAATTACAGACATTTAACATATCTAAATGAATTAGTGTTTCAGCTGCATTTTGTAGCTTATAGTGCAAAACATATTACATTTAGGACATTTATTCATAATGATTAGTGTAATGTCAGCTAGAAATCATTATATCGGTACAATTTATATTATCTTGAAATATATTCAATATTATTTTAAGAAATTTCTACAATTTTCTTAAAGTTTAATTAAAAATTATAATATAAAAATATCATATTTGCAATTTTGTATTTTTTAAATCTATAATTTTATTATTTTAATGAAACTCGATTTTTTCTTTTAATTAATGAGAGATCATAGAATGTGGATAGTAATATTCACTGGAAAAAATACAACATCAGACTAAAATTAAAAATGTCGATGCCTTCAATTAAAATTGATTTTGTTTAGTACTTAGATTGAAGTCTTGCCATATTCAAATCAAGCTAACTGTATTTAAAGTTTGCATCGTAATAGTTATTCTTGGACTAAGTTTAAGTTCCTAATAATATTGATTAAAGTTCGTTCGATGGTTGTGCCATGATAATGTGCTCTAATTACTGCAGAAATATTTTTCTTATCGCAAGACTGATCGTTTGTTGTTCCTCCAATTAATGAAAACTCATTAGCGGTGTGGAATGACAACAGAAACAACATACAAATCAAGATTACACAGCATGGAACTTGCGCTTTTAGAATATTGTTTTTAATTGCAAGTTTAAATATATTTCGTTTTATATTTTGAAGGCCTCTACTTAATTAAGCAAATTCAAGAAACGTAAGGGTAAAGATGTGTGTGAATAAAATAGATGGTGGTTGTGTTTTTGGAAGTAGAAAACTTTTTTTTTTAAACTTTTTTTCCAATATATATAGAGAGAGAAGGGGAGGTGGGACCGTAGGGGTGGGAGGTGGGGGAGGTGAATTTCTGGAAAGAACGGCAAAATCTTGTAGCAAGGATAAACTTTCCAGGAGCATGAAATGAAATATGCAATTGCCTGTCTATACTCTCCAGTCCAATCCAATATTTACTCGTAAAGATAAAAACATAAATATATGTTGCATATTGAACGTGTTGATTGATTTCAAGTGTCTGAATTCGATCGAATAAGTTTTTTCCATCAACCTTTAATCATACACATAATTTTAGTTTAAATCATTGAATTACCACTACTCAAAACAAACTGTCATTGAATGCTATTTTTGGTTTGCTAGAATGCATAGAAATTTAGATTCTGAATTGGTTGTGATTTGAAGACAAACAGAAAAGGTTGAGAAGTCTATAAGTTTATAGCATTTATTGCCCGTTGTAATGTAGTACGTTGGGCACCTGAAGAATTCCATGAAAGTTTATAAAAATAGTTGTTTGTTAGACTTGAGAATTAGCTGAATATTTTTACCTGGAGGAGTTTCATGTGTTGACACTTGGTATGCTCTCGTTTAGACGAGTTATATATGCGTACACGACAGCCCTACTATTTAAGGGTTTCACACTTTTATTCCGAACGGAAATAGGTTATTGAATGCTTGATATTTCTCATAATAAATGTCGGGTACTGAGCAGGCAGGTTTCTGCGAGGCTGTTATAAATCTCCATTACTTACTAAAACTTATATGCACCACCATTTTAATATACCCACGATCCAAGCATATTCAAATTTGTTATTCTCTACGGTAAGCATAGAATGCATTTCCGGTCAACCAGAGAACAAAATAAATATCGGTTACATGTGTGTAGTGAGTGCCACCCCTAACGTTGATTGACAATATATCAGAAATGAATAGATCTAGATGATGGATGTATATTTTTGGATAACCTCGGCAATAGGCCTAGACAATTCCAGTGAAGCTTCTGACAACTTCTTTTTTTGCCTTTTTCAATTGTTGATACAAGTGTTGGGCGAATCAGAAAGCCTTTAATAGATTATGACTCTTTTGAAAGATGACCATGAATGGTCTTAAAACTGTCTGAACCTCAAGATTGGTAATTGAGAACTCTTCTGAATCTGTCCTGAATTTAATGGTCGCACTGCCAAAAATTTAAGATTCTATGTATCACAGAAATCCATCAGCCAGTCCATCACATAACACTAGTGGGTAAATAGGTGTGCATGCTCATGCATCAAATGTAAACGCAGAGATTCGCACTAAAAAGCTGGGGAGTAGATTGTAGGACATTTTTTCTTGCCATAATTGATAATCAGTCTATGTGATTGATGGAAGGCCAGCACTGTAAAGGCTCGTGCATGTTTTATACGTACACATTTGTACTAGTCATCACCTTTCAAATAATTCGCGTCAGCCTTTTAATTAATGTAAGCTCTGTACCAATCCAATGTCATTAATGATGACTTGAAAGAAATGGAAAGAAAAAAATTGGGGGCTAGGTAGTAGAGGCTGGAAAGCTTTCAGGGATTGAATGATGACTTGAAATATAGTTGTACAGACAGAAAAATAGTGGAGATTTGCAGGGGGCGATTTCCAGGAAACCCAATCCTGAAATCGATGTTTCTGACTACCTAAAGCTCTAGCCTCTACAAGGCTGATGGAGATTACAATGAGTGCACCTGTTTAGACGTAGGTCAACGACTTAAAACCCCAGATCATTAAGCCAAAGAACGAACAGCAATCAGACATCATCATAACCTCTGCTACCTCTTGTCTACACATGACATGACACTTACTATTTCCTTTTGACCTCTCTTCCATTGCAGAAAATTTGATAGTCAGTCATCATTTTATCATTCATTGCATACTTTCGAGTTTATTATGTATGAACTGGGAAGCTGTTGAAGGTGATTTTCTGGCATTGGATTCTTCTACAGCTGTAGTTGATCGGATCCTGAAGGATCTGTTTGTCCTTATTTGCATTCAAATCGCAGTCCACTCCACTTGTCATGGTCTTCGAGAGTTGGAGATTGTGGGAGAAGAAGGATGACTTGCAATCTCGTATCTGCCCATAAACACTGAGCCTCCTGACAGCGATGGCCTCTCTCATTTCTTCCTGGTGGCAATTTGTTTTTCATTGTTTAATGGCTATACGTTATACATCAATGTTCGATACTACAATACGTTACAGAACACTTAATCTGGCAATACTTCCAATTTTGTGTTGTGCCTTTGCAAGTTCAGATGCACCTTCGCTTTTTACAAGTACTACTGTTTAGTTTTCCCTTTTTCCTTTTTCCTTTGACCTTTGTGGTTTCAAAAATAGGCCTAAAGTTTGCTACAGGCGAATTTGAGGGATAAGTTCTTTCAATATATGTCAATTTTCCTTCCGCCGAGGGTACTTGTGCAGGTGTGAAAATGGAAACAATGGAGCATCTATACGTTATTGAGAAAAAGGGATGAAGTGATATGTGTTGTGAAGGGGCGTAATGGGCCCTCGTACGAATTTCTTGATGGGCAGTAGCAGATTAGTTTATAGGGGTATGAAAATGTATAAGAAAAGGTTTGATAGCTCAAATGGATTGCCAGGACTGTTGCCAGATTTGTAAGTATATTTTAAAATTGAGAAGAGTTTTTGGGTACATTGTAGTACAATAAAAAAATATTATCAAATAAATATGAGTTTTGAGGTTGGAGATTAAAAAATTGTGATGGATAACTGATATCTAAAATTCAAATATAAGATCTGATTCTTACAAATGTAGTAAAATATTTATAAATACACTTTAAGGAATTGGATTTGAATAATCTTATGTTATTTCTTGAAATTGGATTTCAAATTGAAATGATTAGAAGAAGAGCACCAATTACCACCCATATTTCAAATATCATTTACTTCTTGCTCGTCTAGCCCCCTAATTTGTAGACCTTAATCGAGTTTTGCAACTTTATTATTACTTATTGTGCACGACTAGTCGGACATTTGTGCATAAGTATTTACAATTTTTGAGGTGGTTGTAGCGGACAGTTATTTGACCATTTGCATGTAGGTATCAAGCAACACTTTGAAAAAACATTTTTTTTTACTCTTGCATGCATAAGGGATCCCTCAACATGCTTTGTTACTACCCAAAAAGCTAGAACAATCGCATATATACACAACCAAATTTTTTTTTCAAAATCTAATGTACCATTTAGGATGTGTGAGCACTTTCCCTAAATAGAACCTTTCTATATTGTGATAAAACAATATGATGATGGATTACTCGCATGGGTAGCAGAATTGGCCTGGGCCTTGATTTTTCTTCCCATTGGTCTCAAGTTCGACTCTAAGGCGTGAGCTTACTTGAATAAACCTTGGTTGGAGGAATGTATTCGGTAATATAAATATACTTGTGGCACCTTTTCTATGTCCAAACATAGAATTTGTTTGAGTGCTAGAATTGCCATAAATGATTGAAATGCTTCTTTGCCAACGTACTAGGTATGGATCTTATTTTAATAATAAAATGAGAAAAGTAGCATGAAATGAACTTGATACTTTCTTATTAAGAGTTACTTAGAACTAAAGCATGCAAAAGGGTGATATAATGACCTATTATTTGTATCATCCTAAATTATAAGCACCTATAATTAGATGCTTAATTTAGGCCCATTTTGGGAATCCATAAAGAAATCCATCAAAAAAAGAATATCCTCTTGGAAGAATTCATGGTTGTCTCTTGTGGGTAGGATTCTTATGATCAAATCAATGTTGGAAAGTATTCCAAATTATATCATGTTGGTCCTCCCAATTACTAAAGGAGTCTTGTGAGAAATATAATCAAAGTTAAAAGGTTTTCTTTTGGAGAGAGAACAAAGGAAAGATACATCTCCTTGCATGGGACAAAGTATACATAGCAAGAAACTTTGCGGGTTCAAGAATCCATAATTTGAGTTGCAAAAATAAAGATCTTGGGATAAAATTGATTTAGAAAATGTTTTCTAAAAATAATTCAAAATGGGCAGCAATGTTGCAAGGTAAATACTTAGATTTGAAAGATCAAGAAAGGATCTTTACTATGCTCAATCCTCCTACTAGATCAAATATGTGGAACTTTATGGTAAGTTGTAGAGAGGTGGTTCTTCCTCACCTAACATGGATAATATATGATAGGGATAAGGCAAACTTCTATGAAGATTATTGGAATAGCTTCCCCCCTTTAAAAACCATGTTCTCCTCTCTCAAGAAAAAGTTATTCTAAAAACCCTTAGGGGCTCAAAAGTGAAAGATTACTTTTTCATCAAAAAACTTAATGGGGTAAAAATTGCTACATGGAAATACCTTGATACTACTACCATCCATGCATATTAGAAAATCAGTCTTGCCAAAGAAATCTATTACAAGACCATTCACTACAAAGATATAAAGGAAACTATTCTATAAAACAAGGTTACACAATCATTAGTAACCCTTTTCACACTGTGAGATATAAAAAATTACTCTTTGCTAGACAAATCTTGTCCCTCCTAAGGAAGATGCCTTTACATGGTTAGCTTTATGGGGTAGAATTCTCAAGAGTGAGAGAGACTTGTTCATCTTGGGATCACCCCTACTTTTAATTGTGCTCTTTGTGGTGTTGAACCAAAGTCAATCAATCACTTTCTTTTGTACTGCTCATTTTCTTTTTCTTGTTGTTATTGGCTCTTAAACAAAATCCGTTGGGTTTCCCCTCTCAATGCAAATCTTTTTATTGTGGGAAAGGAACTGACATAATTTTTTTTAGGAATCTAGTAGCATGCATTGACTCAATCATACAAACATTGAAGTATCTATATTAGATAGTATTAATGCTTATAGCATAAAGAACAAGAGATCAGATTCTTGCTTCACTTCAAAAGATTTATGTATTTTATCAAAGTGGAATCTCATTGCTCTTCCCTTCAAAGGAAACCTCCCAAGAATAATAAACCAAAATAAATCAATAGGAAAGAGATTGAGTGGAAACCCCCAGATTGCAACTTTATCAAACTAAATTTTGATGGCACTTCTAAAGGTAATCCGAGAGTTTTAAGTACTTGAAGTATTTTGAGGGAATCAAAGGGTGAAATCATTGTTTCATTTTCTTCAAAAAATTCCAAATGGTTCGAATAATGTGGTGGAGACAAGAGCCCTCTTGGATGGTGTAAAACTATCTTCTTCCCTCAAAATAGAAAATATTATCATTGAAGGAGAATGCCAAAATATTGTCTCAACTTTAAAGAATTTTGATTTTCCAAATTGGAAAATTAATTACATTCTTCAAGAAGTTTGGGGACTTTTCCCATGTTTTGAGCACTATCAGATTTTGTATTTCTATAGGGAGGCCAATAGTGTAGCAAATGGTCTCGCAAATAAAGGTTGTCTCTTAGATATAAATAAAGAAATTACTTTGGGGAGGGGTGGGGGAAATCATGGAAGATCCAAGCCTTAAAGCTTCCATTCTTCAAGACCTTCCCAAGTGACTATTGTTTGTGTTGCTATTTTTCAGAACATTTACTATTCTTGCCCCATCATTCTGATTCTTAGAGGGTGAGTGTTATTTCCTTTGGTCATGAAGTTTTTTATTTTAAATTTTTTCTCTATGGTGGGGTATAATGTTGGTTTAGTTCTAGTATTTGGTTGTTCAGGGAGTTTTTTCTCCTGTTCATTTAATCAGCGAGTCTCTATCATGTCATATTTAGTTATCTATTCTTATTTACAGATATCTTTGACATGTTATTGTTCAAATATTCTCTTTACCTGATCAGTTTTTAGGACCTTTGTTCATGGTACTTATGTCATTTGTGTGTCATGTTACAATCTTTATCAGTTACCTCATCAATTTGATCCACATAGTGTTTTATTCTTCGTCATCATTCATTTTTTGTCATTGGGCGTTGTTCTCCTATTAGATTGTGTGTCCTTTGTTGTTGTTGCATGTTACAGGAATCTTAGTTGGCATATTTTATAGTGGATCACATGCTTGTGGCATCCTATCTTTAGGATTGGCTATTGACTATGGGATTTATATGTTGAATAGTTCAAACAACTGATAGACTGTGAATCAGTTATCATAAAATAATTTTCTTACCCTTAATTATTCTAGCGAAATCTTAATCAATCAGATAGATAAAATAGATATTAACATGAAAGCACATAAGAATACCATACACAATGAACACCAGATATTTACATGGAAAACCCAAGATGATAAAAACTACAAAGAATGATAATTCTCTTGAGTATGGAACACTAATTAAAGTTACACTGGTTAAGGTGAATTTTATAAATGGTGGCTCACTACCGAATTTCTCACTATAGGAAAGGCTCATTGCTAGTGGGCTCATTGCCTGACTATTACAACCAATAGTAAAAAGATCACTATCAATAGAAAAAGGCTCAGTACCAATGGAATAATAATGAAAGGGAATGCACCACTGAAATAATTATCTTGAATTGCAACACCAAAATAATCTTATGATCTATTTCCTTCAATCGCACACTTCACAATATCTATATTTTTATTTTAGTTTCACATCCTTCACACAAACATACATGAACATTGAATAGAATTATCTTTTACTTATACCATTCCATGCCTTCATAATCTTCTAAGTAGGCCAAACATAATTTGTATTAGGTAACCACAAAACATTCCCAAGGTGAAAAGGAGTGGAATGTGGACCACACAAAAATCATTTCTCAAAGCAACATGCTACCCATTTACCATAATAGTCAAAGTTAAAGAATATTATATATGTACGTTATAATACAAACTATGATTTTAGAGCACGTTAACCAATTTCTAGATCAGTTCAGACCCAAAAGTGTGTATCCCATTATGTTGCACAATAAATAGGACCAAGAAAAACACAACCAAAGATAGATAATCATAACACAACATCCAGAGCATTCCAATCCGAATCACCAAAGTATCAAAATAGAACCTCATCCAATTAGCCAAGGATGTTAACATGAATAACAACCATTGATGACAATAAAAACAATGTCACATTCACAAAAATCTCCAAAAATCTAACCCTTTGTCATTGATAGAAACATTCATCAAGGAAAAACTAAACAACTTAATATCAACATCAAGACCTATTTTCTTCTCCCCCTTTAAAATCAAAGACAAAGGGAAAAAAAATCCCCATGAAAGCTTACTTTTCTCCCCTTAAGAGGAAGCCACTGAGCATTGATCTAGATAAGAATGATCATATAATACCCTAGACTAATGCACACCCATAGGCATATTAATGTAGACTAGGAAGGGGTAGTACTACTAACTTTTGCCAGAGATACTCAAAAGTATCTTTACACAATGGTTTTGTGAAGATGTCTGCAATCTACTCTTTTGTAAGTACATATTCAAGTCTTACCTCACTATCCAATACCTTCTCTCTGAATAAATAATATTTAATGGATATATGTTTCATTTTGCAGTGTTGTACCATATTTTTAGAAATATTTATTACACTAGTATTATCACACACAATTGAGATTAGTTCATCAAATGATATGCCGATATCCTTCATCATTTATTTCATCCATAGTACCTGCGTGCAACATGAGGATGTTACAATGTATTCAACTTATCAATAGATAAAGATACAAAATCTTATTTCTTATTTGACCATGCAACCAATCAAGATCTAAGGAAATAAGCTCCACCATGTGTACTGCTCTTTCTATCAACACATCCATCCCCATCGGTATTAGTATAAGATGCCAAAGTAAAATTTAAGTCTATGGGATACCATAATCTAAAATCTTATGTACCCTTCAAATATCTAAATATCTTTTTTAATGCAACAACATGTGATTCTTTTGGTTCTTGGATGCTAAACAAAAAACATACATAATACCTAGTCTAGTAGCAGTCAAATATAAAAATCCTCTAATCATTGACCTATACTTACTTGCATCATCTTTGGGTGAATAATCTTCTTTTTTCAACTTACATCTAGTAACAATAGGTGTACAAACCAGTTTAGAGTTCTCTAATCCAAACTTCTTCAATAATTCTCTAGTATACTTAGACTAAGAAATGAAAATTCCCTTGTTGTTCTAATTTACTTGTAATCCATGGAATATATTTAACTCACCAATCATAGACATTTCCAATTTCTTCTATAAATCTTTAGCATGTATAGTTATTTACTCCAAAAATTATGTTATCAACATAAACTACAACAATTACAATTTGATCAAAGTAAACTCTGTATTGTAATTTATTGTCAACAATTCCCTTTTGAAATACTTATCTAATCAAACTAGGCTCTAGGTTCCTGCTTCAATCCATACAATGCTTTCTTCAATCTATAAACACCATCCAAATCACTTCCCAAATTAAATCCTTCTAGTTACTTAATGTAGACTTATTCCTTCAATTCTTCATTCAAGAATGTTGATTTTACATCCATTTGATAAACTCTAAAATCTTTAAAGGATGCAAAAGATAAGAATATTTTGATCGCTACCATCTAGAAAATGAGGGCATGTTTTTCTCCTAAATCAATACCTTTGATCTGAGTGTAACCCTTGTAAACTAAACTTTCCTTGTTTCTCATTACCTTTCTATTTGCATCCAATTCATTCTAGAATACCCACTTTTTTTTAATCACATATTTATCTCCTAGTCTGGGCACAAGTTCCCAAGTCTAGTTTTTCTCTATTTGATCATGCTCTTCTTCCATTGTCTTTACTCAATTGTGATCATTGCATGCTTCTTCCATAGTTTTTGGTTCAATTTCTAAGAGTAAACACAATAATATGTTCTCTTGAGAAACTCTACTTATTGCAATAATTCCTTTATTCTTATCTCCAATAATCTAATTTTCTTAGTGGTTTCTTTGTACATAGCTTGGGGTTTTAGTTGTAGATGTCAGAGATTCCTTTGTCTCTTCTTCTTTATTATCTTCTTTTCATTTGTCATTAGAGTCATCTAACTCATATTCAATATGCCTATCAGGATTTCTTTGAATATTTTCATCAAATTTCACATTCACACTTTCAATAATCTTATTCAATCTCTTTTTGTAACACTAGTACACTTTTTTTCTTATAGAGTGACTTAAAAGGATGCCTTCAACAACTCTACTGTCAAATTTTCCAAGATTGTCTTCATCTTACTGAATGTAGCATTTACTTCCAAAAATTTTGAAGTACTTTACTTTGGGATCTCTTCCATTCCATAGTTCTCATATGATCTATTTCCATACTTCCTTCAAAAAATTACTCTATTAAAAGTATATACTATTGTGTGCATTACTTCTCTCTAGTAAACCTCTAGTAAGTCTACTTCTCTAATCATTATTTTGGTTGCTTGTTTAACTATCTCGTTCATTCTTTCTATCACACCATTTCATTTTGGTGATCTAGGGGCAGATAGTTATCTTTTAATGCCATGTTTCTCACAAGAATGGTTAAATTCATCATAAGTGAACTCTCCTCCTCTATTATATTGTAAATACTCAATTCTTTTGTCAATCACATTCTCAACTCTTGCCTTAAATATGTTGAATTTTTTCTAATGCCTATGTTTTTTCTCTTAAGAATGCTAACCAAGTTACTCTAGATAATCATCAATTAAAATCATTAAATATCTCTCACCTTGTAAGATTCTTATTCTGGTTGGATCAAGATCCAAGAGTCTGATAGATGATTGTTCTATCCTCTAAACATTTCTCTTGTCTTCTTTCCTTCTTCACATCCTTTGCAGATAAGGATGAACATGCTAAATAATTAAGACAAGGGGTGAATCAGTTATATTAAAACAAATTTCTTAATCTTATTAAATCTAGAGAAAACTTAAATAAATTTAAAAATTAAAAAAGATATGAGTTCATGAAAGCATACAACACCATACACCATGAATAACATAATTTATGTGGAAACCCAAGGTGGGAAAAACCACGGAGAAGTTGATTCTTGCGAATAGAAACACTGGTTAAGGTGACATTGGTTAAGGTGATTTTTTTACAGAATTTCACTGTTGGGTTTCTCACTATAGGTAAGGCTTACTGTCATTTGGGATAAGTTCCTTGAATTAATAAGGATCACTTCCAAAAAAAGAGTAATGAAAAATAATCCACCCTGAAGTCATCGCCACCACTAATCTACAACATAGAAATGATATTATAGTTTGCTACCTATTGCACACATTTTCATACTCAGGGTATGTGCAAGAAGATGAGGGGCCAAAAAGTGGCGATGTAAAAAATATTCACTTTTCACTCATCCAAAAGCGCATGAAAGTGCTTGTTGACTTTTTAGTAGGCCTAGGTGTCAGTACACCTGGGCAAACCTGCCACCAAAGTACAGGCCTAATTGGGTACCCGAAAATATCAGGTACCCAATAACTGTGGCATAAATTCGACACCCGCGAGCCCTTTTCTTCATTTCCTTGTGCAATTTTTTTCAAGTTTCTATCCATGATTTTCTGATACCCGATATATTTTTGGGTACTTGATATTGGAAACAACAAATTCGACTCCGAGCATATTCGGTAAGTAGTTATTTGTATATTTTTATTAATTTATTTCATTTTCATTCTAAATGTAGCATTTTTTTTTAAAATAGGGTTTTGTATTTATATTTGTAATAATATTTGAATTTAGATTTGTTTTTTATTTAATCAGACATGGCTGACAACAATGAAGAAAATAACCCTCCAAATAACAATCCCGAAAACAATCCCCCATATCTAAACCCTAAATCTTTACAAGATTTGATAGAAGAAAATTTGAACACAATACGAGGTTTCCAAAACATGTATCAAAATATACCTACATTAGGTCCCATGCTTGCCACACTAAATACAATTGTTGGAAATATTGATACACTCATGCAGCAACATAATGCTGCACTTCATTGGCGTGATGATATGCACGCCCAATTTGATGACGGGCTTGACCATGATGGGATTGCGGCCCTTAATATAAGTAAGAAAGATATAGCTGCCATTTTTGTCGATCCTAAAACTGGAATACCAGTTGACCCCAAAAAGCCCAAATTATCAATAAAATGGTGCACAAATGAAGCAATGCACACAAACTTTTGGGATTGCTGGTGGATGGTTTTTGATAAACCACCACATAGCAATTTGGAGGTCCCATTTTATTTCCTTAAAAAATTGTATGCTGAGTTTGTGCTTGGTCACCATGTTCATTATTGGAGTATGAGGCCCAACATGGGCGTAGGTAAAGGAGCTCCTCAGATGAGGCCATCTTCCCAGTGCCGAAAGGCCACTACCTTTGTCCCCCCCACTGCTGTCGCACCCCCTCCTCCAGTGCAGCATCCCGATATCATTGGAGAGGCTACTAAATAGCCTATTAGGGCCATTCATTTACTGAGCGATCAGTTGATCACATAGACCAGGTCAGTGTTGCCTCCTGTGGATGTTGCTGGTGCATCAACATCTCATCAGAGTTCACATGTATGCGAGCCCCATATGTGCATTATGTGCAGGCATATGTGCCTCGAACCGCTCACTGATTCTGATATATATCAGTTTCATGATATTGATGAGGGGGATATAGGAGAGGCTACTGCAGAGGCTACAACACCTCATGGAGCATCTACATCTCATGAGAGTGCTCAGGAGGTGCACGTAGAGCCATTGACTCCTGTTGATACAGTAAGAGTAAACATTATAAATAAATTTGTCACATGACTTATTTAATTTAAAAATAATTTATTTATTTAGATTAGTTTTAATGATTGCATGCACTTATGTATATATATTTTTTCCATTTATGTTCAGTCGATGACACAGGAGGAGGTGAGATAGGTGGATGAGTCCACACTTTCGGCCATTTCATTTGGCCTTGATGAGTATACGGTATATTATAAATTATGTACCCATTAGTTTTTTTTATATCATTTGGTGTACATGCTTAAATCTCTATCAATTAGAGCAATAAAATTCATACATTTACTAATATATATTGTCATCTTATTGTGTTCTTGCAGGCTACAGCCGATGTCAGTGGGGGGTGTGAGGGGGTTCCTTCATCAGGTGTCGACAAAGGAAAGGTAGTTAATTGTTTAAGATTAATTATGCATGCATATGTATGCCACTTGTGTGTAGTAATAAATATTTTACTTGCACTTTATTGTATAGGGTGTGGCTATTGATGATGTCCTGACACTAGTTCGGTGGTGTAGGGTTACATGCATCTTGATTTAGAGTGATAGCCCGATTGTACGTAGAATTTTACATATTGTTATTTGTATTGTGTAACTAGGGTTGCTATGATGAAGTACATTGATATATAATTGACAATCTTTTTACTCTCATAGGTTACTCCGACTGTGAGGGAGGGCCCACGAGAATCTTTCATTTCTTTGTTGACCTAGCCCACTATTCCAAAAGAGGGATCACCAGATGTAAGTTTTAATTTTAGTTCAATCAATTTGTAATTTTATTATGCTATCATCCTATTTTGTAGATTTATTACTCTATGTTGCACCACTCTACTAATCTCATTATTGCAAATATATATTTATAGGTCAGAGTTGGTATTGTTGGCATGGTCCCTTCGCTACCCAGGACTTATGCTAGGACACCTGATCGTGGTAGGCGATCGAGAGACCAGGTACAAATTTATTTGTATTCAGTTATAATTTTAATTAAATTAGTGTTTGAAAATTATGAATTATATATATATATATATATATATATATATATATATATATATATATATATATATATATATATATATATATATATATATATATATATATTATATATATATATATATATATATATATATATGTACAAATCATATAAAGTAAGCAATCTAACTTTGGTTTGAACTCATTTTTTATGCAGGATCAATCAGAGCCCAACACTTCTTCAAAGAGGCTACATTTTGATGATCCCCCTACAACATAGGATGCAGTTTTAGTTTGATGGTAATTTAGAGATGACACTTGGCACATTTTGAGATGGCATATATGCCACATTGTACACCTTAAAACATTGATTTTGTAGACATTTTGAAATGGCATGTGCCATATTTGTATATGGACATACTTTTGATACATTTGATACATATATAGAACATGTTCATTTATATGTTATATTTGCGTCATTTTTTGTATATACATATTTATTATTCATCTTTATGGAATTGAATGGTGAAGTTATATCTTGACTATGATTATCATTATGATTTAAATTATATCTTGTTGAAGTTACATTTGTTTTTCTTTACTCTAGAATACCCTGTTCATGGAGATTATTATGTTTGAGGTTTAACTTTTTGTTGGTGAACAGATTTTTCTTCCAAAGAAACACTTACAAAATGAACCTTAAAGCCCAAACAAAAAGACTCAACCAACACCAATAGTTGGGTCACTTCACTATTGAGAAGCGTAAGCGCCCTTTGAATTATTCGGGTACAGCTCCCCATGTAGGATTTACAATGAATCAACTAAACTATAAATAATAATGCTTTTAACCTGAAAGCAATAAAGGCTAACAAACATCTATTCGTAAACATGAGATAGACGTGAAGGGACTAATTTACTAAAAAGAAAAGGATAGTAAATGCTACAAATTTCATTTTCCTAAACAATGCATTACAGAAAGAAACTAAGAGAGAAAGATGAATGGTTCTTTCCAAATACACGAAAAACTATAGCAAAAGTCCACAGATGATTGTGCTGATGATCAGACGTAACAGATATGCATTCAAAAGAAACCAATATCATTCAAAGATGAATATCAATCAGAAAGTGACCATCTAAAATCAAAGTTTTAATATGCTGACATATCCTTCTTTGAACACAACAAAACAACAAAGATTCTGTTGTTCCTGTACATTAATCATTATCTGAAAATAAAATCCCTCTTTCCCTGCATTACAATAAAAATCCTAATCTATCCCTCCCCTGGCACAAAGTCTCTTGGGTCAAGCGAAATCCGGAACCCCCAAAATCTCCTCTACGAGCCTTACTTATTTTCCCCTTTCAATCAGTTTCTTTCCTGTTATAATAACTAATTCTTGAGGACGTGTCTATCCACATCTTCTTTCTCGAATACATTAAAGTCTCCCTTTGTGAGTGCCTTAGTAATATTTTGTTATGAAAGTCCATGTCACTTGGCGCTCTACATCTTTCAAAATGGATCTATTCCTATAGAATAGTGCCATTTGGATCTTATTGCAACACAAGTGTTAATGCCTCTGTGTTTTGATTGGATTCTTGGTGCTATAACTAAAGCGTGTCATTTCTAGCTCTCCACAAACATACTGCTTCATGCAAGTGACACCAAGAAACATTTTGTCAAAGCCATCATACCTATGTATTTTGGGATTCAATTGCGAGCACATCCTCCTCAATTTTCCCACCCTATGAACCTGAAGCCAACATCTCTGAATCATGATTGATGTCAACACAAAGAACTACATTATCATGCATCATCAACTTGGTATTGAAAATCACTCTTAAGTTTCCCACTGATATAGTCCCAGACCTCTATGAATCCAACAACTGAGCATGAAACAAGGTTCTATCCATCAGGGAAGATGTCAGGTCCTCCTTGACATTCCGTGTTGGGGCATTCTCAGGAAATGATAATGTCTTAATATTGAAATTGCATTATAGATTATCATGTTCTCGAATGCCAATACTGTCGATGTGCAAAACCAATTCTCATTGTCATCGACCAGTCTAACCTAACAAAGCTTTGGAAACTTCATTTTTGGATACCTTTTACTAGTTCTACTGCTCCTATCTGTAATTCCATATGTTGTGCTCTGCTCGTGGGCATTCTGTCGAACAGTTTACATATACTGTCTATGCTTCCAAGTCACAGTTTTTATGGGACTTGATAATTAAAATTATAACCGACCCCAAGGATGATGGCATGTCCTTGGATAGATAGTGGCATTGATAGCCTCTCCAACCATTTCAGTCTACCTTCATAACCATACCAAATAGGACAATGTCTGCTCAGAAAAATTTCTACGGATCCACGAGCCCAATGTAGAACTTGATTAAGCTGATCTGAAACGTTAATTAGAGAAGACCCCATGAAAGCTGGCCTAGGGGGCACACAATATATAGAATGCCATCCATGACAATGCATTTTGAAAGCAGTCAAAATGTCCTTTGTAACTGAACCATATATCCACCCAACCTCTTTTTAGACAAGAAGAACTGTATCGAGGAGAAAGAGGAGATTGAATATTTTGACAACTCCCTTTGCATGCTTGGATAACAAGTATGTCAATGGTCCTAAAATAATAGGCATAGTCTTGATACCAAACTGGATTAATGTATTGTAAAATATTTCACTTTCATTGTGATGGGGAAACAAGGTATCATGACTTCCTTCATACTTTGTTGGCTAATTTCATTTATTTCCTCCATTTCAAATGATTGCAGAATGGAATGAGGTTGTCACTGGTGTTTACCTAGCAAAACGAAGCTGATGGAGCAGATGATTTGATGCCAGGTTAGACGGTTTGAAAGATACGCTGCTGAGCCACTTTCAACTGACCCTCATTGCAAGTTTTGGCATCGACTGAGATCACCTTGCCAAATGCAAATGAAGTCGAATCGCCCAAAATTGAGAGAGGTTATTATAGACCTCAAAAACATGATCCTGTAGCACCTAAAAATTTTTCAATACCTCTCACGAGGTCTAAGATACGAGCCCCGGAAGATCGCTGCCCAATCGTGGTTAGTGCACCTAGGGGTCACTTGGGTCGAGCGTGGTTGCGAGAGTTCAAGTGACTCTATGGGCAGAATGGGGTTGTCACTAGCATTTACCCGGCCAACCAGAGCTAATGGAGTAGATGGTTTGATGTAAGGTAAGACGATTTGAAAGATATGTTGCTGAGCCACTTTCAATTGACCCTCACTACAAGTTTTGGCATCGACTAAGATCACCTTGCCAAATACAAATGAAGTTGAATCGCCCAAAACTGAGAGAGGTTATTGTAGACCTCAAAAACATGATCCCATAGCACCTAATAGTTTGTCGATACCTCTCACGAGGTCTGAGATACGAGCCCTAGAAGATCGCTGCCCAATCATGCTTAGTGCACCTTGGGGTCACTTGGGTGGAGCGTGGTCGCGAGCGTTCCAGTGACTCTGTGGGTAGAACGGGGTTGTCACTAGCATTTACCCAGCCAACTAGAGCTGATGGAGTAGACAGTTTGATGCTAGGTCAGATGGTTTGAAAGATATGCTGCTGAGCCACTTTCAACTGACCCTCATTGCAAGTTTTGGCATCGACTGAGATCGCCTTGCCAAATGCAAACGAAGTCGAATCACCCAAAAATGAGAGAGGTTATTGTAGACCTCAAAAACATGATCTCATAGCACCTAATATTTTTTCAATACCTCTCATGAGGTCCGAGATACGAGCCCTAGAATATTGCTGCCCAATCATGCTTAGTGCACCTTGGGGTCACTTGGGTCGAGCGTGGTCGCGAGCGTTCCGATGACTCTGTGGGTAGAATGGGGTTGTCACTAGCATTTACTTGGCCAATCAAAGCTGATGGAGTAGACAGTTTGATGCCAGGTCAGACGGTTTGAAAGATATGCTGCTGAGCCACTTTCAACTGACCCTCACTGCAAGTTTTGGCATCGACTGAGATCGCCTTGCCAAATGCAAAAAAAGTCAAATCACCCAAAAATGAGAGAGGTTATTGTAGATCTCAAAATCATGATCTTTTAGCACCTAATGATTTGTCGATACCTCTCATGAGGTTTGAGATATGAGCCCCGAAAGATCACTTCTCAATCATGCTTAGTGCACCTTGGGGTCACTTGGGTCGAGCATGGTCGCGAGTGTTTCGGTGACTCTGTGGGTAGAATGGGGTTGTCACTAGCGTTTACCTAGCCAACCAGAGCTAATGGAGTAGATGGTTTGATGATAGGTCAGATGGTTTGAAAGATACGCTGCTGAGCCACTTTTAACTGACCCTCACTGCAAGTTTTGGCATCGACTGAGATTGCCTTGCCAAATGCAAACGAAGTTGAATTTCCCAAAACCGAGAGAGGTTATTGTAGACCTCAAAAACATGATCTCATAGCACCTAATGGTTTGTTGATACCTCTCACGAGGTTTGAGATACGAGCCACTTTCAACTAACTGTTAGTGGTATGTTTGAAATTTGAACTATGAAATTAATCATGATTAAGCTTGTGAAATTTGAACTGTGGAGCTTATTATGTTTGAGGTTTAACTTTTATAGATTGTTTGTAATGATAAAAAATAATATCCTTAAAGCATTAGAAACAACAATCAAACATGTAAGAATTCAAACCATGCAAATGACATAAGTATATGACATGTAAGATCTCTTCTTGGCACTATTGGTCACCCATACATGATTTTGGTCATAAGTCCTTATGAAGATTTTTAGGACATTTAACTTTTAAATCAAATTGATTGTTACAAATTGCCATTATAGGCTTCAAAAGATCTCAATTAACCATTAAGGATCCTTTTGTCCTTCTATCTCTGATTGGATCCATGGTGACCATAGGCGTCTTCATAAATGCTCCTGCACAAGTTACAATGCACATACAAAACCAAGTTTATTGACTCAAAATACAATCTAAGAAAGGTTAAATTAATGTATTGAAATTAAGCTTAATGAACTTAGAAAACAATGCACTAAGTTAACTTATTACCTAGTCAAGTGTTCCTGAAGGGTCATCTCTTTGCTTCAGGGTCTCCAATAGTTCTTCATGATCAACAGTAGTAATAGTCCAAAGTTCTTTTATCTTTGGTCTTCCTTGATGCTTTAACAACTTGACATTTGTTGCTATAACAAGGTGTGAATACATGAGAATAGTTTTGTGCTTCTCATAATCTTCAAATGCAAGAACTCCATTCTTTCTAATCATGTATGTTTGCAACCTTGTTCCTGCAACAACAACTGAACCAGTAGGATATGTGAACCCATCACCATCTATCATCGGTTGTACAAGCTTCTATTTACCTTGTACACAACATGCTAACCAATAATCTAACCTCTCATCATTGCCCTACAGTGCAACCAATGCAAAAACATCTCCTAGCTTCAAAAGATCTGAAAGATGGTCATAGTCAACTGAAGTGTCCATGTCATCATTTCTTATAGAGAGTGTCAAAGATAAAGGAGTCAGATACTATGGAACCCATGTATCCACCCACTCACTTGACTCACAATGATCCCAATCATACTGAAAACACATGGGGCAAAAATAAGCCAACTCTCGTGTCCAAATGGTCCATGTACTACTATTGGAGCTTCGGAATGAATGAATTTTTGAAGAGTCTTTCACTATTTGACAATCCAATCTATCTCCTATAGTTCCCTCCTCAACCAACCAAAAGAATCTACACACTGTAGAATCAAGAGTCCCCCCTGTGACAATGCTAAAGTACACCAATCAACAATAGAACGAGAATCAAGAAGTACAACACCTGAAATCCTCAATTGCTCCTTAACTAGAGCTCTCTTCACACATGCACCTGCTCGGTCATGCTCCCCTTTCCCATGCCCTGACTCAAAAAAACTCCAAATATGAGGTACACCTCTCTCCACATGCATTCTACACAACCAATAAAACATTCTAACATTCTTAAATTGACCGATGCAATTATCCGACCAAATGAGATGCCTATCCATAGCAATACCATTTTCCTACAAGAAGTTAAAATAGTTCTGGAAACAATGTTGAACAAACTCATGAGAGTGAGACCTGTAGTCACTCATATAAAAATGGTATTCTCTGATTATCTTTCGCTCATCTTTTGTGCTATCAAGGGAATATCTATATGTGATGTGTACAAAAGTAGCAACCTGAATGGAATTGTAATATTGAGCTTGAGTCTCATTTTAGGGCTGCAATGTATAGTTCTCCGCAAAGTCTACAATGGATATAATAGTTCCAATGGGGAAAGTGTCCTTACATGTCCTGAATTGTTGATCCAACCATTGAGACCTATGACTATGCCTTGCATACTTGTAAAAAAGATTTGTCTTGAAATCTGAGATAAAATCAGCAACATTGTATTCATTTGCAACTAACTCACATCTAGAGCCTTCACCTCCACTCTTCAATGTATATTTCACTATTTCATATACCTTTTTTGGATGAGTGTCTTTCCAAAATTGTGTTCCTAACCCTCATGAAAACATGTTCTAAACTTGGACAAGCCACCACATTATGAGCACTTGGCATTTAAGCAATCTTTTTTATAAAATAAACAACCATCATCTCTATGACATAAAAATTGATCTAGCAAGTATCTTGATGATTTGGGAAGACCACTTGTACCACAATCCTCTAGCATTTCATTAGTATGCAAAGTAGAATGAATGGACCATAATAATTCATGATGCATTGAAAACTCAACATGATATTTGCAACAACATGTATTTTGAATCTTAAGGGGTACACAATAAAATGGCTTCACGGATTCAAAAGACCTTTGTGATATTTTCAATGTTGGATGTGTCTCACAAAATTTTTTATACAACATTGTTTGACTTACCTCCACATAATGTTTAGGATGTGGAGTGCGGTCTCGATTGCCAACTCTCAACTTCAAGACATCCTTCACATTTGGTGACACTCTTGAGTTAGCATCCCAAAATTGTTGAATTTCATCCTTGACAACATCTGTTAGCTTCTTATTGAAAGGTGGAAGTCTCCAACCATAAGCCCATGTATCAATTTGAAGTGGATCATCAAGTCTTTCTCTTCTTGCAAGTGCTCTACCCAAAGTTTTACAGTCTATATTGAAGTCAACACAAGTTTGTCTCATCAAACGAGCCTTTCTCAACTGATGACTTACTAAGGAGGTTGTAATAACCCTCCGAGCAACTCTCTTGTCTTTTTCTCTGCTAGTCTTCCCAATGCTATTGAGAGCATTGAAAAGATTCTTCACAACAATGACATTTCTCTCCATTTTCTTGTTCACACGAATCTTCAATTTCACAAGCACAGGTCTCATCTTTTGCATCTTTAACAACTGCACAAAAAATTGACATTTCTCAACCAATGTTTTGTTTTGAAACAATTGATCATAAAGTCTTGAAGCCCACAACCTAACGGTTCTATGTGACCTCTTTCCTTCCCAATTATTCATAATGTTCTCCTCAATTTCAATTAACCATTTAGGCGTTCTTGAAAGCCCTGAATTTGAAGATTGATTATCTTTATTGCAAGGGACTTCATTTTGCATATAATTTGGAGATGTATAACGTTCATGTGATTCTTGTGCAACATTTTCATTCCCAAAGTTTACATTTTCAATCTCCATCTGTGCATTTTCAAATTGAACATCCTCTTCACTTACAACTAAATTTACAGGGTCACCTTGATTAATGTTTAACATACCTTCTCTCCTTCGGTGATTTTCCTTATCTTTTTCCCTATATGCTTGAATTTTGTCATCTGTCAGCTTCCTCTTGCGTTTAGCCTTTCGACGACTGCTGCTTCCCATGGTGAGACCACAAGTTGACAAAAATCAAACAACGGGCCCCAAATCATGTTTTTTGTTTTGCAACGAGTGAAAAAAGTATAAAATCCCATAATTGTCTAGTCTATGGGGACAGGGAATATTTTGGTCAACTATTACCTTGCAAAAATTGGGTATCCAATTCCATATCGAGTACCCGATATTCCCAGGCTGATGAAAAAAGGGCGGGAGAAAATGAAAAAAATTGAACTTTGACATATATTTATGTATATAATATATATATAAAAAAGAGGCATATGATATATATAATGTATATTATATATATACTAATGTATTATAATAGACTAATGTATTATATGTGCTAATGTATTAAATATACTAATATATATAATGTATTATATATATACTAATGTATAATATATACTAACATGTATATAATATATATATATACACTAATGTATACTAATATATTATATATAATATTACAAATTTTGGAGAAACTCTTGCAGAAATATGGAAATTATAATCTTCCTCCTAGAGCATACATTAATGAAGTTCTTCATGCCTTAGCAGAGGAAGCTAGCTGGATTGTTCAAGCTTATGGTACTACATATAGAAATGCGGTATGTATTTTTGGCCTAAATTTTTTCTCATTTCTTTCAGGTCTTTAAAGGTGGTCGGCTAAATCTTTATATTAAATGTGCCTTTTACAGGTGTCGTAAACCCTAGCTACGCAGAAATGGAGGCTTTGAAGAATAGTTCATTGGAGGCAGAGAGAGACTCCCTAGGGGTCCTAATGCGTGATAAGGGGTCATGGGGACTCACTAGGGATCCTAACACAGGACCCCTTAAGACACACTTGAGCATTCCAATGTGTCAAAAGGGGTCATGGGGACTCCTTAGGGGTCCTAGTACACTCCCCGTGACCCCTTTTGACACATTGGAACACTTAAGTGTGTCTTAAGACCCCTTAAGACACACTTGAGCATTCCAATGTGTCAAAAGGGGTCATGGGGACTCCTTAGGGGTCCTAATGTGTGATAAAGCGTAATAGGACCCTTAGAGAGTCCCCGTGACCCCTTTTGACACATTGCAATGCTCAAGTGTGTCTTAAGGGGTCCTAAGACCCCTTAAGACACACTTTAGCATTCCAATGTGTCAAAAGGGGTCAAAGACACACTTGAGCATTGTAATGTGTTAAAAGGGGTCACGGGGACTCCCTAGGTGTCCTAACATGCAATAAGGCATACTAGGACCCCTAGGGAGTCCCTATGACCCCTTTTGACACATTGGAATGCTCAAGTGTATCTTAAGACCCATTAAGACACACTTGACCATTCCAATGTGTCAAAAGGGTTCACGGGGACTCCCTAGGGGTCCTAACATGTGATAAGGCCTACTAGGACCCCTAGGGAGTCCCCATGACCCCTTTTGACACATTGGAACACTCAAGTGTGTCTTAAGACTCCTTAAAAAACACTTGAGCATTCCAATGTGTCAAAAGGGGTCATGGGGACTCCCTAGGGGTCCTAGTACACCTTATCAGGTGTTAGAACCCCTAGGGAGTCCCCGTGACCCCTTTTGACACATTGGAATGCTCAAGTGTGTCAAAATGGGTCACGGGGACTCCCTAGGGGTCCTCACACATGATAAGGCATACTAGGACCCCTAGGGAGTCCTCGTGACCCCTTTTGACACATTGGAACACTCAAGTGTGTCTTAAGGGGTCCTAATACCCCTTAAGACACACTTGAACGTTCCAATGTGTCAAAAGGGGTCACGAGGACTCCCTAGGGGTCCTAACATGTGATAAGGCATACTAGGACCCTTAGGGAGTCCCCGTGACCCCTTTTGACACATTGGAATACTCAAGTCTATCTTAAGGGGTCCTAATACCCCTTAAGACACACTTGAATGTTCCAATGTGTCAAAAGGGGTCACGAGGACTCCCTAGGGGTCCTAACATGTGATAAGGCATACTAGGACCCTTAGGGAGTCCTCGTTACCCCTTTTGACACATTGGAATGCTCAAGTGTGTCTTAAGGGGTCTTAAGACACACTTGAGCATTCCAATGTGTCAAAAGGGGTCACGGGGACTCCCTAGGGGTCCTAACACATGATAAGGTGTACTATGACCCCTAGGGAATCCCTGTAAACCCTTTTGACACATTGGAATGCTCAAGTGTGTCTTAAGGGGTCCTACGACCCCTTAAGACACACTTGAGCATTCCAATGTGTCAAAAGGGGTCACGGGGACTCCTTAGGGCTCCTAATGCATGATAAGGCATACTAGGACCCCTAGGGAGTCTCTGTGACCCCTTTTGACACATTGGAATGTGCAAGTGTGTCTTAAGGGGTCCTAAGACTCCTTTAGACACACTTGAGCATTCCAATGTGTCTTAAGGGGTCACGGGGACCCCCTAGGGGTCCTAACATGTGATAAGGTGTACTAGGACCCCTAGGGAGTCCCTGTGACCCCTTTTGACACATTGGAACACTCAAGTGTGTCTTAAGGGGTCTTAGGACCCCTTAAGACACACTTGAGTGTTCCAATGTGTCAAAAGGGGTCACAGGGACTCCCTAGGGATCCTAACACATGATAAGGCATACCAGGACCCCTAGGGAGTCCCCATGACCCGTCCTCGTGACCCCTTTTGACACATTGGAATGCTCAAGTGTGTCTTAAGGGGTCCTACGACCCCTTAAGACACACTTGAGTGTTCCAATGTGTCAAAAGGGGTCACGGGGACTCCCTAGGGTCCTAAAGCGAGATAAGGTGTTAGGACCCCTATGGAGTCCCCGTGACCCATTTTGACACATTGGAATACTCAAGTGTGTCTTAAGGGATCCTACGACACTTTAAGACACACTTGAGCATTCCAATGTGTCAAAAGGGGTCAGGGGGACTTCCTAGGGGTCCTAATGCGTGATAAGGCATACTAGAACCCCTAGGGAGTCCCCATGACCCCTTTTGACACATTGGAATGCTCAAGTGTGTCTTAAGTCCCCTTAAGGAACACTTGAGCATTCCAATGTGTCAAAAGGGGTCACGGGAACTCCCTAGGTGTCCTAGTATGCCTTATCATGCGTTAGGACCCCTAGGGAGTCCTTATGACCCCTTAAGACACACTTGAGTGTTCCAATGTGTCAAAAGGGGTCACAGGGACTCCCTAGGGGTCCTAACACATGATAAGGCATGCTAGGACCCCTAGGGAGCCCCCGTGACCCCTTTTGACACATTGGAATGCTCAAGTTTGTCTTAAGGGGTCTTAGGACCCCTTAAGACAAACTTGAGTGTTCCAATGTGTCAAAAGGGGTCACAGGGGTTCCCTAGGGGTCCTAACGCATGATAAGGCATACTAGGAACCCTAGGCAGTCGCCATGACCCCTTTTGACACATTGGAATGCTCAAGTGTGTCTTAAGATTGCGTAAGACACACTTGAGCATTCCAATGTGTCAAAAGGGTTTACAGGGACTCCCTAGGGGTCCTAGTATGCCTTATCAAGTGTTAGGACCCCTGGGGAGTCCTCGTCACCCCTTTCGACACACTTGAGCATTCCAATGTGTCAAAAGAGGTCATGGGTACTCCATAGAGGCCCTAATGCGTGATAAGGCATACTAGGACCCCTAGGGAGTCCCTGTGACCCCTTTTGACACATTGGAATGCTCAAGTGTGTCTTAAGGGGTCACGGGGACACCTTAAGACCCACTTGAGCATTCCAATGTGTCAAAAGGGGTCACAGGGACTCCCTAGGGGTCCTAATGCATGATAAGGCATATTGTGACCCCTAGGGAATCTCCGTGAACCCTTTTGACACATTGGAATGCTCAAGTGTGTCTTAAGGGGTCCTACGACCCCTTAAGACACACTTGAGCATTCCAATGTGTCAAAAGGGGTCACGGGGACTCCTTAGGGGTCCTAACGCATGATAAGGCATCCTAGGTCCCCTAAGGATTCCCTGTTACCCCTTTTGACACATTGGAATGTGCAAGTGTGTCTTAAGGGGTCCTAAAACTCCTTAAGACACACTTGAGCATTCTAATGTGTCAAAAGGGGTCACGGGGACTTCCTACGGGTCCTAACCTGTGATAAGGCATACTAGGACCCCTAGGGAGTCCCCATGACCCCTTTTGACACATTGGAATGCTCAAGTGTGTCTTAAGACCCCTTAATGAACACTTGAGCATTCCAATGTGTCAAAAGGGGTCACGAGAACTCCCTAGGTGTCCTAGTATGCCTTATCATGCATTAGGACCCCTAGGGAGTCCTCGTGACCCCTTAAGACACACTTGAGTGTTCCAATGTGTCAAAAGGGGTCACAAGGACTCCCTAGGGGTCCTAACGCATGATAAGGCATGCTTGGACCCCTAGGGAGCCCCCGTGACCCCTTTTGACACATTGGAATGCTCAAGTGAGTCTTAAGGGGTCCTAAGACCCCTTAAGACTCACTTGAGCATTCCAATGTGTCAAAAGGGGTCACGGGGGCTCCCTAGGGGTCCTAACATGTGATAAGGCATACTAGGACCCCTAGGGAGTCCCCATGACCCCTTTTGACACATTGGAATGCTCAAGTGTGTCTTAAGACCTCTTAAGACACACTTGAGCATTCCAATGTGTCAAAATGGTTTACGGGGACTCCCTAGGGGTCCTAGTATGCCTTATCAAGTGTTAGGACGCCTAGGGAGTCCCCATGACCCCTTTTGACACACTTGAGTGTTCCAATGTGTCAAAAGGGATCACGGGTACTCTCTAGGGGTCCTAATGTGTGATAAGGTGTACTAGGACCCCTAGGGAGTCCCCGTGACCCCTTTTGACACATTGGAATGCTCAAGTGTCTCTTAAGGGGTCATGGGGACTCCCTAGGGGTCCTAGTATGCCTTATCATGTGTTAGGACCCCTAGGGATTCCCTGTGACCCCTTTTGACACATATGAATGCTCAAGTATGTCAAAAGGGTTCACAGGGACTCCCTAGGGGTCCTAACGTGTGATAAGGCATACTAGGACCCCTAGGGAGTCCCCATGACCCCTTTTGACACATTCAAACACTCAAGTGTGTCTTAAGGGGTCCTACGACCCCTTAAGACACACTTGAGCATTCCAATGTGTCAAAAGGGGTCAGAAGGACTCCCTAGGGGTCCTAACACATGATAAGATGTACTAGGATCCCTAGGGAGTCCCCATGACCCCTTTTGACACATTGGAAAGCTTAGGTGTGTCTTAAGGGGTTGTAGGACCCCTTAAGACACACTTGAGCTTTCCAATGTGTCAAAAGGGGTCACGGGGACTCCCTAGGGGTCCTAACGCATGATAAGGCATACTAGGACCCCTAGGGAGTCCCCGTGACCCCTTTTGGCACTTTGGAATGCTCAAGTGTGCCTTAAGGGGTCCTATGACCCCTTAAGGCACACTTGAGCATTCCAATGTGTCAAAAGGGGGGACCCCTTAAGGCACACTTGAGCATTCCAATGTGTCAAAAGGGGTCACAGGGACTCCCTAGGGATCCTAACATGTGATAAGGTGTACTAGGACCCCTAGGGAGTCTTCATGACCCCTTTTGACACATTGGAATGCTCAAGTGTGTCTTAAGTAGTCGTAGGACCCCTTAAGACACACTTGAGTATTCCAATGTATCAAAAGGGGTCATAGAGACTCCCTAGGGGTCCTAACACATGATAATGTGTAAGGGGTCTTAGGACCCCTTAAGGCACACTTGAGTATTCCAATATATCAAAAGGATTCATGAGGACTCCCTAGGGGTCCTAGCACATGATAAGGCATACTAGGACCCCTAGGGAGTCCCCGTGACCCCTTTTGACACATTGGAATGCTCAAGTGTGCCTTAAGGGGTCATAGGATGCCTTAAGACACACTTGAGCATTCCAATGTGTCAAAAGGGGTCACGAGGACTCCCTAGGGGTCCTAACATGTGATAAGGCATACTAGGACCCCTAGGGAGTCCTCGTGACCCCTTTTGACACATTGGAACGCTCAAGTGTTTCTTAAGGGGTCCTACAACCCCTTAATACACACTTGAGCATTCCAATGTGTCAAAAGGGGCCAAGGGGACTTCCTAGGGGTCCTAACGCGTGATAAGGCATACTAGGACCCCTAGGGAGTCCCCATGACCTAGATGAGATGTTAGTGAATGACTTAGATTGCTAATACTACTTTTCCACCAGATCCAAATTTCAACCCTTTTGTGGATCTATAGGTTCAATCACGAGCCCACAAAATAGGCCAAGAGAAAAATGTGATTGTATATCAACTGATTACAAAATGTTCAGTTGAGGAGAAAATATTGCAACGATCAAGAAGAAAATTGGCTATGGAAAATCTAGTTATGAATTCTATTAAGAATGAAACTATTAAGGAATGTCATGAATCACAAACCATGAAAATAACCTTCTACAACAAAGAACATTCAAGCTATAGAATTTATTAACTTTGAATTTAAATGTCTTATCAACATTCATGGAAGAGATTTCATTAGCATCCATGGAAGAAATTTCATTAAAAATTCAGACAAAATCATCTAAAAAAATTCATTAACTTCAGACAAAATCATTTAAGACGAACAAAAACAAAATTGTATTACTCAAAAATGGTAGAGAAAGAAAATGATATAAACCAAATTTATCAAATTCTTGCAATCCGCAGCTTCTCTCCGAGTGCAAAATGACAATCCATGGATCCAAAATTACGGTAAAAATTAAATTCTTCGAGTAAGTCGTTCATAAACATGCAGAATACTGTAACGCATGATGATTTATAGAGAATTTATGACAAACTATGCTGTGCAAAAGCCCACAATCTGGGCTGCCATATCTCAGAGTACTGATGAGAAGCAATGGCGAAAGTCTGAGACAGAAGCGGCACCAGCATTGAAGCAGCAAGATATTCTTCATAATATCGGGGCATCGCCATTGAAACGGCAAGGCTTTCCTCATAATGTTTCGCTGCTGCTGATCTCTTCTTTAAATTTATAAATGCGGTCAGTTCTACGGTGCCTGCATAATTTCCAGTACAATTGCTCATTTTACCAAACCCTTCCCCGCTCTCCATAATCTTCGACTGGTTCAAAGATCCGTCTGATTGTTCTTGTTTAACCTCCTAATGACTCTGTTGAGCTGTCAGATTATCAACAGCCATGAGTACAACTGTCTAGTGACCAGAATCTATTTCGAGAACCTTTGCAATTTAGCATTCTGATTGAAAAAGCAAGGAAAGATACCATTTCACAGCCATAGGCGGTGGAAACAGAGTGATTCTCTTGCCCTCTGCTTCTATAATCCGCCTCCAGTGAACTATTCTTCAAAGCGTCCATTTCTGCGTAGCTAGGGTTTTTGGTGCCTGTAAAAGGCACAACTATGCCCCTGTAGGGACTCATGCTCGTGCTCAGAATCATATTAAATAATATTTAAAATGTAAAATATATATTATATAATATTATATATAATATATAATCTAATATATAGTTTTTGATATTAATATATAACTAAATAATATTTAATGTAACATGTATATTATATAATATTTAATATATATAATATATAATCTAATATCTAGTTTTTAATATTAATATATATTAAATAATATTTAATCTAAAATATATATTATATAACATTTAATATATAATTGATATTATATAATATTTAATATATCTAATATATAACTAATATATAGTTTATGAAGGATGGAGAAATGGGAGGGAGAAAGTGGAGGCAAAGTGAAAATTCAAAATTCAAAATTTTGCGTCATATTCGGGTAAATATCGGGTACCCAAAAATATCGGGTACCCGATTAGGCTCGGTATTGCTTTGTGCACCAAACCTACATGGTCAACTATTGGAATGTCTCAAATACATGTTTTTCCCCTATTTCTCTGAGTTCCAGACTTTGACAATGTAGCTGACGACTTTTTTTTCACCCGAATTTGATAAAATGAAAAGGGTATCTTAAAGAGATTGTCAGCTTTCTATTGATATAATTGCTATCAAATTTTGAATTCGGTAAGTAATTATTAGTTATTTTCTAATTGACCTACCTCTAAAGTGTTGATTTATATACTGATTGAAAAATGACTATAACTTTCAAACGGTATAACATTTTTGAAATCCAAAAAATGCGTCACATTCTATGCTTCGCCTAATATAAGGAAAATAAAATAAAATTTGAATTTTGTAAAGTTTTGAATGAATTAAGGTGGTCAGACACAGGAGTTTTTTTATTCTGAAAATGTTATAGTAGAAAATTCATAATTAATTTTTTTTTGGAATAAAATTACAAAAAAATATGCGTCACATCCAGGCATGAGTCTACTACTTATATATAAAATCTTATAATAAAATATTATTATTTGATTATGATCAAGGTGGTCAGACATACACCTACTTATTTTTTTCCTGAAATTTTTGTACTGTTGCATTGAAATCTATACTTTTCACCAATCATACTAACTTTTTCTCAAAAAAGGCCTAGTATTTTAGAAACTACATTCAATTTTCTACAGATTCTAGTCTTACAACTTTTTGATATTAGGTTCATAGCTAGTTGAAATTTTCATGTCAAGTTGACTAACCTTGATTTGCTGATTTTTCATTGCCACTTAAGGGCATAGTTTGGCCCCTCATGATCTTGCACATACCCCTCATCAATACACATATATATCCTAGTCATATTTTCATTCATTCCGTACATAGATATATCTTTCATTGAATATATTCATCACTTACATATACCATGTCATGCCACCATAAACATCAAGTTGACCTAACATAATTCAAAACTAATCACACCAAAACATTCCCACAATGGTAAGGAATGAAACGTCGATCACATAGAACCTCCTCACTCAATAAAACACACCTCACACATGATACACATTTTCTATAACATCTAGAACTAAGAAATAGTTTATAAACCTTACAATATAAACACTTGATCTGAAACACAACAACCATTTTCTAGTTATGGCCAAACCCAAAGAAATAAACCATAGTATGTTGTGAGATGGATGGAACTAGGATGAGGATAGATAAAGATAGATCTACTCAGCACATCATCTAGAGAATGCTATATTGGATCACTATAACATCAAATCATCTTCCAAACATAGGATATGTTGATATCAATAACAACCATTAATGACAAAAATAATAATAGCATTATCATTTCATTCCAAAAATCTCCTCCTTTATCATTGATGGAAACATTCATCAATAACAAAGCAATCAACTCAATATCAAATAATGTTATCATGAAATATTTGTTAAGAGGAAAAAATCATATTTGTTATCAAAAAATCATCCTAACAAACTCACTCTACTCCCCCTGAGAGGAAGTCACCAAGAATTGGTCCAAAAAAGGAGGACAACAAGAAAAAAGCATCCTAACAAACACACTCTACTCCCCTAAGAGGAAGTCACCAAGCATTGGTCCAGAAAATAATAAGCATGTAGTACACTGGACCAATGCACAGACCAGTGCATCTACTAAACACCAGGAAGGGGGAAAACCCCCAACTTCTATTTGAGATGCTTAGAATTATCCTTACACAATGGTTTTGTAATGATATCTATAATCTTCTCTTTTGTAGGTACATATTCAAGCTTGTCCTCATTCTCTAAAATCTTCTCTCTTAAGAAATAATTTTGGATGGATATATATTTTGTAATACCCCCCATATGTTGCCTTTCAATTTAATTAGCTAGACTTTTTTAGGCCATTTTTTATGTGTGTATTAAATCCTCAGATAGATTTGATGTTATGTATATTGATGTTTTACTAACCCCATGCCTACATGTGAATGAATTACATGTATGTTTTTTATTTCTATTTGATATGTTTGATATGGTCGAGGGATGGATTCATAGTTACTTATTTTGTGAGATCCACATGATCATTTGATCCCTACCATTGTCTATGTGTGTGTGTGTGTACATGCTCATCTTTGAGGCAGGATTATAGGTACCAGAAATCAACTTCCCTAAATTACAAGGATCAATGTGCCCTATCATAATATCTCAATGGTAAGAGGGGAGATAACACACATGTTCAATCCTAACCTAAGCCATTTGTTATCCTAAAATAGTGGACAAGTATTTTATTTACTACCCTCTGAATCCATCAAAGTGACATCATTCGTGAACCCTTCCTTTGAGTTTGATTTTGTTTTTTAATTTAGTCAGTTTCTGTTTGGTTGCATGTTAGGTGGTTTGATGTGGCCTTGGTGTTAAAATCATTTGAGAAATTAATTAAGATTAATTAAATGAGATTAAATAATTATACCTAATGCTACATTAAAATATTAAATATAAGGTTGATTAATTAATGATAATTTATTAATTACCTATGTTTAATAAATAATTTAATTATAAAGTCAAAATAATAATTGAGAAATTTAATTATTATTATTAAATTAAAATTGATATTTAAATGCATAAAAGAAATTAATTGACGTTTAATTAGAGTTGCATATCATTATTAATTAAAATTAATCATGCACTTTTGTATGAATAAAGTTTGATGAAAATAATGTTGAACTCAGATTAGGAGTTCAATAGTGCAACCTTACTATACTTGAGTTAAGTGATATTTCATTTGAGTTGCATGTTTTATTAATTAAAATAATTATAAAAAATAATAAATCATGCTACTTAAAAATGCACTTTATTATTAAAATCAAAACATAACCTTTCAAAATCAAGGTGAGTTAAAGTGACTTAAGTTAAAGAAAAAATAATTATTTTAATTAATTAAAGTTGATAAAAACAATGTTGGAGTTGAGTTCTTATTTTTGTGATCTAGAGTTAACAACTTTATTTTTTTTAATAGTTAAGTTCTATTTTTTTATTTGGGAATTGAATTCTTTCAACTCGAGATTCTGAATTTCTATACTAGAGAACTTGGAGGTCATTTGAGAGGAATTCAATCATGTTTTGAAGAATTTTCTCTTGGAATTTTTTTTGGAGGATTAACGTTTTACTATTTTCAAAAGCTTTAGGTTTTTAGGGTTTGGAATTGGGTTTGATTCAAATTTGTGTATTAAGGTAGGGTTTTAAAATTTGTAAAAGTTGTCCATTGAAATCACTATCTTCTTCTTGTTTGATTAGATCTTGTGTGTAAATGATGAGTGTTTGCTAAAAAGATGTGTTTCTTTGATAATTAGGAATGTTAAGGAATATTTTGAAAGGAAAATTCGATTAGGATTTTGTTTAAAAGTTTTTCTTTGAATTTTTTTTAATTATGACCTTAAATGGTTTTGAGGGTTTTGGAAGAGTTCATTTTTAGAGAAAATGCATGCTTTTGAAATAGAAATATAGATATGTGCATTTAATTAATATATATTTTCATGTGTGAAAAATAGATATATTCACTTGCATGTTATTTTGGAAAGATATATTCAGTTATATGTTACTTAAGGAAGATATATTTAGTTGCATATTATTTAGGAAAGATATATCCAGTTGTGTTCAAGGGGTTTAGCTTAGTTGGTTGAAGAAATGAGTTCTCATTGCATGGAGACCTTGGTTCAAATCCCAAGAGGGACATCTTTGAGGAATTCTAAGTTGTGACTCTTGGTCTTCCATTGGTTGTATTTGTCTCATTGTAAAAATGTGGATTTTAAGTTGTGAGTCTTGGTCTTCCAATTTTTGTTTCTAGTGTGGTTTCTCATAAGAAGATAATATTTGTCTTAGTTTGTTGATGGAATAAGCTTGTAAGTCTCATGTTGTTTCTCGAATGAGCACAAGATTTGTAAATGATCTATAATATAAAAAAGATATATCTAGTTGCATGTTATTTAAGATATATTCAGGTGCATGTTATTTAGGAAAGATATATTCAGTTGCATGTTAATTTAAGGAAGATATATTTATCTACTTTGCATGTTACTTAAGAAATATATATTCAATTGCATATTATTTAGGAAAGATATATTCAGTTGTATGTCATTTAAAGAAGATATATTCAGTTGCATGTTATTTAAGGAAGATATATTCAGTTACATGTTATTTAAGAAAGATATATTCAGTTGCATGTTATTTAAGGAAGATATATTCAGTTACATGTTATTTAGGAAGGATATATTCACTTGCATGTTATCTAAGAAAGATATATTTATTTGCATGCAGTGGTATACTATTTTTAAAAAATCTATTTTTTTATTAAAAAAATTAATTGACAAAAAAAATCTTTTTGGAATTTGGATGTAGCAGTACTCTAGGATAGTTTGTGAGAAGATTCTAGCCACCTGCATGGATTGGATGAGGCATAGTTAGTAGCCTTGTCTGTATGAGAGGTTATTGATACTGCATAGAGTCACTAGGGGGTCGGGGTCCAAAGAGACTACCAAGGTAACTCTAGAGTTGACTCATGTGACATGAAACTTCCCTTTATGCATCTTAGGTTTATTAAATGTGTTGGTTGCCTCTAGATTAGGGGTGAACCCACAATAGTGGGTTACACTTTTTTGCCTGAACGGACACTGAACTCTACATTTAAAAAAAAAAAAAAGATTCAGATTCTATATAGATTCTAAATATATTTTTGTTTTTATTTTTGAATTCATTTGAATGGTTTTTTCTTTCTCCCATGAAAACTGGTATGTTGTTGAAAACATCATTTTCAAAGAGTTACATTATTTTCATAGAGCATAACTTTTTTTCTAAAATAGATATCAATGTGATTATTTTGAATTTAATTTTTTAACATCCATACGGAGGGAATGTAATTGGTTTGACAACATTATCATTATTATTTCATATTTTATTAATTTTTGAAGTTGACTAGACCATAATTTTGAGATGCGTTGACTACATAGCTTTTAACTTGTCGTGTATTTGTCCAATTTCATTTTTATTTTTTTTTATAAGAAAGAGAAATTCAATACCTAGGGCATAGATATTTTTTAGAATTTTTTTCTCTCATTTTCTATTTTTCCATAAGCGTCAAACATAGAGGTAGACATACGGTGAAATATTTATGTCTAGTAAAACTAAAAATACAAAGTCATAATAAACTTAATATATATTAACATTATAATCATTGGAAAGATTTTTCTCAATAGTACCTTAATACATAGATAGGTTTTTCAAATGGATTCATTTGATCTACCAAAAGATAAAGTCAATGATTTTTTGTCAGCATTTTAATAGGTTCAAAGGAGACTCCATTGTAGGTATGAATGAGGAGTATAAATGTTATATCAATGTTTTTTTAATCCAAGAGGTTTTGAGCTAACCATTTGTAATTACTTCCTTCAAATGGAACCTCTCAAGGATTAAATCATCATATTTTATTAAAAATGTGTTATTTCAGCAAAAATCAACATGTTTAAAAAAGTGTAACCCACTATTATGGGGTCACCGTTAGTTGTATCTAGATTTGTAGTTTTGTTGTACCTTTTGAGATAGATAGCTCTCAAGATCCCTTGCTTAGTCTTGTTGTTGTGGTTGATTTGGTGTTTGATGTCCGAGTGGGGTTTGTTGTTATCTCCTCAGCATGGTGGGAGTGGACCTTTGGTTCAACGAAGTCAAGTGGTAGTGATTCTTTTACCATTGAGATTTTGATGTTCATGATGGTGTTAGATGATCTTTGTTGTTGTTACCTTGTTCTTGTTCTTCCTTAGAGGTTTGTTCATATCTATCTTATGATGTTTATATTTGTATCATGTATTAGTGTATCATATGTAAGATCTTTCAGGATGTTGTATATGTACTTTGTATATGATTTGTTATTACATACCCGACAACTTGTGGAGTGGATGATGGTTCTTTATGTATCCTATGTCATTTCAGTTGTATCTATGTTGCATTTATATGATGATGTACTGGTTATTCTTTTACATATATGAGATTGTGTACTTATGGTTGTTATTAGTAGATTAGTTAATTTAAAAGTAATTTTACATTATGGAACTCTTGAGAGTTGTTAACTGTAATTGATTTGTACTTATATGCATGTTTATGTCTTATGTTGTATTGCTTCCACATTGTTATCATTATTGTTGTGTAAACTCTTAAGAAAAAAATTATTCTGCAAACATAACTTAACATGTTTTAGGTTATATTCTCTTGGGTTCCCTAGTGGGGCGTTACACTTGGTTTCAGAGCCCGAGTTTCTAAACTGGGAACTCTGAGAATTTGTATGCCCATTATATGTCTAGTAGTTGAAAACTTGAAATAAAAACTTAGACATATAACTCTCTTGTATTTCAAACTATTTTTTTATGACCCTAGAGATATAATATTAAACTTGCATGTTCAGATTAGATTTTATATGAGTGTTACATTAACTAGGCTTGCATGAACTTCTCAACTTATTATTTGATTTAGATATGATTGTGTTCTTTATGTAATTGACTACTTGATGTTTTCTATAATGATGAATGAATAAAGATCAATATCTATTTAAATTGTTAAATAATGAATGATTGATCAATGTGATTTTCAGTTTATACTTAAAAACCAAAATTATATTGCTCTTGATGACTATATATCATGTCCTTAACTTGTTTTGAGATATCATTTTGTCTTTTGTCTTAGTAGGATGCTTTGTGATTGAGGGATACATATACTTATTTATTTGTAGGCTTCTAGAAGTAAGCCGAATTCTAGGGGAGGTGGATGTAATACCCCTCCCATAGATTGCCTTTTAATTTAATTGGCTAGACTATTTTAGGCCACTTTTCATGTGAGTATTAAATCATCAAATAGATTTGATGTTATGTATATTTATGTTTTATTGACTTCATACTTGCATGTGTATGGATTGCATATATATTTTATATTTCTATTTGATGTTCCTAATATGGTCGAGGGATGAAGTTGTAGTTACTTTCTTGTGATATCCACATGATCGATCAATCCCTACCATTATCTTTTATATATATGTATGTACATGCTCATCTTTGATGCAAGATTGCAGGTACAGGGCATCAACTTCCTTAATTTTCTAGGATGAGCATGCCCTATCCCAATATCTCAATAGTAAGAGAGGGGAGATAACATACAATTTCAATCCCAACCTAAACCATTTATTATCCTGAAATAGTGAACAAGCATCTTATTTACCACCCTTTGAATTCGTCAAGGTGATGTCATTTGTGAACCCTTCCTTTGAGTTTGATTTTGTATTTTGATTTAGTTAGTTTCTATCTATTTGCATGTCAGGTGGTTTGATGTGGTCTTAGTGTTAAAATAGTTTAATGAATTAATTAAGATTAATTAAATGAGATTAAATAGTTATACCTTATGATACATTAAAATATTCAATATACGATTGAATAATTAATGAGAATTAATTAATTACCTATGTTTAATAAAAAAATTCATTATAAAGTTAAAATAATAATTGAGAAATTTTATTATTATTATTAAATAGAAATTGATATTTAAATGCATAAAAGAAATTAAGTGATGTTTAATTAGAGTTGCATATCATTATTAATTAAAATTAATCATGCAATTTTGAATGCATAAAGTTTAATGAAAACAATGTTGAGCTCAGATTAGGAGTTTAGTTGTGCAACTTTACTATATTTGAGTTAAGTGATATTTAATTTGAGTTGCATATCTTATTAATTATTTAGATATGCAACTCAAATTAAATATCACTTAACTCAAATATAGTAAAGTTGCACAACTAAACTCCTAACCTGAGCTCAACATTGTTTTCATTAAACTTTATGCATTCAAAATTGCATGATTAATTTTAATTAATAATGATATGCAACTCTAATTAAAAAACACTTTATTATGAAAATCAAAACTTATCTTTTCAAAATCAAGTTGAGTTAAAGTGACTTAAGTCGAGGAAAAAATTAAATAAATAATTCCTTTAATTAATTAAAGTTGATAAAAATAATGTTGGAGTTGAGTTATTATTTCTATGATTAACAACTTTATTATTTTTAATAGTTGAGTTCTATTTTTCTATTTTGGAGTTACATTCATTCAACTCGTGGTTCTAAATTTTTATATTAGAGAGCTTAGAGGCCATTTGAGAGGAATTCAATCAGGTTTTGAAGAATTCTCTCTTGGAATTTTTTTGCAGGATTAAAATTTTTCTATTTTCAAAAGCTTTGGGTTTTCGGGGTTTGGAATTGGTTTTGGTTTAGCTTTGTGTATTAAGGTAGGGTTTTAAAATATTTAAAAGTTGTCCATTGAAATTACTATCTTCTTTATGTTTGGTTAGATCTGGTGTGTAAATAATGAGTGTTTGTTAAAAATATGTGTTTCTTTGATAATTAGGAATGTTAGGGAATCTTTTGAAAGGAAAATTTGATTAGAGTTTTTTTTTAAATTATGGTCATACATGGGTTTGAGAGTTTTGGAAGAGTTTATTTTTAGAGAAAATGCATTCTTTTGAAATAGAAATATAGATGTGCATGTAAATAATATAGATTTGTATGTGTGAAAGATGGATATATTCGTTTGCATATGTTTTAAGAAAGATATATTTGGTTGCACATTACTTAAGGAAGATATATTCACTTGCATGTTATTTAGGAAAGATATATTTAGTTGCATGTTATTTAAGGAATATATATTTAGTTGCATATTATTTAGGAAATATATATTCAGTTGCACATGTTATTTAAGGAAGATATATTTAGTTGCTTGTTACTTAAGGAAGATATATTCAATTGTATATTATTTAGGAAAGATATATTCAGTTATATCTTATTTAAGAAAGATATATTTAGTTGCATATTATTTAAGAAAAATATATTCAGTTGCATGTTATTTAAGAAAGATATATTCACTTGCATGGTATTTAAGGAAGATATATCCAGTTGCATGTTATTTATGAAAGATATATTCACTTGCATGTTATTTAAGAAAGATATATTTATTTGCATGCATTTGTATTCAATTTTTAGAAATTCTATTTTTTATTAAAAAATAATAATTGGAAAAAACAATCTTTCTGGAATTTGCATGTAGCGGTATTCTATTTAGAAATACTATTTTTAGAAAAAAAATTAAAAATTCATACATGGGAATTCTTTAAAAAAAATAATAATAAGAATAATAATGATATATTATTAAATATTATTTGATGAAAATTTAAATGTTGATCTATTTATTATTGGAGTTTTGGTTGTTGTGTTTGATTGTTGGTATGGGTAGCATTAAGTTGGATTTTAGAAATTGTTACTAGAGGATTGGGGTTTTACCTTTTTACTGTAGCATAGGTATTTACAATGTTTGTAATGCAATAATGGTTTTGATCTTTTTACTCAACATGTGTTCATTGTAAGTTCATATTTATGTGGAATTTTTTAGAGTGTGTTTTGAGATTATGGTTTTGAGAACTAGTGTATGTTCCTTGTGGTTTTTTGGAAAAAAAAAATTATCAGAATGATTTATGATATGTATTTATGATTTTGTGAGCCTAGGTAGGTTATACGAGTGTATAGATGGGGAGTGGCTTTCAGTAAGCAATGAGGCCCACAAGTGGCTACTAGGATAACTTATTGTAAGTTGACTTAATAAGTGATAACTTAACAATATTTATTAAGAGAGATACATTAATAAGATGTCTGTATTCCTCACTCATGTCTTGAATGCTAGTACATGCTAGGATGGTTTGTGAGAAGATGCTAGTCACCTACGTGGATTGGATGAGGCATAGTTGGTAGCCTTGTCTGTATGAGAGGTTACTGATACCTTATAGAGTCACCAGGGGGCCAAGATCCAAAGAGACTGCCAAGGTAAATCTAGATTTGACTCATTTGATGAAACTTCCCTTTATGCATCTTAAGTTTCCTACATGTGTTGGTTACCTTTGGATTATCTACATCTACCTTTGTAGTTCTATTGTGCCTTTTGATTTAGAGATCTTTTAGGATCCCTTGCTTATTATTTTTTTGGTGGTTGATTTGGTGTTTGATATCTGAGTAGGGTCTATTGTTATCTCCTCAACATGGTGGGAGTGGACCTTTAGTTCTATGAGGTTGGGTGGTAGTGATTATTTTACCATTAATATTTTGATGTTTGTGATGGTGTTGGTGTTGGTGTTGGCATTGATCAACTAATTGGAAAAGACAAAAAACCATGATACATATCTGATCAAATATTTTCATTGATGGTCAAACACACTAAACAATCTATCAACATAATTGACAATGACTGATAATGAAAAATCTAATCTAAACAATCTAAAATTGACTAAGTGACACAACCAGTAAATAGGAAGAACAACATGATGGAAGACTCATGAATATATGAGTAGATTAAAATATTATGTGGAGCGATTTCACATGATGATGTAATACAACATTTTAGAGATTAATTGTATGACTGACTCTTAAAATGTTAATGTATTATTTGGATTTAAACAATTAATTAGTATTCTAGAATAAACTTTGTGACATTATTTCTTTGATCGCTAAATGACAAATCAACATAGATTTTGAGGTGAGGTTTGTTATGAAATTTATTTGAGTTATCAAGATTCTATTAGTTTAAATGTATGGATGATTTTATATAAGGTTAGCAATGATCTAGAACATTCTACAAGTAGTTGAACCTAAAGTGAAAAATGACTTAAAAAAAGATTGAATTCCAAGAGAAAAACACATTATTGTCTCGAGATCGGTGAATTGAGTGAGAGGAGAGCTAAACACTTAAGAGGAAAAATCAATAGTTTTTTTTAAGTGAAAAAAATAGTAAGGAATCATATAAAATATTATCTATAAGAAGGATACAGAGGGTTAGACAATTTTGTGGAAAAATAAGTTTTTTGCAAGATTAATCAACAACAAGTACAAGAGATTGTGATAAGATTGGAAGGAGAGATTTGAGTCATAGATATTATGGAAGTGTAAGAAGCTACAATACATAAATAATCTTACATGAAAGGATTTCTACTACAGATCAGTTACTTGTTGTTCTCTCAAAATTGCAGCAGGTTAAATCCTCTTACTAGGTAGACTCTTACAAGTCTTAGTTATTAAATCCTTTCCCAAGGTGAATCTCTAAACTGAGGTTTCAATCCTTACACGAGGTAGAATTTCAAAAGTCTTTATTGTAGATCTCATAGTGTACTAGATATCTCTCACAAGATGAATGACTCTCAGAAAGATTTTTTGTAAGCCTTTCACATGGAACCTTCCAACTGCAGTAGAGAAGATTGTGGGTTTCATCCCTATTGTGGTTTTTCCTCTTACAAGGGTTTCCATGATATCAAAATCATTGTGCCAGATGTGTTAATGGTTATGATATTTGGTTTACATTTACTATTTTATGTTTATGAGTATGATCAACACTAATGATTAATGTAGTAATGATTAGTTTACTATTTTATTTGTAATTGATGATCAAAATTAATTGAAATTGTTGAAGTGGTTATTGCACCGATTCAACCCCCCGCCCCCCCTAAGTGCATTATATAGTGCTTAATACACAACATTTGGGTGACCCTTTTTTTTGTTACCTTCTTCTTGTTCTTCATTGGAGGATTGTTCATGTCTATCTTATGATGTTTATATTTGTACCTTGTATTAGTGTATCATATGTAATATTTTTCAAGATGTTGTATGTGTACTTTGTATATGATTTTTATATTGCATACCCTATGACTTGTGCAATAGATGATGGTTTGTTATGTATCCTATATTTTTTTAGTTGTATCTATGTTTCATTTATATGATGATGTATTGGTTATTCTTTGGCATATATGAGATTGTGTAATTATGTTTGTTCTTAGTAGATTAGTTAATTTAAAATTAATTCTATGTCATGGAACTCTTGAGAGTTGTTAACCATAATTGAGCTATACTTGTGTGCATGTTTATATCTCATGTTGTATTTCTTTAGCATTTTTATCATTATTGTTCTGTAAACTCTTAAGAAATAAATTATTCTATAAACATAGTAACATGTTTTAGGTTATATTTTCTTGGGTTCACTTGCAGGGCGTTAAATTTTTTGATCTAGAATATTGTACCATATTGTTGGAAATATTTATAGAACTTGTAACATCACACATAATTGAGATTGGTCTATCAAATGATATTCCACTATCTTTTAGAGTTTGTTTTATCCATAATATCTAACTATAACACGAGGATGTTGCAATGTATTTAGCTTCAACATTAGATAATGATACATAATTTTTATTCTTACTCAACCATGAAATCAACTAAGAGCTAAGGAAATATGCTCTACCACTAGTGCTCCATTAGTTATCAATGCATCTGAACCAATCAACATTGTCATAAGTTGTCAATGTGAAATATAAGCCTTTTGGATACCATAATCCAAAATATTTTGTACCCTTCAAATATAAAGATTCTCTTTACTACCATCACATGTGATTCTAGTGGTTCTTGTTGAAACCTAGCTTCTAAACAAACAACATACATAATATCTGGTCTACTAGTAGTCAAATATAATAATCCTCTAATAATTGACATGTACTTTCTTGCATCATATTTTGGTGAATCATATTCTTTATTCAACTTACATCTAATAATAATAGACGTACATACTCATTCAGATTTCTCCAATCCAAACTTATTTAATAACTCTATGGTATACTTGGACTGAAAAATGAAAATTCCCTCACTATTCTAATTTATATGTTATTCAAGGAAAGAATTTAACTCATTAATCATAGACATTTCAAATTCCTTCTACATCTCATCAATGAATTTCCTACACAAGTCATCTTTTCCTTCAAAAATTATTTCATCAACATAAACCACAACATTAAAGATATAATCTAGATGAAATTTGTAATACAAATTACTGTCAATAGATCCTTTCTAGAATCCTTGTCCAATCATATGCTTGTCTAGTCTATCATACCAAGTTCTAGGTGTCTACTTCAATCCACACAATGCTTTCATTAACCTGCAAACAACATTTGGATCCTTTCTATACTTGAATCCCTATGGTTGTTCAATGTATATTCTTCCTTTAGCTCTATGCTAAAAAATGATGGCTTAAATCCATTTGATAAACTTTGAAATCTTTAAATGTTGCAAATGCTAAGAATATCTATATTTCTTCCATCTGGGTAATAGGAGCATAAGTTTCATTAAATTCAATACCTTTAATCTTATTGTAACCTTTACAAACCAATCTTGTCATGTTTCTCACTACCTTTCCATTTTCATCCAGCTTATTTCAGAAAACCCACTTTGCACCAATCACATTCTTTGGGCACAAGTTCTCAACTCTATTTCTTTCCTATCTAATAAAGTTCTTATTCCATTTCCTTTACCTAATTATAATTGTTACATTCTTCTTCCACTATCTTTGATTCAATCTCTGAAATTAAACATAATAACACTTATTCTTTAGATTCTCTAGACTTCTTATTGTTCTTATCTTCTATAATCCGATTTTCTAAATAATTTCTCTATACGTATACCATGGAATCTTAGTTTTATATGTTGAAGTCTTCTTTGTCTCTTCTTCTTCTTCTTTCTTGTCTTCTTTTCCTTTGTCCTCTAATTTAGATTCATATTCAATATGCTTGTTAGGAGTTCTTTGAATATCTTCACCAACTTTCACATTCATTAACTATCTTGTGCAGTCTCTTGTTGTAATACCAATATGCTATTTCTTGTGGAATATCCCAAAAATATTCCTTCATCAAATCTTATCTCAAACTTTTGTAGATTATTTTCATCTCTTTGAATATAGCATTTACTTCCAAAAACATTAAAGTATTTCACCTTGGGAGCCCTTCCATGCCATAGCTCATAAGATGTCTTACCATATTTCCTCTAGAAAAGTACTATGTTAAGTGTATATACTATTGTATGTATTTCTTCTCTCCTGTAAACCTCTGGTAAGGTTACTTATTTGATCATTGTTATTTCTGCTTCATAAACTATTCGATTCATTCTTTCCACTACACCATTCTATTATGGTGTTCTAAGGGCCAATAACTATCTTTTAATGTCATTTTTCTCACATAAATTATTTTAAACTCATTATAAGTAAAATCTCCTCCTCTATCAAATCTTAAGCATTTGATTTTCCTATCAACCTAACTCTCAACTCTTTCTTTAAATATCTTGAATTTCTCTAATGATTCTAATTTCTCAAACATGGTTAGGGTGTCAAACAATTATTCTCTATTAAAAAATTTCATGTCAAAAAATTCCTCAATAGCTAAGATCATATCTTTGTATCTCTTTAGTAGGGTCGGCAAAATATTCTCCATAAAATCTTGATCAGTCAAATTGCCACCTTGATTTTAGACTTCATTCACAACACTATCATCTCTTCAGAAGCAACTTGCAATATCTTCACCTTTCATTCTCAAATTCTCATATTGGCACTTAGCTGTTAACTTATTAGATAAATTGAATCTATCATTTCCTTCATAGATCTCTTTAAAATTTTCCCAAACTTCATAAGTAGTATTTAAAGAAATAACCTTTGTCAACTCAATTTTTGATAAAGTACTAAATATTGCATACGTTTATTTTTCATTTTCCTCGTAGGGTGAAATCTCATTCGTAGTAGTAGGGTCATTCACTAGTGCAACATATTTTGTCTCAATAACTTTCCAAATGGTGTAACTTATAAAAATCTTGTAACCTCTCATTTGCACTTTCCAAAAACTGTAATTAGATACATCAAACATTGGAATTGTCAATTTATGCATCACTAGATCTACCTCAAGCAGTTAATCTCTCTCCAAGGAACCAAATCTCTAATACCAATCGATGAACATGATGAATAAATAAGAGGGGAGGTGAATTAGTTATATTAAAAAAAATTTCTTGACCTTATTACATCTAGTGCAAACTTAAATCAATCTGGAACTTAAAATAGATATGAACATGAAATCACAAAACACCATAGACCATGAACACTAGAATTTACATGGAAACCCAATATGTGAAAAACCACAAAGAACATAATTCTCATGAATTGAAACATCAGTTAGGGTGACACCACTTAACATAAATTTTACAAAGGCTCATTGCTCATGCTCTCACTATAGGTAAGGCTCACTACCGATTGGCTCACTGTGGTTGGGATAACTATCCTGAATTAATAAGGCTCACTGCTAATACAAAGAGGATCACTACAAAAATAAGAGTAATGAAAAATAATCCACCACTGAAGTCATTACCACCAATAATATACAACACATGAAAGATATTGTAGTCTGCTACTGTTTACACAAATTCACATACTCACCAATACATAGATCTTTTCTTGTTAGATTCACATTCACTCTGCACATACATACATATTTCATCGAATATATTCATTGCATACATATACCATGTCATTTTACCATAAAGATCAATTCATACTAACATAATTTGAAATAGGTCACACTAAAATATCCTTGCAGTGGTAAGGAATGAAATGTAGACCACATAGAACCTCTTCGCTCAATATAAAAGGCCTCTCACATACTACATAATTTCCATAGCATCTAGGACCAAGAAATAGGATATACATGTTACAATGAAAACACTTGATCCGAAGCACAATAAGTATTTTCCAGATAGGTCTGGACCCAAAGGAACAAACTATAATAGGTTGCAAGATGAATGTGACTAGAATGAACATGGCTAAAGATAGATCTACTCAGCATATCATCATAGCATCAAATCCTCATCAAAACATAGTATATTGTGACATCAATGAAAACCATTAATGAAAACAACATTACTAACATCAATGTCACATTCCAACAAATAATGCTATCTAGTTTGATCAATCTTAGAAAATTTATTACTACACTTAATGAACTTATCCTTACCAAATTATCAAAGTTGGTGTGACAAATCCTCAAGTTCTAGAGCTAATTTTCATTGAACTAATATAATAAGAATCTCTTTGTAAATCCTTCTATTTGATACATGTTCCCACTTCTCATTTTTCTAGTTACAATAACAGTTCAGGATCTCACAACCATCATTGAGAAATACAAAATTATAACCATTTTCACTTATATGTCCAACACTAAAAAAGATTATGATATAAACCCTTAATATAATAAACATTGTTAGTGTTATGTTTTCCATTAAAATAATAGAACCAAATCTAACAATTTGTGTCTTTTGATCATCTCCAAACCTAACAAAACCACCATCATATTTCTCAAGTTTCACAAACTTACTTTTATCACCAGTCATATTGACACAAGGTAGGGATGGATGAGGGGCCAAAGGCACACCCTAATCCAAATCTACCTTGCAGAGATCACACACGAAAGCAATTACACAAGTGAGAGAGAGAATGTAGAACAAATCTTTTTTATTCATCAAATAGATTCATACATGCCTAGTTGTAAGGCCTTCTCAGCTAGGGCCAGATATAAAAATTCAATTACAATAGTCCTCCAACATGCAAGGATTCAGAAACTATCTTCAACTCCTAATCTGATACCATTCATCTTCAAGCTCTAAGTTGACCTCCTTAAACTACAACCAATGACTACATTATATACAAGAGGTTACCAAAATAAGTCAGCCTTCAGATCCATCATCAACAGAAGGAATGACTAGATCTAGGTCCACACGCTTCCCAATGATCAATACCAATGTTAAATCCATGACCACAATTAAGTACACAAGCCAGCCTCAACAGAAAACTAAAAGAAATAACTCAATAAGAAAGGTTAACCAAGCACCAGGGAATTAACCGACCAACTTGGTTAAAGATGGAAACTTGAGCAACTACCAAGCCACTCGGTCAAAGAAGGAACTGAGTAACACAGAAAACTTAAACTTGTTTTTGGTGACACAGAATTTCCAAGGACCCGAGATGCTCCTGCATCAGACACCTGGGGTTGTTTGAAATGATTCTTTAAATCATACAATAGGTACAACTTGAGCTGAATCCAACTTAGATTGTGAAATCCACAAATTGTCTTCAATCAGTTTGTTCTTCCATTTTACCATATATTCCATATATTTTCTTCCTCTTGTGCTTCTTCTAACTCTTTGTTCTAATATCTTCTCAACTTCTTATGTCTGTCTCTTAGGATAATCATTTTGTACTATCATTTCTTCATCTGATTCATGATACTCATACAAATCTGCAATGTTGAATATAGGTGATATATCCATGTCATTAGGTAACTCAATCTCATAACCATTTCCACTATCAAATCTCCTCAATATCTTGCAAGGACCAAATTTCTTCATTTTCAGCTTCCCATATGTTCCAACGGGAAATCTACCTTTCTTCAAGTGTACCAATCTTACTTCATCTCCAATTGCAAAAGTCTTATGTCTTCTTGATCTATCTACTTTGTCTTTTTATTTCTGATTAATTTTCTCCAATTTATGTTTCACTTCTTCATACAATTGTTTCATGAACTCAGCAAATTTACTCCTTCAACACTTCTCTTTTCTTCACCAGCAATATCCTTCAAATTCGATATACCTCTCGGTTGTATTCTATTTACAATCTCAAAAGGTGTTTTTTTAGTACTCCTATTCACTAAATTATTGTATGCAAACTTTGATTGTACCAACATAGAATCCCAATTACTCGGTGTATCTCCAACTAAACATCTCAAAAGATTACCCAAGATTCTATTCACAACCTCTGTTTGTCCATCAATTTGTTAGTGAAAAGATCTACTATATGCACTACATTTGATGTCTTTCTACAGGGTATAAAATGTGCCATCTTAGAAAATCTATCCACAACAACAACTATAGAATCATTACCTCTCACTGTCTTCGGTAAGCCAAGAAAAAAATCCACACTGATATCAATCCAAGGATTCTCAAGAACAAAAATCAGTATATACAATCCAATATTCTGACTTACTTGCTTTGCAACTTGAAAAATTTCACAGCTTTTCACAAATTTATGAACATCCTTATAAACTGTGGCCAAAAGTATTTCTTATTAAAGAAATTCAATGTTTTATCAATGCCAAAATGTCTAGCCAAACCACTACTATGTTTCTCCTTTAACAAATTAGTTCTCATTGATCCTCTTAGTATACACAATTAAATACCTTTAAACAACATACCTTATTGAATGAAATAGTCTTCCCATTTAGTACTTGGTTGATCTTGAATAGGGTTTCCCTTTTAGGGTTTCGTGTTTCCTTTTATAAGGATTCACCTCTTTGTATTTTTATTTTTTCACTTATTGGATCATAATACAATTGCTCTTTACATGTCCATAAGATGTCTCTGGCTTTTTGGCCTCCATAGTTTTTTTCTTGCTTCTGTTCTTTTCTTCTTCCATGTGACAGGGTTATGCATGCAGGTGTTCTTGGGAGATTAGTTTTTCACCTAATCTAACATGGTATCAGAGCGATCTTGCTGCTCGCTGTTCATGTTTTGTTGAAGTGATTCAGAAGCAAGATGTTATTTTTTGTTTCTTTTTTGCCTGCAAAAAAGAAAAAAAAAATTTGGGGGTATTTTGAGCAAAAACAGATGCCGCCATTGCGCTTAGAAGGCCCGAGAGAGTCAAAAATCATATAAAGTTTGCAGTTTTTGGCCACTGTGACTTCTGGGAGAAAATTTTTGCCCTCTTAGAGCCGTACGGCTCGAAAATCGAAATTTTTTTTAAAAAAAAAATCATTGTTTTTTAATGATTTTTGAGTTTAAAAAACACGGCCCACTTTATATAAAAAGCGCTGCTCGCCCGCCACCGGCGGACCACCCTCCACCGGCGCCTCCTCCACAGCCGGCCCCACCACCGGGCACCCTCCGCTCCTCCCGCCAGAGGCCGCTCCACTGCAGTGCATCCGCTGCCCACCAGCTCCGCTCTGCTCGTGTGCCCGGCTCCGCCACCCCGCTGGCCTCCTCCGCCGGCCCCTCCCGGCTCCGCCGCACTGTGCGCCGCCTCTCGGTCCCACTCCGCTCCGCCCTACCGGCCCGACGGGTTTTAAGCCCCGCGGTGGTCACATGGGTGACCAGGAGTTCCGGATTTAGCCCCCTGCGTGTGCCATGTGCTCAGGGGCTTTGTGTTTTCCAGCCCCAGGGGCTTAAAAATTTATTTTGAAGCCTTTTTAGAGTACCTGGGCCTTTTTTGCAATATCTTGAGCATACGGAGGTCTTTTTTGGACTTCTTTATATCGTCGGAAAACTCTTCCCGAGATCTTTCTAATTATGGAAGTTAGAGTTTTTGGATCTGCTGTTTTGATAGTATTTTTTTCTGTCAAAGGTGATGTTTATTTTTTGCCTTTCAGGAGCCATATCTCGCTCATCCGGACTCATTTTTGGGCTCACCAGATATCGTCGAAAAGCTGGTTCAGTGAGTTTTTCAGTTGCAGGAGTCCTTTATCCAGATTCTGCTCTAGGTTTTCTCTCCTCTGAGTTTTGCACTTTCGCACTCTGGCGGATTACTTGGGTTCTACAGGTCCTAGGATCTCTTCTTCTGTTCTTCTGGCTCACTCTTCTTTCTGACTTCTGAGCATTGTCTGCTTCTCTTCTGTAGCATTTCTTTTCTGTAAACACACTGAGATAAAGTTCCTACTTTTGCATATCTGGGATCTTGTACTCCTTGTGTTTGTTTGTACTCGCACTCAGTTATAAAGTGCCATGGGGGGGTTATGATGTTTTGCCTTTTGTGCTCATCCACCTTTGTCAAGTGAGTGTACCTTCCATGACATTAGCCCATGCTGTGTGTCCAGAAGATCTATTCTTCTTCTTCGACACCGCCCTTTATCCTGTGCGTGTACTTCTGTTGCACTGTTGGTGTTCCTGATTCTTCTTCTTGCAGATGTTTCTGGCATTGCATTTCAGTGTTCCTGTCACCCCTCTCCCTGTTCAGCATTATGGGGGGGTTCACCTATTGGCTCTATTGCTTCCTTGGTTTGGTTGAGTGATCTACGTATTCAGTTTTTGTTCCTATGTACTAGGCGGATGCAGTGGCTAGGCACCTATGCATTTCGGTGAGATGGATCATCTACTATATAGACACTCATTCATTCCTTTTTTGGAGGTCACCTCTTCGATTGATCAGCTCTTCAAACTTTGTCTTCTCTACCTGGTCATGCACTATTTCAGTGGGGGTTCCAGCAGTATTCTTCTGACAGTGTTTGCAGCTTCATGCTTTGGAGATGCTTCATGCTCTTTCTTGTTCCTTTCTTTGGGACATTCCCTAGATTGGAGGCTTTGTTTCCTTCATCTATTTTATTTCTTGTACTTGGGTACCTGATCAGGCCTTGTTGCCAGGACCCATTGCTCTTTCATGCATTTTTGTTTTCATGCATCTTTTAGTCCTTAGTTGTTTAGCTTCTCCCTAAGTTACACTTAAGGGGGGGGTGTTAGAGTTGTCATATTATAGCTAATAATTAATTTATTTAATTATTAGTCTATTATTCTCTACACTTAAGTTAGACTTAGGCATCTTATTATTCTTTAGGGTTTCCCTTTTAGGGTTTCGTGTTTCCTTTTATAAGGATTCACCTCTTTGTATTTTTATTTTTTCACTTATTGGATCATAATACAATTGCTCTTTACATGTCCATAAGATGTCTCTGGCTTTTTGGCCTCCATAGTTTTTTTCTTGCTTCTGTTCTTTGCTTCTTCCATGTGACAGGGTTATGCATGCAGGTGTTCTTGGGAGATTAGTTTTTCACCTAATCTAACAATTACCTCTCACTGTCTTCGGTAAGCCAAGAAAAAAATCCACACTGATATCAATCCAAGGATTCTCAGGAACAAAAATCAGTATATACAATCCAATATTCTGACTTACTTGCTTTGCAACTTGAAAAATTCCACAGCTTTTCACAAATTTATGAACATCCTTATAAACTGCGGCCAAAAGTATTTCTTATTAAAGAAATTCAATGTTTTATCAATGCCAAAATGTCTAGCCAAACCACTACTATGTTTCTCCTTTAACAAATTAGTTCTCATTGATCCTCTTAGTATACACAATTAAATACCTTTAAACAACATACCTTATTGAATGAAATAGTCTTCCCATTTAGTACTTGGTTGATCTTGAATAGGTGCTCTGCACTTTCTCCATGGCTCAGAAAAATTAGGATCAGTTTCATACAATACTTTCATATCATCAAAACCAAGAACTTCAATTCTCATCTCAGTCATCAAAGATCTTCTTCTACTCAATGCATCAACAACTTGGTTAGTGACTCCACTCCTATGTTTTATCACAAATGTATAACTCTATAAATATTCAACCCATTTCATATGTCTCTGATTCAACTTATTCTGGCTACCCAAATACTGTAAAGCTTTATGATCTGTATACAACACAAGTTCATGCGGTATCAAATAATGTCTCCATTTCTTCAGGGCTTGAACAATAGCATAGAATTCTTGATCATACATAGAATATTTTCTTTTTGCATCATTCAACTTCTCACTAAAGAAAGAAACAAGTTTACCTTCTTGACTCAACACAACTCCTATTGCACTACCACTTTCATCACATTCAACTTGAAATACTTTATTGAAATCAGACAATGCTAACATAGGTAATTCAACAACCTTCTACTTCAGAGTCTCAAAACTTTTATGAGCTCCATGTGTCCACTTAAATTCTCTTTTGTCTCCTCTCATAGTCTCAGTTATAGCATTACAAATTGAACTAAAATTCCTAATGAAATTTCAGTAAAAAATTGCTAAACCATGAAATGATCTTACCTCACTAGCATTCTTAAGTGTAGGCCAATTCAAAATAGCTTCAACCTTTTTAGGATCCATTTTAAAACCACCAGCTGAAATCACAAATCCCAAATACACAATCTCCTCTATCATGAAAGAACACTTTTTCAGGTTAATCAAAAACTTTTCTTTTTTCAATCTCTGCAATACTTGTTTAACATGCAACAAATTCTCTTCTCTGGTCTTACTAAATATCAAAATATCATCTAGGTATACAAGCACAAATTTACCCAAAAATTTCTTCAAAACTTCATTCATCAATCTCATAAAAGTACTCGGTGCATTAGTTAAACCAAAAGGCATAACCAACCACTCTTATAAACCTTCTCTTGTCTTAAAATCAGTCTTCCACTCATCACATTCTCTGATTCTGATATGATGATATCCACTTTTCAAATCAATTTTGGTAAAATACTTTTCTCTAGTCAAACTATCCATTATGTCATCCAATCTCGGTATAGGAAACCTATATTTCACTGTTATCTATTAGGAATCATCCCAAGAAATAACCGAGAGGAGGGGGGGTGAATCAGTTATCTACAAGATTCAATTCTTTATCCAATTAAGTACTAAATAACATTAAGAAAATACACAATAAGATAACACTTAACAAAACACCATAATTTTGGTTACAGGGAGACCCAAATAGGTAAAAAACCCAATGGGAATTAGCACCCACTATAAACTTAACTAGAGTATAATGATCCCTATTAGAAGATATTGCAACCCTGTTAGGAGTTGATCTTTACAATGCATGAAGTAAAGTAAGCTGGTCAAGGGTCAGACCCTGTTAGGAGTCTTTTACAAATAACCTTTTTAAAGGTGAGGACACACTGTCTGGGAGCACACTTCTCAAATGGTGAAGGTTGCAACCTTCTGAATAACAAATATACACTATATCTAGATCTTGGTGAACTAGAAAGTAGACCTGTTGTCTTGATCAGTCCTAATGAATAGCATATACTCTCATCTTCTTCACATATATCTTCAACTGATGATTTATTGTCTTAGTACATTCACATCTTCTGCTCTATCTTCACAATCACACTTAGCAATCACAACTGACTAGCTATAAGTATCTTCCTCCAAATGATATAATCAAGTCAGCCTATTAGAACCTTCATGAAATCATATTAGAGAAACAATATAACTCTTCAATAACATCTCCAATGGCTAAACCAAGCACGCAACACAAATAGGACCGCGCAACTCAATATGACTAGACACGTCGCTTCACACAGTCAGCTCCACTAAATTAACTAAAACTTTATTCTCATGCCAAAATACATTATGCACTCTTAACCAAACATTCTTAACTCATTTCCAAATATGAAACCAAACACGCATATCAAAATGATAGGTGCAACTACTAAAACAATATAAACATTGTCAGCTCCATCAGATAATATCAAGAAACTGTAATTGGAAAATAGAAACATCATAACTCAATGTTTACTACACAAATAATTTTGCGTCCATAAACATAGCTCCACAAACATGTCTACAACACAAATATAAACATTCAAGGCTCCATCATAACCATACTGAGAATCTCATACAAAACTCTATTTGTAACACTATTAGGAACACTACTATGTACAAGGAAATGTACCTTCATAGAATTAGTATCATACAATAAATCAAATAGAAACTAAATAAACCACAATTAGCAACTCTATTTATCAAATAAAGCACAATTAAGTATCCTATGGCTCTCTATCTAAGAGTGTTAACGTGAAGCTCTCAGCAAGCTACTATTAATGACAATCCTAGAATGAGAAATTATAAGATAAACAAGTTAATTAATCAATTCCAAATAGAAAAGCTCAAATGAAATCTAAATTTCCTTTCTAGCTATAAAATTCAAGAGGTTCTATGCAATTCTAAGATGTGTGGTTATGAATTATGATTCATTTTGGTCTTCCTTTTATAGATTTATGCAAGGGTAGGGGGTGTAGTTGTGTTGATCATGATTAAGCTTGAGTTGAGTCTTTGGTTCCACCCTTTGAAGACAATGCAAAGTTTGTGTCCTCAAAGCTTGGGAAAAGTAGACAAGTTGAATGGACAAGATGTTCTTTCACTTTGAGTGATTGAGATTGAATTTGGCTTGATCCATGTGAATGCATTTCTCAAATCCTATTGGTTGATTGAATTCCCTCCTTTTTTGGATTGTTGAGAGAAATTAGGATTTATTAATTTATTTAAATTCATTTTTTTAGCCATGTACCCCTTGAATGGATTGAATTTGATTTAATTCAAAACTATACAATTAATAGAATTAATTGCACATTGATTTGATTTCACTTGATTAAAATGCTCTCAATTTTGATTTATCTTGAATTAAGACTTGATTTTAATTTTGATTGGCTAAATGTTTGATTTGATTCAATTACTTTGATCTTGTCCTTGATTTTCTTTGATTTTCCTTGATTTAGTACTTAATTGTCTTTGTCCATTTTCAGGTGATTACAGATGCCCCTCTTTGAGTTGACGTGTAAAGCATGTCGATTAAAAGAATACTCTGATCTTGCTAATGATAGGTCATGATTCTATTGATGGTCGATCTTTGATATTCTTTTGATGTCTTTTGATGATCGATTCTTGATATTTGATATGAAATTGATGTGGTTCTGATGATGTTCATTCAATTATTGTTGCTCTTAGATGGTTGTTCTGATGATTGATCCTCGATATGATGGTTGATCTAATGAAAGATTTTGATGTGATACCTAATTTGATGATTTATTTCGATATGATGCCCCCTCGAAAATGAAATAAAATTTGATCGATGATGGAAAATTTTGACGTTTTAGGTCATGTTACATTGATTTTGTTCCATTTATAATAAATTTTAATTTCATTTCCGATATTGTTTTTACATTTGTTTGACTAAAAATGCCCCTGATTTGGCTGATTTGATGAAAAATTCAAGTTATTAGGTCAATTGTAGTAAAAGATTCCTCTTTTAGGTCAAATATACCTTTTTTAGGTCAAAAGGTCTATAAAAAGGGGTAAAAATTCCTTTTCAGTATTCATTTTCACTTTTCCTTTTCACTTTTTCCTCTCTGACTTCTATTGACTTTTGACGACGTCGATCCCTATTTGTGACCATAGATTTGAACGATTTCATTGATATCAGTGTCTACCTGGCTCTGGACCTTCGGTGAGTGCCTATACTTCCTCATTTTGTCGATTCATGCATTTAATTTCAAGATATTTGAATTTTTCATGTAGAAACCCTCTTTTTTTTCCTTTTTAAAATCTAAATAGCACTTTTGCATTATTAAACTACGCTTTCACCCTCCAAGTTGTGCTTTTGTGACTTTAAATTGTGCTTCCGCAGTCTGAAACTACACTTATACTCGCCAGTTTTAGGCCCTAATCCGCCTTTGCCATGTTAATGAGTGCTTTTGCTCTGATTTTTGCTTTTGCCAATTTAAACAGCACTTCCAATATTTTTAATTGTGCTTTTAAATTATTTTGGTGCTTTTGCCCCAAAATGTGATTTTGATCCATTAAGTAGTGCTTTTAAATATTTTAATAGCGCTTTTGCATTTGTACGCTTTTAAAGCCTGAAATAGTGCTTTCACCCTACTACAAATGATTTCAAATTATTGAAGTCCACTTTGCAATTTTCTCGACGTCGTCGATCAGATGATAGGTTAAGGTCACAAACTTGATTTTTTTGCAAGTTATAAGATGTCAATATGAGTCAATCATGATTTGAATATTTTTACATCAATCTAGCTTCAGATAATGGGTGATGATAAATTTTTCGTTCTATCTAAGTAGAAGCATGAAAATTGATTGTGGTTTGATATTTTGAAAATTTTTGATTGATTTAGAATGATCCAAATAATAATTGATTTCAATTCTGATGTGATTGAACTTTCTTTTTGCAGGTGGTCCTTGGGTCCTTGCGTGTCCATGGTGCTTATCCTTTATCATGGAGCATGATTCCTGATCTGAGTGCAGCAAATCATCACCATATTAGTCTCTGTGGCCTGTCTTTCCTTCTACATCTTCCTTGATTCTGAGTGAATCAGGGTCTTCTCACTGCTATGGCTGAGCATTGGCACTAAGACCATAATACTTTCCATTTTCCACTAGGGGAGATGACCATTACTCCTGAGGATGTATATCAGATCCTCCATTTACCGACTCATGGTGAGTAGGTGTACTATGATTCTATGTATGATGGATCTACATGTCGGTGGGTGTTTGGTGATCATACCATTGGTGACACTCACATCCAGTGGGCTCATTTTGTTTCATTTCCTGTATTGTCGTATATTTTGGGTACCTTGATTGGTGGGTTCTTACTTCCTGATAGATGTGGACACAGGTTTTTTGTCAGTTGGGGTCCTATCCTTGAGGATCTGATGGCACATCCTCATTGCTTTGATTAGGGTTCATGTGTCCTAGCATAGTTATACCACGAGTTACACACAGTGGTTTATAGGCATTCCACTACACTTACTATCGGTGTGATCCTTTTACAGCTTTGGACCTAGGAGCACATCCCAGTGACATGTCCTATTACAGCATGAGATCATCATCTAGGTTGGCCATTTTCTTGGATGTATGATGGTATTATAATCCAGACCTGTATGGGTAAGCTGGATTACTGGCAGCATGTCATTGATGACATGGATACTGTTGTTTGGCGGCCATATCTTGGTTGCGAGGCTTGGCCAGAGGATGATGGTGAGCTAACTTACATGTTCTACCCCTGATGGATGATTGGGCATTCCACATATACTCTTGAGAAGCTCTACTTTTGATGAGTTCTACGTCAGTATGGGCATACTTAGGATATGCCATAGGGAATAGCCATGTATGGTCGGGTACAGGCCAAGAGATCATTATGGGGCCCATGTGTAGATTATGGGACAAATGTGCAAGAGATCCAAGATATTGGGTATCATCCTTGGTCTCCTAGATCACACATCATGGATGCTAGTATTACTGATGAGTATGCTGCTTGGATTCATTGATATCCTTTTCCTAGGTTCACTGATCCTGCAGAGAGAGTTTCTGCCATTGATGAGCTATCAAATGGAGGTGATGGTGATGCAAGAGATGATGATGGAGATGATGGTGGAGATGGTGGTGGTTTTGGTAGGATTAGGGGATGGCATGGATGATGTGGTCATTGAGGAGCTAGAGTAGGTAGAGTTTGTATTCCAGTGATTGTTTTTGCTCCTAATCCTCCTAGGGGTGATGATCAGGTGAGGGGTCATCGGGTGGATAGAGTTCTACATCATGTTGCCAAAGATCCAACAAATAGACCTAGAGTCAGGCATTAGTGAGAGGTTGATTCAAATATTGCATAGGTTTTACTTGATCAGGCATAGGGTCCTCCTGCTCAGCAGGTTATTCCTCTAGTTGTTTCACAAGCTACCTCATCTTAGGCCCATGCTTCTACTTTGATGCCTTCATCTTCTCACATCCATCATCTTTGAGCTTTGTTCCGTCTTTGGGTGATCCATCTTTGTCACTGCCTTCTTCTTCTATTCCTCCTCCATAGACTTCTGCAGCATAGGCTCCCGCCCTAGCCTTAGCATCAAATGTTGTATCTCTTCAGACTCAGATATCAGTGGTATAGCAATAGGTTTCCTAGTTGAGTTTAATGATGCAGAGTTTCATGGTAGCTATGACTCAGCAGGGTTTATAGGTGAGTTTGAGTTGGTCTCTAGATAGTGCTCCTAATGGTACCGATGGTGCTGGTGATTCAGCTCTTTAAGATATCTCTAATTATTCCATTTGATATACATGATCTCAATTATTTTTTGTTATTGAGACATTAGACTCTTTATTGTATCAGTTTTTGATCCATTGATGTTGTTTATGTTGATACTTTGATAGACATTGATGTTCAGATATTTGGATATTTCTTTTATGATCATTCATTTAGACTTTGATAGCTTGTTGATTTCATGATGATGGTACCATGGACTCTGATACTCGCTTTGATAGATTTCACTATATATGATGTCATTATGTGTTGGATCTCTTTTTCAAGTGTTTTTCTATGATATGCAAATCTATATGATTCTATCTCCTATATACTTTGTTTTATGCATTTCTGAATGCATTTTTTTCAAATGTATGCCTATGTTTTATTGATGTTTAAATGATTGTCTTTTGTATGACATAGAATAGCTAAATGCAATGTTGATTTAATGATTAATGATATTGTTTATGTATGCAATGGATATATGTAGGATGTTAGATGGATAATGAATATTGGATCTAATGGATGTCTTTCTTTTGATATGCAAATGTGATGGATCTATGTAATGATGCAATAATCATGAGCTTTTAGTGATTAATGATTCTAAATGTTGTATGCGATATGGATGGATGACACTATCATGAATGGCATGCATTTAATGATGAATGATCTTAATGGATTAAATGAATGATTAACTAACTAATACAATGCACTTAATGGATTGATACTTAAGAATGCACCTTAAATGAGATGAATGTAATCTAATGATAATGCAACTTAATGAAATTTAAATGGATGCAATCTAATGTAATGGACTTAATGATTCAAATGTTGGACACATTTAAATGAATGTAATGTTTAATGAAGATGACTTAATGAAACTTAAAAATGACCTTAATCAATGCAAGTGAACTAATGAAATGCACTTTGTTTTTTATTTGTTTTTTATTTCCAACACACTCAATCACATATAGTTATTTTTTATGATCCTTTGATTTTTTATTTGACTACACCTCCTTTTTCTTTTCCTCTTGCAAATTATGCTAAGAAAAGCCAAACATATTAAATGTACTTAATCTAAGATGTATGCAACTAACTATCATTATTCAAAAATTTGGAGCTTATAATCATCATTGAGCGATTTTGGAATCCTGTTTAGTACAACAATCACTAGTTCAACTATGATGATATGAATACTTTTTGCACCTCTTTCTTTTCTTTCCCATCTCTTTCTGGTATGACTATCACTAATTGAAGCCAATCATGAGAGTGTGAATATTGATTTTGTCAGATTCTATGTTGCAAGTGGATTTTGGTATTATGATATTGAAGATCAAAATAGCCAAGGTATCCTTTTGTGTAAACAAGTAGAAATATCAATTTTATCCTATGTACAAGTCCTCGATGATTCTTTGATGATCACATCCTTAGACAAATAATACATGATTTAAAACTTTGATTTTAAGACAGTCATTCAGAAATCAACAAAAATCTCATCCTTTCATCATAGCTTGTCTAGTTTAAAAACTTTCATCGATTCGCTAGAAAGACATGATTTCATCAATCAAGTCAACACTTAAAAAAAATTTGCAATGTTTTTCAAATCCATATTTCAAGTGTAGTTCCATCCATTTCATAATTTGCAATGTTTTTCAAATCCATATTTCAAGTGTAGTTCCATCCATTTCATACTTTTAATCCTGATAAAGATAAGGTCATGTAAGATCTTGGATCAAATTTTGTGTTTGGTTCAAATTGGATTAGAATGAAGATTTGATTAAGTGTTTCACTTTCATTTTTGATGAATTGATTCCATGATTGATTGAAATTTTCTTTGATGAATTCTTGCTCCTTTTGAGTAGATTGCCCCCAATTTGATATGATTTCATTTTTGGGACTTAGGACAATTTGCAGATTAGGTGACCAAAATCTTTAGGTGCTTGCAAATGCAACTGTGGGGTTTTATTATGCAATATATACAAATGCTAGCGAATGTAATATTTACAAGGTGACCTTCTAGGTATGTGACTGACTTGGACTTTCAATGGCACATGTTTACTAGGTTTTCACCGATTGAATGGATCTTGCTATTTTTTCTATTTTTAACGCTTTTCTCTTTTTTTGCTACCAAGGTGCCTATTTGCTAGGTTTTCACCAAGATACTTTTTCTCTTTTTTCATATTTTTTGTTTCATATCATCAAGGCACCTATTTTCTAGGTTTTCACCAAGACAACATCTTTTTGAGGATGATATATGAATGTTTTTGGTATTTCTTCATGCTTAATTTTCCATTGTTTTTTATCTTTTCTGCTTTTCCAATTTGTTTTTCCTTTTCTGCTTTTCAATTTTTTTGGTATTTTCAAGTTCTCTTTTGACTATATACAATAAATATGATGCTTTACATCTGATTTCTGATACTCTTTATCCTCTTTCATCTACCTCATGTATAGAACCTCTTTAGATGTATGCTATTAATAGGTTCTTGTAGTTCTTCTCCATCACAATCCACTAATTTGTAGGTGCCAGTCCCAAAAGAAGAAGTAATGATAAATGGTCCTAACCAGTTTACCTCTCATTTCCCCTTGTTTTCTCTTTCTGCTTGATTCTTGGGATTTTCTCGCAAAACTAGATCACCTATTTGAAATGTTCTTGACTTGATATGCTTGTTATATGTCCTTGACATTATATTTTGATATACCTTTAGATGATCAAATTCTTGTTGTTGTTTCTCATTTAGGAGTTCTAGTTCATGCAACCTAGCCACTCTATAGTCTTCTTCACTTATCAAACCATGAAGAGATACCCTTAAGGATGAAAGTTCTACCTCCAAAGGTAAAACTGCTTCTATTCCAAAGACTAAGGAAAAAGGTGTAGCTCATGTTGGCATTCTTATGCTCATTCTATAGGCCCATAATGTCAAGTTTATTTTTATGTACCAATCTCTACCTGAATTGTCCATCGTTCTCTTCAATATCTTCAAGATGTTTTTATGTGTTCCTTTTGCTTGTCCATTACCTTGAGGGTAATATATTGATGAAGAATGATGAATCATGTGAAACTTTGTGCATAACTCCTTTAGGTCTTTTTTTTTTAAGTGCTTTGCATTACCCGTTATGATGGCATGAGGTATTCTATATCTACAAATGATGTGATTTAGGATAAACAAAGATATTTTCTTTCCTGTTGTAGTTTATAAGGGTACAAATTCCACCCACTTGGTAAAGTACTCTATTGTCGTGATGATGAATTTATGACCATTCGAGGATGGTGGATAAATCATTCCTATTAAATCTAGACCCCGTTGATAAAACGGCCAAGGTGTTGTCATCAGATGAAGCTCTTGTGTGGGCACATGTATCAAGTTTCCATGGAATTGACACTTTCTATAAGTTTTGGCAAAGTTACAAGCATCTTTCTCCATCGTAGGCCAAAAATATCCTATCCTAAGAAGTTTCTTAGCTAGGGTTAATCCATTTGAATGTGACCCACAAAGTCCCTCATTGATTTCTCAAAAGGATACATTTGATTCCTCTTCTTCTAGACATCTAAGGAGCATTCCATCTAAACTCTTACGATACAATGTCTCAAAAATTATGGTATATCGGGAGGCTTGGTGAATGAAGCTTTTCTTTTGATTCATGGTTTGGTGTATGGGTAGGATTTGATCTTTTAAGTGTAAATAGGTCCATACCAAGGTGATTCATGTGTAGTTAGCAAGAAAATGGTATAAGGATGGGTAGGGTCAAATGCTGGTTGTTCCACTTCTTCTACCAGGAATTCATATCTGGCACTTTGATCCGACATTTGCAGAAGTGATGCAAAATTTTCCATTGCATCTGCTACTTTGTTCTTTTCTCTTGGCACTTGATCAAATTTAATAAGAATTAATTACTTCTTAAGATTTTCCACCATGTTTTTTAAAGGCACCAACTTGTCATCTTTTGTCTGATATTCTTTGTTAACCTGATTAATGACGAATTGAGAATCTCTATAAACCTTTAGCTCTATCACTTTCCACTCTAATGCCGACTTGATTCCAATAACCAAGGCTTCATATTATACTATGTTATTGGTGCATGGAAATAACAATTTATATGACTTTTGAATCATGGATTCTTGAGGAATGATTAGAAGTATGCCTACTCCTGATCCATGTTGAGTGTAGGAACCATCAAAATATAGTTGCTATGTCTTTGCCTCAACATTCACAATCTATGAATCCAAGAATTCTACTTGAATGGGATGCTCATGTTGAAGTGGTGCTTTTGCTAATTGGTCAACAATGACTTTCCCTTTGATAGATTTGCGGTCTACATACTTAATGTCAAATTCACTCAACACCATAACCCATTTGGTGAGTCTTCCATTCAATGTTGTTTTACTAAGTAGATAATTCAAAGGATCTATCTTGGCAATGAGTCTTATCTTATGAGCTAACATATAATGGCATAATTTTTGGGAAGAAAAAACCACAACCAAACATTCCTTTTCAATGAATGTATAGTTCAACTCGTATTTGATCAAGGTTCTACTTATGTAGTATATTGCTTTTTCTTTGCCTATTTCATATTCTTGTGCCAAAAGTGCCCCCAATGAATTCTTTGTTGCTAAAATATATAGGATCAAGGGCTTGCTTCTGATAGGTGGCATTAATATTGGAGGATTCATGAGGTATTTCTTCAATAAATTGAAGGCTTCTTCACACTTCTCATCCCATTTGAAAATTGTATCTTTATGCAAAAGTTGGGTAAAGTTATGACATTTTTCCACTAGTTGGGATATAAATCTCCTGATGGATTGAATTCTCCCTTGTAATGACCTCATTTGGCTAATTTTTTTAGGTGCTTCCATCTCGATAATTGCCTTGACTTTAGTGGGATCCACCTCTATTCCTTTCACTGATACAATGCAGCCTAGTAGTTTTCCAAATTGGACCCCAAATGCACACTTTTTAGGATTGAGCCTTACATTGAATTGCTCTAATCTGTCAAATATCTTCTCTAGAATTGGTAGATGCTCCTCTCTTGAATGATATTTTTCTAATATGTCATCTACGTAATCTTCCATGAACTTATGCATCATATCATGGAATATTGTGGTCATGGCCCGTTGATATGTTGCCCTGACATTCTTTAGACCAAAGGGCATAACATTCCAGTAGAATGTCCCCCATGTGCATGTAAATGTTGTTTTATCTTGGTCTTCAAGTGCTATCTTGATCTAGTTATAGCCACTAAATCCATCCATAAGTGAAAACATGGAATGTCCCGCTATTAAGTCTACAATGGCGTCTATTCTTGGAAGAGGAAAGTCATCTTTAGGGCACGCCAAGTTTAAGTCTCTAAAATCTATGCAAATCCTGATGGACTTATCTTCTTTTGAAACTGGTACAATATTTTAAATCCATTGTGCATAATCAATGGCTCTGATAAATCCAACCTTTAGCAATTTCTCTAATTCCACTTTTTCTAGTAAGGCTATATGTGGATGCATCTTCCTTAACTTTTGTTTGACTAGTTTGAATCCTTCTTTGATATTTAGGTGATGCATAATCAAGTTTGGATCCAATCCTAGCATATCATAATATGACCAAGCAAAATTGATTTTCTTTTCCTTCAAAAAATTTATGAATTCTTTCCCGTTCTCACTAGATAAGGATGTTGGCCACTAGGTGTATGATTTTTGGCGCTATTTTTTATCCAATGTTTATCTTTTCTGTAGGCTCAATCAAAATTGGAGATCTCTCTTCATAATGTTTTGGTAGAGCATCCAAACTTCCTTCCTTAGGTGCCTCAATTGGGTTTTCACCTTTGGAAACATCCTTTATTTCTTTTTCTTTTTGATCTAATGATGCCACAATGAGGTTTTCAACACTTGATTCTTTTCCTTTTTTATTTTTTTTGTTTTTTTTCATTTTTTCATGGATTGAAATTTTGGATACTCCCCTTTATTATTTCTTCTTGATATTCCATAGTAGACGAAGGTTCAACCGCATTGAGAAATTGGGACACCACATTGTCATTCAAAAAGGTTGGAAGGGTGGTTGGTTCAATGGAATCCCATTCAATTAATTATGGGTGTATGAGAGTTAAAGGATCAATACATAGGCTTGGTTAAATGGGATTTAAAGATAAGACCTCATTAGATGGTTCATACATTGTATCATTCAAGTCTATGACATGTGCCTCTTCTAAATGTTCTAAAGAAGTAGGATCAAACTCTTCCTCACTAGAATCCTCTAAGGTTTCCGTTAGATAAAAGTTGTGTGGATTAAACCTTGTATCATCTTAAAATGGAAGCACTTCCATGTTAAGAGAATTTATCCCTCCGAGTAAGTGGTTTGGGGTCATGTCAAATGACTTTAATTGATCTTTTCTTGGATTTGGCTTTCTCCCCACTTTCCACTTCTTTTTTGCACTTGATTCCTTGATTCTAGGTGAAATTAGGGTTAGGATCCTGAGGATTCTCCTCAATTTCCCTCTTCTATGGCTCTATTTTCTAGGTAGAACTTAAAAATAGGTCCTCCTAGACTTCATCATGTTCATCATAGGATTTTTTGCCTCTTCTTGGCACTCTACCTTGTTATGGCATCATTTCTAGGTCTTCGAGCACCCCCAGGACCTCCTGTTTCTCACTCTGACTGAGACCTTGAAATATGTGCCCTTAAGGTTGAAGTTTACCTAAAGGGGTAAAATTCAACCTTGACCCTAACCTAGTCAGGATCAAGATTTTCTTTGATCATGTGTTCAAATTTCAAGGTCCCGGGATCTCCGGTTGTCGAGTTTCAGAAATAATTATTTTCCTGCTTCTAGGTTGATTGTTTTGGTCTCCAGAATGGTAAAATCTTAAATTATATTTAATTTATGTCCATTCCTATATGGTTGAGGCCTAATTTGAATTTAATTCCCCAAGGTGGCCCCTCTAGAGGATTGTTCCCTAGATCACTATAAAAGGAAGCCTTCCTCTCTCATTTTCTCCATCAAGTTTTCATGCTCAAGCATTCTCAAGGAGACATTGGTGATCAAGAAAGAATTCCATTCAAGAAATCATCAATTCAAGCATTAAAGTCCTCTTCTCCATCCAAGTTCTCCATTGAAGATCAAGGATTCAAGCATTCAATCCATTGAAGGGATTTGGCTCAAGAATTCAAGATTCATCATTCAAACCCTAGATCTAGCCATCATGGTGGTGTGATCTTCCTTCAAGATCCTTCTGTTCATCTTCAAGATCCATTCATTCTCCCTCAAGGTGGATTCCAAGAATATAATCATGGAGGTTTGATTTAAATTTATTGATGTTATGTTCAAGCTTTCATATCAACATACTTGATTACATTTCAAATACAATTGCATATCTATTGATTGTCATAGCTTCATTGTTAGATCTACTTCTACTACTTGCTAGCATTATCCATTTCAATTTAAATATTAAGTTTGATTCCAAACTGGGGTTTGACCAAGGCAAACCCCCCAAACAAACAACAAAACCATTTTTCTTATAGGTACAGGTGTGGAATTTCGGATCTAAGAGAAGATTTGGATACCCTTTTCGGCGAACTTCTGGGATCTACGAACAAAGTCAGAATCAACCTTCAAAATAAAAATGTAGCCTTTGACCTTTTATGAGGGTCAAAGATGACCTCCCTTAGAATTGGAAAAGATTTTTGGGTTTTGTAGATCTCATAGTTTCGGTTCAAGCTCGTGAAAATCAACAGTTTTTGAGACTGTTTGACAGGGTTTTCAGTAGGTTCTTTTTTAGAGGTAAGTAACTTTATCTCTTCATTTCAACATTAGTCATTTACATTTACTCTCCATATCAATACAATTCAAATGTAAGTGTAAAATATTGGTTTTGGGATCTCTTTTATGTGCAAACCATTGTTCTAGGACCCCATCCATATTTTATCCTAATCATTTTGGTGAACCCCCGATAGACAACTCTTTCTTTTTGGTGTTAGATCATTTATTTTCTTTCCTTAAGATTAGATTTCTTTTATGATCTTGCATTTATATTTCAAAAATCAAAAAAAAATTACAAAATTTCTTTAAAAATACCAAAACATTTACATTTTCATGCTTTTAGTATTCAACATGTATGATTCTTGTTTTGAGTACTTTGATGAGGCTTTTGTTGTTCAAGATGATAGATACCTTAATGAGGTGCATGGAACTAAGGATGAATTTTTTTTGAATGAGATCTCCATTGATCCTATTCCTATTTCACCCTCCTCCATAACCTCTTCAATTGACCTTTACAAAGATGAGTTAGGGATTGATGTTAATTCTTCTCCTAATATATGTCTTTTCTATGAGCCTACTTTAGATTATAATTTACCTTCTTTCCCCTTTATGGATAAAGCTTTAGTGAGTTTTGATGATCCTACAATGTGCTTTATTGATAGGGATGATAATCCTCCTATTTGGGATGAGCCTTTAGATTTGGATGTTGATTACTCTCTTCCTCATGAAACCATTATGGATAATCCTCCTATTTGGGATGAACCTTTGAATTTGGATATTTATTACTCTCTTCCTCCTATTTGGGATGAACCTTTGGATTTGGATGTTGATTACTCTCTTCCTCATGAAACCATTATGGATAATTTTTTCTTTTGGGATGAACCCTTGGATAAATACATTGATTTATCCCCTCCTTGTGAAGAATATTTGATACAAAAGGATGACATATTCTCTAAAACACACTTCCTTTATGTGAAAGAAGATGACATTATAGATCCTTCACCTCAATTTAGGATTCCTTCTAGTGATGAGGCATTAGTAGAGAAAGATAAGAATTGCCTTAATGCTCTTCCTCTTAGTGGTGATCTTATGGGAAATCATGATCCTACCTCACATCATTCTTACCATAATATTACTTATATCTATTCAAATCCTTTTCCAACTATGGTTCCAAGTGTTCCTCCAGCGGTGTCTTCCATTCATATCACTTCCTACACTTTTCCTAGTATTCCTAAACTTCCTAATCCAAATTGTATCCTTCCTAATCTAGTTCCTAATCTTCCTAATCCTAATCCTATCTTTCCTAATCTGAGTCCTAATATTCATATTCCTAATTCTTCATCTTCTATTCCTAGTTGTTCCCATGCTTATGTTGAGGTTCAAACTATGGTTCATGATGTAGATGTGCAAAGATTCTTCAAAGTACCTTCTCCTTATTATCCAATACATAAAGATAAAAGAAAAGAAACTTCTCCTTTGAGATTTATTCATAATTTTACCCCTCACTCTGATATAACATAGATATTTTCCCCTCTAGACTGGGGGGCAAGAGGTATATTTCTTCCTATCTTCTAGAATCCATTATGTTCCCGCTTTGAGCTTAATCAATAGTCTTTCTATCCTGTCTCTCTATGGTTTAGTATTATGTTTATAATCAGTCATAGATTCTATTTTATATTCAAGATATCTTTTCTAGGACATGTGTTTTTCAATGGTATCCCTTGCCTTTCATCTCTGGGGGGCAAGGTTCTTCCTTTTCTCTCTTTTTCTAGGGAACTGCTTTCCTTAGCTTAGTGGTATTTGTTTATATTTCAATATCATTTCATCATATTGACAGATATTTTGACTATGGATAACCTTCTTACATGAGAAGTTGTTGTCCTAGGTTGTAACTTCTTCTCTATGCTGCAAATTATGTTCTTTATACACTCTCACCCTTGCTTTGGTGTTAGAGTTATTTCCCTCATTAAAAGATTCATCTTCCTCTTGTTTATAGGGGGCTTGACGATTGAATCTTTGTTCCCACCTTTTGAAAGATGATATTTTATTTAAAGTACTCCTCTTTGGTGGGGGTCTTGTTTATAAGATCTCTTTCTTTGAGGATCCTTTTCCATGAGCGACATATCCTTTTCACAATTATCTATATTCTTGGATGTAGGGATTAACATCCCTCGCTAAGGATATGGTGTACATTGTTGTAAATAGGATATCTCCTTGCATTGTGAAGTAGGTATCCTCTTTCATCTTTGTTTCTACACTTGGGGGGCAAGGATGACATCTCCTTCTTTTCTATCTTTTTGGGATGCACCTCTTTCCTTGGGTAAGTAGTATTTATCTATTATGTGATATTCAATCATACATGAAAATTTTGGTTTGCGTTGAGGATCTATGTCCTTGATAAAAACCTCTTTCATTGTTTGACACTGGGTTTCCATGGTTGATATATCTCTCACCTTGGAAACTGAACAGTGTGCTATCCCTCATAAGGGTTACTTTCTTTTCACTTCTTTCATGATATCTCTTTATATTCATCCCTTCCATGGCCTCATAGGAGTTGTGACCTTCTTGGCTTGGACTGGGTGTTGTCTATGGATATTGTCTTGATGTTGAAGAAGGCATTATCCTTATTCTTTTCTTTCCTTAACATGTCAAAATAGTATGTTTTTTGCCATATTAAGGAGGGGGGCATTTATAGGGCCTCCCTTGTACTATAGTTTTTTATTTTTACATGCTAAATCTTGGAAGGTAACACACATAAGTTGCTAAATCCTGAAAAGACACGCATTTATATGCTAAATCTTCTGATGGTAACACACATAAGTTGCTAAATCCTGAGGAGACACGTATTTTTCAAAAAATTTCAATATGCTAAATCCTCTAAAGGTAAGGCACATAAGTTTCTAAATCCTGAAGGGACATGCATTTCCAATTTCAAATATGCTAAATCTTGGAAGGTAACACACATAAGTTGCTAAATTCTGAAAAGACATGCATTCATATGCTAAATCTTCTGAAGGTAACACACAAGTTGCTAAATCCTGAGGAGACATGTATTTCATATTCATAGTGATAAAAGAAGGTGGATCTATGGGTATTCTAGAAGTCATCAGAAGACACATTAAAATTGCAAGCATAGTTTATGGGTGAACCTATTGGGCTCTCCCTCCAGGGTGATTCATGATAAGGTGGGCATCTTACTAGGCGAGGTAATCACTATTTTCCCTTTCTCTTTTTTCTGCCTTCATGCTAGTAGGACTGGATCATGAAGCTATGTTATTTATAGGGTTTCTCTTGTCTTTCTTATGTAATCATTTATGCTTTTATGATATCTTTCCAATATGATATTAGTATGAGAAATATTTCTTGGCAAGGTTTCTTATGCTAATTAATTTGGGTTGTTTAGTACTAACCTTTGTTCTTTTGACACCCTCATGCATGTATGTTAAGTTAGAATCCTTATTCTAGGGGTTTTTTCCCTTAGCTAAGTGTTATTTTATCTCTTTGTGAATCCACTTGGATCTCCTCTTTCTTCTCCTTTACCAAGAGCTTGCATCGAGTCCATACTCTTGCTAAAGTGGGGGCTTAATGTATCATCTTAAAATGGAAGCACTTCCATGTTAAGAGTGTTTATCCCTCCTATTAATTGGTTTGGGGTCATGTCAAATGCCTTGAATTGATCTTTTCTTTGATCTAGCTTTCTCCCCGCTTTCCACTTCTTTTTTGCACTTGATTCCTTCATTCTAGGTGAAATTAGGGTTAGGATCCTGAGGATTCTCCTTAATTTCCCTCTTCTATGGTTCTATTTTATAGTTAGGACTTACAAATAGGTCCTCCTAGACTTCATCATGTTCATCATAGGATTTTGTGCCTCTTCTTGGCACTCTAACCTATTCTGGCATCATTTCTAGGTCTTCAGGCACCCCCGGGACCTCCTATTTCTCACTCTGACTGAGACCCTAAAATCTGTGCCCTGAAGGTCAAAGTCAACCTAAAGGGTTAAAATTAAACCTAAAGGGGTCAAATTCAACCTTGACCCTAACATAGTTAGGATCGAGCTCATCTTTGACCCTAGGTTCAAATTTCAAGGTCCCAAGATCTCCAGTTGTCAGGTTTCAGAAATAATTGTTTTCCCACTTTCGGGTTGGCTATTTTGGTCTCTGAAAAGGTAAAATCTTAAATTATATTTAATTTAGGTCCATTCCTATAGGTTTGATGCCTAATTGGAATTTAATTCCCCAAGGTGGCCCCTCTAGAGGATTGTGCCCTAGATCACTATAAAAGGAAGCCTTCCTCTCTTATTTTCTCCATCAAGTTTTCATGCTCAAGCATTCTCAAGGAGACATTGGTGATCAAGAAAGCATTCCATTCAAGAAATCATCAATTCAATCATTCAAGTCCTATTCTCCATCCAAGTTCTCCATTGAAGATCAAGGATTCAAGCATTCAACCCATTGAAGGGATTTGGTTCAAGCATTCAAGATTCATCATTCAAACCCTAGATCTAGCCATCATGGTGGTGTGATCTTCCTTCAAGATCCTTTTGTTCATCTTCAAGATCCATTCATTCTCCCTCAAGCTGGATTCCAAGCATACAATCATGGAGGTTTGATTTACATTTATTGATGTTATGTTCAAGCTTTCATATCAACATACTTGATTACATTTCAAATACAATTGCATATATATTGAATGTCATAGCTTCATTGTTAGATCTACTTCTACTACTTGCTAGCATTCTCCATTTCAATTTCAATATTAAGGTTGATTCCAAACCGGGGTTTGACCAAGGAAAACCCCCCAAACAAACAACAAAACCATTTTTCTTATAGGTACAGGTGTGGAATTTTGGATCTAAGAGAAAATTTGGATACCCTTTTCGGTGATCTTTCAGGATCTGCGAACAAAGTCAGAATTGACCTTCAGAATAAAAATGTAGCCTTTGACCTTTTATGAGGGTCAAAGATGACCTCCCTTAGAATTGGAAAATATTTCTAGGTTTTGTAGATCTCGCAGTTTTGGTTCAAGATCACGAAAATCAATAGTTTCTGAGACTGTTTGATAGGGGTTTCAACAGATTCTTTTTCGGAGGTAAGTACCTTTATCTCTTCATTTCAACATTAGTCATTTACATTTACTCTCCATATTAATAAAATTCAAATGTAAGTGTAAAATATTGGTTTTGGGATCTCTTTTATGTGCAAACCATTGTTCTAGGACCCCATCCATATTTTATCCTATTCAAACCTAACACTTGATTCATCCATAATAGGTCTCCATGAAGGTACGTAGGGTTCACATACTCATTTATTTATCACTATTTCTATGCTTGGCACATTATTTAGGACCATGTGATTTGAACTTGATTCTGCTATTTGTCCTTTATCCTTGGTAGAAGTGTAGGTATGAATAACATCAATACCCTTATCATGGCATGACTCATCAGATAATGTATCCCATTCCCACTCATTAGAATCCTCATCACTATGAGATTCTAATTGCAATAGTTGACCATGGAGTTTGGGATAGTGTTTTTGAGTGTACCCTTCTTCAAGATACCCTAATCCTATTTTCTCCTTGCTATCTCGCCATGTACTTTCTATTTGTTCAACAAGTCCTTCATTCCTCATGCCCAAAGGTCCTTCACCTTTGTACCCCATCTTTTGCATGATTTGAAATCCTTTCCCATATTTATGTGTGGGAATGCTAGGGTGTTGGATGTGTTTGACATGTGCACTTGTTTCTTTATCCTTGTAGAGCCAATTTAGGATCTCGTTATCATTCTCATCCATGAATGATGAAGTACTAGCTCTCACAAAATGATCATTGTATTTGTGGGGTAGATTTGATGTTCTTCCATAGGACTTAGGAGATAAGGGTAAGTACATCATGGATGGGGAGTATTTGCCTACTCCTTTTTGCTTGATTTTCCATTGGTTATCAAAATTCTTCATCATTTGGTCCATTTTCTATATACTTGAATAGCTTTGGTTTGATCTTCTTTTGATTTTTCAATAACATTATCCTCACTAACCTTCTCTTCCTCACTAACCTTCTCTTTTCCATTAGTCGATGTAGTTAGGTTAGTGAGTTTTGGTATGTCTTCAATAACAAATTCCTTTTTTATCTTTTCTTTTCCCTTCAATAATGGGATGTCTTCAAAACTTTTCCCTTGCTCTATTTGATCAGGTATAGACCCTTCTGCATTATGTAGTACTATGAATCCTTTTGAATCTCTTTCTTTGTTGTCGTAGGCTTTAATGGTTATCTTTTTCTTAGGCTCAATAGCCTCCTCAAAAAATCCGAGGGCTTTTACTAGGCTAAGGGTACAAATGTTTAAGCTGGCTCCTCCATCTATAAGGACTCTTTTCACCCTATGCTTATGAATCAAGACTTCTATTTGTAAAGGAAAGTTTTGAGGATGATTAAGTGACATTTCATCTTGCTTGGAAAATGATAAGCAATGGGGTGCAATGAGTTGTCCCACCATATTTTGGAACTTATCTGCATCTAGGTTTAGTGGCACATTGGTTTCCACTAAAGATTTTTCTAAAATCTCTTTATACATAGGTGATAACTTGAGTAACTCCAAGATTGAAATTTGGATGGGAGTCCTTTGTAATTGATCAACCGAGTTATATTGTTTTGATGATGAAGGTGTACTTTGGTTGGGTAGAACAATTTTTGAAATATTGTTGGGTAGAGTGATTTTGAAGGCTTGCCCCCTAGTGACAACATTAGAAACTACTTCTTTTAATTTCTCCTTTACTATGATAACATTTATGGCATTATCATCTTCTCTTAAAGTATTTATTATGGTATCATAGGTGTGTGCAAAGTTCACCTTCTCATTACCTTTTTTTTTAATTTTGATTAGCATTAGATGACTCACCCTTTTCATGATTAAGAAATGGGTTTTTAAAGGCTGTGTGATCCTCATTATTTTGAGGTCCTTCAACTTTGATAGTTCCATCATCTATTAAATCTTGCACTAAGTGTTTCAACCTCATGCATTCATTGGTTTTATGACCTCTATTTCGATGATACTCACAATGATGAGAATCATTCCACCAATTAGGTTCAAATTGAGGTTCAAAATCTCTTAAATCAGGTAATGTGATAATCTTGTTAGCAACCAAGGTCATTAATGTGTTCTCCAAAGGTTCACCTAGATAGGTGAATTTTCTTTTGTTATATGTGGAGAGAAAAGGTTTGGGCTTATTCCCATTAGCATTATTATAAGGATTATTAGCATTGATGTTCGAATTGTTGGAATTGCTATTATTGGCATTATTGTTGGAATTGAATGGAGCCTTGTTTGTTTGATTAACATTGTAGGAATAATTGGCTCCACTAGATAAATTAAAAGGGGTGGCCTTCAAATTATTAGCCTCTACGACTCCATTGTTCACAAGGTTTTTATTTTTATTCTTCAACCATAGCTTAGGCTTATCCTTTTGATGGTTGGCCCCTTGATTATTGGCATATTTAGACACATAATTATTATTTTTGTTGTTGGTATTGTATTTTTTGGAATTAAATAATTTTATCTCTCCTCTCTTTACCAATACATCCTCAATCTTAATCCCATTTTCAATAAGTTTTTCAAATGTTGGGGGACATTGAAGTTTTAATTGATAATTCATTTCCATGGTCAAGTTGTTTGTGAAGATTTCCATCTTTTCCTTCTCAGGGATACTTCATGGATACCTTGCAAAAATGGTCCTCCACCTTTGTAGGAATCCTAAGAAGGATTGTCCATCTTTCTGTTTGGTATCACACAATTTGAGCATCATGATTTCATGGTCAATATTATAAGAATGGTGGGTCACAAACTTGGAGGCTAACTCCTCAAAGGTCTTTATTCCTTGGGGTAACTTTGAAAACCACTCCATGGTGGGACCTCCTAAGCTCCTAGGAAAGAGTCTCATTAGGTACGTATCATTGTGCATGAACTCAATGCTTAAGGCACAAAACTCCCTTAGATGGTCTTGTGGGTTTTTTTTACCCATATACTTGTCATACTTAGGAAAAATGGTATTAAACGGAAAGGGTGCCATAACTAAGCTTTTGTCAAATGGGAAAGGACATAAAGCTTCAATAGAAAAGGCCTTAGGTTTGGCTGCCTTTTTCATGGTATCAATTTTCTCTTGGAAGGCTTTCATTTTCCTAGTCATAGCATTCATGGGGTTATCTTTCTCTTGATCTTTCTTAATTTGTTCTATATCGTAATCATGGGGAAGCTTTACTCCCCTTTGGGCTAGGTTTAGGAAAAATTTCTCCCTATCCTTATCTATCAATTTCTCCATAATTCTAGAAATTCATGGTCTTGGGCTGCTCTCTCAACTTTTTCTTTGAGTGTTTCTTTAGGAGCTTGATTAGCATTGTTGCTATTATGGTTGATTCCTCCATGTTGATGATCATAACATGTAGAATTTTGATCCATATTGTTAAGTCTTTCTTCAAATAAATTTGGGATGATATTCCCTTGATCTTGACCTTTTGAGAGACTTTGGTACTCAACTTCACGACCTTCATTTGCAACACAAGTTCTATCTCCTTGTAAAGATACCCTAAATTGGTGGGACCGCGTGGAAACTGACATCCAACAAGGGTTTGATTCGAGTTGATCCTTGATTTGATAATTTTTTATTTTAAATTGAAGAGATTAAAAATGTAAGATGAAATTTCAATGGATATCTCTCTCACTTGTTTATGTATTTCAAACACAACAATCACACATACACTTGTCTCTTTTTACCCACTAACACAAAATGTTTGATTTTGAAAGTACGTTGTCATGGGTTTTGCACAAAAAGAAGCTTCAAGCACCTACCTAGCTCAAGATTTGGTTCGTAAACATGGCTCTAAAAAGGTCATCTTGCTATTTTATCAAGGATTTAATATGGATTCCATTCAAAATGGATCCTAAACTTTCATCCCCCAAGGATGTTAAGGGGATTCCCACCACCAGTATATCAAAGTTTTGTGCAATCTGTGAGGACTACTCGAGGAAGTTCAAAAATTTAGTATCCTTTTCTCACGCACCCCATTAAGGATGTATGCATTTTGTTTTATAGTGGGTTAGATTCTCGTGGAAAAAGAAAGTGTATCCCACTTTGGGTTGTCCCTCTCACCGGCCTCATTAAGGAAAATTCTCAGGAGGTGAGCACACTAATGTTCTAGCATGTTCATGAAAAGCAAGGAAATGGAGTTAAGAACTAGTTTTTGGGAATTGATTCACTAAAAGGTGAAGAGCATATCCCTAACTTTTTCTTAATTTCCCAAACACAATAAACACAGTTAAATTACTAGCCCACTAACTAGAGAGAATTGAGTATTTCTACTCTCTTCTACAAATAAGGGGCTTTGATTTTATGTGCTTGATTTCCTCAACCTTTCTTCTTAATTAAAAAGTTTAACACCTTTGGCATTTTGGTTCACTAGAAGAAGTGAAGAGCATAGGCCTAAATGCTAAACTTTCCAAACAAAGATAGGCTGTTTTGTAATTACTAGATTCTCAAAAGCACCAATGCCACAATTTAAGGGAAAATATTCACTAGTTTGAGGCTTACCTTTCCTTGTAGCTAGCAAAGGCTAGGGGCATTTTTGAGTGATTTTTTCCATTTTAAGCTTACCTTGGCTATAGTTCCTTTCCAATATGCTTTTCCTCCAACAAAGTTAGTCAAAAAAAATAGCCACAATGAAGGAAACCAAAAATGAAATTGAAGAAGTAAAGATAGAATTGAATCTAAGGCCTTATTTGAAAATTTTGAGAAAACTTGAATTAAGGTAGGAAAATCTAATTAAGTGAGATAAACTTAGTTTTATATGCTTTTACAACTTTAAGATAGTTCTCATAAACTTAATTTTCCTCTTGTGAATCCTCAAGGACTGATTTGATGTGACAAAGTTGTCCTTTATTTTCTTAGTCAAAGCCTTGCCTTCTTGGCTAAATTTTCTCTCTGGTTTTTTCTCTTTTCTGTGATTAGACATCCTCCAGAGTCATGAAAATCATTTTACCACAGTCAGATAATGAAAATTTATAGTTTATGCAAAAGCGCTACTATAATGCTTAAAAGCGCTATTTAACTGCTTAAAAACATTGTTAATATGATTAAAAGCATTATTTGAAGTTTGAAAGTATACTCAAAAGGGAAGAAATAACTAGTAAAAGTGCTGCAAAATTTATCAAAGGTGGTAAAAATCAAGTAAAAGTGCTAAGTAAATGCGCAAAAGCACTCAGTAGTTAAGGAAAAAGTGTTATGAGAAGATAAGACAGAGAATATAAAGATTTGAGAGTGTTGTTGATCAATGCAAAGGTGCACAACTTCATTGTGAAAGTGTTGAAACAGTGCTTAGAAGCATTGTTTAACTGTGTAGAAGCATCGTTTGAGCTGTCAAAAGCACTGCTTCGTAAAAAACCCGAGAGTTAAACATGCAAAAATTTGACAAAATTGAAAAATTCTGAGTTATTTGAAATGTGAAGCTTACTACCCCATGGTGGGTGCCATTTTGTGTACAAGGAAATGTACCTTCATAGAATTAGTATCATACAATAAATCAAATAGAAACTAAATAAACCACAATTAGAAACTCTATTTATCAAATAAAGGACAATTAAGCATACTGTGGCTCTCTATCTAAGAGTGTTATTGTGAAGCTATCAGCAAGCTACCATTAATGAGAATCCTAGAATGAGAAATGATAAAATAAACAAGCTAATTAATCAATTCCAAATAGAAAAGCTCAAATTAACTCTAAATTGTCTTTCTAGCTATAAAATGCAAGAGGTTCTATACAATTCTAAGATGTGTGGTTATGAATTATGATTCATTTTGGTCTTCCTTTTATAGATTTATGCAAGGGTAGGGGGTGTAGTTGTGTTGATCATGATTAAGCTTGATTTGAGTCTTTGGTTCCACCCTTTGAAGATAGTGCAAAGTTTGTGTCCTCAAAGCTTGGGACAAGTAGACAAGATGAATGGACAAGATGCTCTTTCACTTTGAGTGTTTGAGATTGAATTTGGCTTGATCCATGGAAATGCATTTCTCAAATCCTATTGGTTGATTGAATTCCCTCCATTTTTGGGCTGTTGAGAGAAATTAGGATTTATTAATTTATTTAAATTCATTTTTTTAGCCATGTACCCCTTGAATGGGTTGAATTTGATTTAATTCAAAACTATACAATTAATAGAATTAATTGCACATTGATTTGATTTCACTTGATTAAAATGCTCTCAATTTTGATTTATCTTGAATTAAGACTTGATTTTAATTTTGATTGGCTAAATGTTTGATTTGATTCAATTAATTTGATCTTGTCCTTGATTTTCTTTGATTTTCCTTGATTTAGTACTTAATTGTCTTTGTCCATTTTCAGGTGATTACAACTACTTATACAAACAACTACACAATTGTCTGCACTCAGAATCAACCTCTGCATCTATGATATCATGCTGATAACATATGTAAGAAACATATGCTCAAGGCTCTCTACATAAGACTTCAACACATGCTGCTTACCATATGTTTTCATCAATGAAAAACATACAATCAATACTAGCTTGTTGGAAAATCTCCAACAATCTCCCCCTTTGGCATTGATGGCAACATGTGGAATGAAAAACACCACCGATCCAAATGTACAATTATTTTATAACATTCTCCATTTCCTCAAGAAAAATCCCCCAAGGATGAGTCCTCCATCTACTACTGAATTCTCTGAGTATCAACTGCTACATCTTCTTACTATGTACTCCCCCTTTCTAGATTAAAACAATTGTTTTGTTTTTTATGACTATTTACTCCCTCTTTGACATCAATGGTAAATGGCACCAAAAAAAATAAGCACATGTACTACTCCTTAAGTAGAGTAGTCAACCATTCATTAGTCACTGAGGACTGATGCACTACTACAAACTCTAATTAGATCTAGAGAAGGGAATTACTCCCAACTTCTCCCTGAGATACTCAAATGTATAATCCGGTAAAGGCTTTGTGAAAATGTCTGCTAGATGTTTTTTTGTGCTCACATAATCCAATTTTACTTCTTTCTCTGTAAATTTCTCTCTTAGGAAGTGATATTTTATCTCAATGTGTTTTGTCTTTGTATGCATCACAATGTTCTTTGACATATTAATAGTGCTAGTGTTATCAAAATGAGTAACAATAGGGTAATCAATCTGAATTCCAAAATCCTTGATCATCTTCTTGATCCACACTATTGTAGAACAATTTAATGTTGATGCTACATACTCTACTTCTGCTATGGACTGAGAAATATAATTATGCTTCTTGCTTGTCCAAGTAACTAGTCTATGTCCAAGAAATACTGCTCCTCCTGAGGTGCTCTTCCTATCATCAACGCAACCTGCCCAATCTGCATCTGTATACACATGAAGTTTTACATTCTCCAAATTAGGATACCATAAACCATAGTTTTTAGTTCCTTTAAAATATCTAAATATCCTCTTTACTGCCATAAGATGACTTTGTTTAGGTTCTACTGCAAATCTTCCAACAATACCAACTGCATTAGAAATATCTGGTCTAGATTGAGTAAGATATATGAGTTTACCAATCATAGACTTATATAGGGTCTTGTCTACTACTTTATAATCATCTTCTTTTGAAAGCTTTCTTCTTGTTATCATAGGGGTACTTACTGGCTTGCAATCACCCATCTTGAATTTCTTTAATATTTCTTTCACATACTTAGACTGATTAATGAAAATACCTTTGTATGTCTGTTGCACATTCAATCCCAAAAAGTACTTGATAGGTCCAATCATGCTCATTTCAAATTCACTCTGCATCTCTTTAGAAAATTATGCACTAAGCTTTTTATTCCCACCAAAAATAATGTCATCAACAAAAATAGAAACTAGTAAAAATCCTTCAGGTGTCTCTCTTATGAATAAGTTACAATCTGATGTTCCTTTCTTGAATCCAATCTTTGTCAAGTAACCATCTAGTCTTTCATACCATGCTCTAGGGGCTTTCTTAAGTCCATAAAGGGCTTTCTTCAGTCTACATACCATATCAAGTTTGTCTGATAAAGTAAATCCTTCAGGATGCTCTATGTAGACTTCTTCCTTCAACTCTCCATTCAGGAACGTTGACTTGACATCCATCTGATATACTTTAAATTTTTTGAATGTTTCATAGGATAGAAATAACTTAATGGCTTCCAATCTTCTTACAGGAGAAAATGTATCATAATAATCAATTCCTCTCTGTGCATATCCTTTACATACTAGTCTTGCTTTGTTTCTTACTACTGTACCATCTTCATTCATCTTGTTTCTAAATATCCACTTGGTTCCAATCACATTATTGTCACTAGATATAGGGACCAATTCCCATGTATCATTATTAACTATCTAATATATCTCTTCTTTCATTGCTTTATACCAATCTGAATCATTACATGCATCTTCAACACTTAAGAGTTCAATTTGTGAAAGTAAACATACTGCTTCATCAACTGTTGAACTTTTTGACTTTGATCTTGTCATGACTTTTTTTTTATGATCTCCAATGATATCTTCTTTTGAATGGTATCTAGATGTGAATTTTGGAACATTAGGTGTGACTCTCTCATCTATCTTTTTTTATTCATCTTCACTTGTTTCAAGATCATTGAATAATACATCAATATTGTCAAACATTTCTTCAACAATTATTTCTCTACTGATAGGAATAGGTTCTTCTTCAATCATAGGTGAAAAATCATGATATCTCTCTTGAATCATGAACTTTTCATTAATCTTTACATGAGCACTTTCAATGATCTTCTTTAATCTTAAGTTAAAACATATATAGGCTTTTCTTTTAGTAGAGTAACCAAGAAAAATACCTTCATCACTTCTTGCGTCAAACTTTCCAATAGCTTCATCTCTCTTGATGTAGCACTTTCTTCCAAAGATTCTAAAGTATTTTATTGTAGGTACATTCCCAAACCATAGCTCATAAGGTGTCTTGTCTACACCTCACCTTAATTGAATTCTATTGATAGTATAGACTATAGTATTGACTACATCTCTCCAATAGGTGTGTGCAACTTTTCCTTCAATCATGATAGTGTGCGCTGTGTCAAGTATGATCCTATTTCTTCTTTTTGCAAATCCATTCTACTGAGGGGTTCTAGGTGCACTTAGCTATCTCTTTATCCCATGTTCTTTGCAATACTCATAAAATCTGTCAAAGGTGAATTCTCCTCCTCTATCTGATCTCAAACATTTTATTTTTAATCCAAACTCATTTTCAACTTTAGCTTTGAATATCTTGAACTTCTCAAATGCTTCAGATTTATCTTTTAAGAAAACAACCCACATCATTCTAGAATAATCATCAATAAAAAAAATAAAGTACCTTTCACCATACTATGATCTTGTTTGAGTTGGTCCACATAAGTCTATATGCACTAGATCCAATTTGTTCTCTGTTGAATTATGTTTTCTTCTGAATGAATTCCTCACATGTTTTCCCATCACACATTCCCTGCATATTGTATTAATTGGGTTTTCAATGCTAGGAAGGTCTCTTACTACCTTTACATTTCTTATTTTTACTATATTGTCAAAATTGATGTGACATAGTCTTTTGTGCCATAGCCAACTGTCATCTACTTTAGCAACAAAAAAAATTTCTTTTGAATTAAGCTAAAAAAATTTACCTTTTGTCTTTGAACCTGATGTAATCATTACTCCTTCTTTGTTATTAATGATGCACTTATTGTTTTTGAATTCCAACTGATATCCTTTGTCAAGAAACTATCCAACACTTAGTAGGTTATGTTGCAAACCATCAACATATAGAACATCATCAGTGTTATTCTTTCCATCCAAGGTGATATCTCCTCTACCTATGATAGGTTTAGGAGTGTTGTCTCCAAATCTAACCATGCCACCTTTGTACTTATCCAAATGTACAAATCTATCTTTGTCTCATGTCATGTGATGTGAACAACCGTTGTCAATGATCTAGTCTGTTATGATGTCTACTTGTGAAATTAATGCTAACTCTTGTGCTTTTTTTTTCATCTTCAATATCCATTTCATCAAACATTTTCTCTATATCTTCAATAGAAATGAATCCAATTTCATCCTCTACTGAATCTTCATCTGATACTCCATCTCTAGCATAGTAACATTATTTTGTATACTTAGGCTTGTAATTACTTTTAAACTTCTTGACTCTTGTAGGAAACTTAAATGCAAAGTGACCAATCTTGTTACATGAAAAACATTTTAATGGTAACTGACCTTCATATTTTCCTTTTCCTTTTCTTTCTTTCTTAGCCATCATAGAAATGAAATCATCTAGCTCTTTATCCTCATCATCATCATCAAAGTTACCAGAAGTGTTCAAGGATTTCTTACCATGGACTGAAGCTTTGAAGGTTGTTTCACTTTTAGGTTCTATCTTCAAACTTGATATCTTGAATGCTGAAATGTTGCTAATTAAGGTCTCTCTTTTGAAGTCTTTTGAAAACTGCATAGTCTCATCTAGGATGTTTATCTTGCTCTCATATTTTGTTGTCAAAGTAGTCATCAACTTATCCATTATGTCTTCTTCTAAAATTTTTCCACCATTGTTTCTGATTCCTACAACTACTTCATTAACTCTTTGATTGTAGGCTATGATGTTCTCTTTAGGTAGCATCTCCAATGTATTGTACTTTTTCTTCCATGTCTTTCTACATGCATTATTGGCTTGGATGTCTCCTTCAAACATGTCTTATAGATACTTCCATATCTTGTAGGCTTTATCTACTTTCTTGATCTCTAAAAACTCACTCTCATACAAGGCATTGATAAGGGCTTCTTTGGAAATTGCATTTTAAGTGAACATTTCCTTTTTCTTAATAGTTCCATCTTCCTTTGCAAGATCTGATAGAGAGGGAATATGAATATCTCTAGTAGCTACTTCAAAAATCTTGAAACTGTGTGTGTGAAAATTGTACCTGATCTGTAGACACAACACTCAGTAAAACATTAGAGGTTAGTGATAATCAAAATCGTGCAAAATTGAAAGCTATCTAACCAAGCGATTTACTGCCTTCTAGTAGGTGCGAGATTAATGTTCTCAGATTGTAATCGAGATCAGTGACCTAGACGACACCTAAATGAAGGATTTGAATGCAAAAGATGGATATGAAATTGAATACAATTAATCTATTTTTTTGATATTTTCTATGCAATAAGAATGATAAAAACTTGATATGAATCTATGCTATTGAAAACTGATATGCTATGCTAATCTAACAATGATATGAAATATGAATGCAAAAATAAGATTGATCTCACAAAGATGTCGATTCACAAGAGCTTTGATTCTTCAATTCCAATTCTCCAGCGTGATTGTGCAAAATATGAGATGATTTGTGAAGAGCTGAGCCTTTAATTTATAGAAATCCAGGGCTTTGGAGGTGCATGGGAAAAAGCCATAAATCACTCAAATAACTCAACTTGATTTTTGAGTTATTTTTAAATAAAAGATAATTAACTCACAAAAACATGCAAAAGCTAAGTTTTAACTCAAAATAGAGTTTAGCTTTAATTGATAATTGATAGTTGTTTGCTTTTATGATTGTGCATGTTTTATTTATGAATTAATTTAATAATAAAGTGATTTATTTCCAACTTAACTGCTTTTAAAAATAAAATAATTGATTTATGGGTTAATCAATTATTTAATCAAAATTTTATTAAAAACTATATTATTAAATAATGACAACTTGCTTTAATTAATTAAATAAAAATTTAATCAATTATTCATATGATATTAGATTTATTGTCAAAATTAAATAATACAATTAATAATAGATATAATTAAATTTAATTACATAATTAAGTGGCAAATATTAAATCTAATTAATTAAATATAAAAATATTCAATTAATCAAACTTTAGGATAAATGTGATTTATTGCCAAATAATTATAAAATTAAAGATAATTAAGATAATTAGGAATATTACTAGGAATATTCCCCGATGCAAAATTTAAGATAATCAATTAGATTTGATGATGTTTAGATGTGCCTTAGATTAGGACTTTGATGTCGATTTCATATGATTTGATGATATAGGAGGTTAATGAACTTATAGCCCATTTTTGGGGTATTACAGAAACCAATGCAATGAAAATGTGTTGTCATTTTGTTCTTCCATTCTAGATAATTATCTCCATCAAACTTAGGACTTTCTTTTTCTAAAGAATGTCATCTGATCAACCTCAAGTTGTTAAACTTTCTCTCTGAGGCACTTGGCTCTAATACCAATTGTTAGGAATAGTCCCAAGAGATAACTCAAAGGGAGGGGTGAACCAGTTATCTACAAGATTCAATTCTTTATCCAATTAAGTACATAATAACATTAAGCACATACACAATGAGATAACACTTAACAAAACACTACAATTTTGGTTACGAGGAAACCCAAATAGGTAAAAACCCCGGTGGGAATTAGAACCCACTATAAACTACACTAGAGTATAATGATCCATGTTAGAAGATCTTGCAACCCTGTTAGCAGTTGATCTTTACAATGCATGAATTATAGTGACCCAGTCAAGGGTTAGACCCTATTAGGAGTCTTTTACAAATAACCTTTTTAAAGGTGAGGACACACTATCTGGGAGTACACTACTCAAATGGTGAAGGGTGCAACCTTCTGCATAATAGATATACACTATATTTGGATCTTGGTGAGATGGAAAGTAGACCTACTATCTTGATCAATTCCAATGAATAGCATATACTCTCATCCTCTTCACATAGATCTTCAACTGATGATTGCCTATCTCAGTACATTCACATCTTCTTCTCTATCTTCTCAATCACACTTAGCAATCACAATTGACTGGCTATAAGTTGTTGGAAACAATTGTCTGAAGGAAATTGCTACTCAAATTATGTATTGTCTTTGATGTCACACAATGTCATAGTCCGCAGCAATCAGTTCCTACCGAGCTCAGTCGGTCTGCCTGACAGGGAAAATCAACATTTACCGAGTTCAGTCGGTTATCAAAGGAAATTTAGCATTTACCGAGTTCAGTCGGTTATCAAAGGAAATTTAGAATTTACCGAGTTCAGTCGGTTATCAAAGGAAATTTAGGATTTACTGAGTTTAGTCAGTTATCAAAGGAAATTCAGCATTTACCAAGTTTAGTCGGTTATCAAAGGAAATTCAGTGTTTACCGAGTTCAGTCAGTTATCGAAGGATTGTCGATGTTTACCGAGTTCCCTCAGTCTCTGAAAGATTGTAGAAATTTATGGTCACCGAGCACTATCGGCCCTTGAAGGATTTTTGCAAAAAGTGTTTTCTTAATTCAGCCGACTGTTATACTAAATAATGTCGATTTGACAAATCTAAAATCATATAAATAAAAGGTCAAATGTGAAAAATAGAAAGGGATATACAGCAAGAAGATTTACAGAAGAAAAGACAGGAAAGGTGTGTGCGAATTTGTGAAGGATGTTCAGATATCCTTAAGGTGCAGCAGAGATTTATTCGATCAGGAAGGATCACACATATGCAGAATAGAGATCTATAATCAGCAAGGCAGTTGCATTATTATATAGGTCATTTTTCATTGTTACCTTCTTATCATTGTAACAGTGAATTCTAAATCTCTTAACCGAGTTGGTTTAACAACCATATTGTAAATCCTCTAACAAGGTGACAATTCCATTGAATTGTTTTCAAGACCTCTTACCAGGCCACTCCTAGTAGGGTGATTAAATCCTCTAACAAGGTCACACCTAACAGTGTGTTTTGTAACCTTTTACCGGGTTGGCTTCTAACCGGGCATCACTTCAGAAAAGTTAAAATCAGTATCTAGATACATTGGTGGTTTTTCCCATATTGGGTTTCCACGTTAAATCTTGTGTCTCTTGTGTTCTTAATTGCTATCTTAATCATGCACCAGTGTTGATGAATATCTAAAAGATAATTTTGCTAATACTTTCTGCATCTTCAAAGTTACTGCAATCTATTTACCGAGTGCTAAAATAGATAACATTTTTTTAAGATATCCTAAGGGATCTAGAAAGAATTAATTGTGAAGTGTTTTATGGTTGACTGATTCACCCCCCCCCCTCTCAGTCACTTCATCCATATTCCATCAATTGGTATCAGAGCTTTTGGTGCTTGCAGGAAGGGTTTCAAGGACCTAAGCTAAAGATCAGGATGTCTTACAAGAGAGAAATTCCAAAGCTCAACAAAGATAACTTTTCAGCATGGCAAGGTCTCATGCGACTTCATCTGGCTTCCATTGGTGATTCAGGATGCAAATAAATTGATGAAGAATACACAATTCCTAATGGCGCATTAACTGTTGAAGACATTGCAGATAAAAAGACTCACAACACCATGATGATAGACATTGCATCTGCTCTCAGCTATGAAGAATTTGATGATATTAAAGAATGCACTACTGCATATGAAATATGGATGGCACTGAAGAAAATATATGGCGGTGATGCAAATGTGAAAAGAGCCAAAGCAGAAAGCCTAAGAGGACAGTTTGACAAGATGAATATGAAGGAAGATGAAAACATTGCAAAATATGTTGAAAGAATCAAAGCAAGTGTAAGTGCAATTAGAGCTTCTGGAGGAACAATCTTAGATGAAACTGTTATAAGTAAGGTACTCAGAACATTACTCCCTATCTATGCAATAAGAGTATCAGCTATTCAAGAAAGAAGATGTGAAACAAACCACAATATAACTTTGGATGCTTTAGTTGGAAGATTGACAGCCTTTGAATTAGACAACTATGACAACTATGTTCCTAGTTCCAAAAATATTGAATCAGCATTTGAGGCCAAGGTTTCACTAAAGAAGAACAAGAAAATTAAAGAAGTTCAGTCAGAAAGTGAAAAAGTATCAGAAGAAAGTTCTGATAGTGATCTTGAAATTGTAGAAGCATTACTTGCAAAGAAGTACTCTAGAGGGAAAGGTAAATATAAAGGTAAAACTCCTTTAATCTATTTTTCATGTGAAGAAATTGGACATATTGCAGCTAGGTGCCCAAACAAGCAAGTCAAGGAAGAGAAGAGAAGTCACAAGTACTATGGCAAAAAGAATTTCAAATCATTCAAGGATAAAGGTAAGAAAACATGTTTTATGGCTAAAGATTCTGATGATAGTGAAGAAGAAATTGTCTTTATTGCTATAAAAGATGAATCTGATGATGATGAAGATAAGATGGCACTTATTTCTCATATAAGAAAAGATGATATATGGATAATAGATAGCAGATGTTCACACCACATGACTGGTGACAAGACAAAATTTGAATATCTAGAAGACTGTGATAGTGGTAATGTAAGATTTGGAAACAATGAACCTTGTTGTATAAAAGGAAAAGGAAGAATCTCATTAACCAAAGAACTCATATGTGATAATGCTTATTGGGTTGAAGGACTAAAACATAATATTCTAAGTGTAGCACAGCTAATCAACACTGGTTTCAAGGTTGAATTCATGAATGGTCAAGCAAGACTGCTGGATGAAAAAGGAAAACTCATTGGATTAGGCAAACAGACAAAAGGTAACTTATTTTATCTTGATCTCAGTGAATATTCATGCTTTATTGCTCAAATAGAAGAAAGTTGGCTATGGCACAAAAGGTTATGTCATGTGAATTTTGATAACATGATAAAAATAAGCAAATTCAAGAAGGTTAGAGGCATTCCTACTTTGAAGAAACCTGATACTGGTCTATGTAAGAATTGTCAGATTGGCAAAATGAGTAAAACTAGTTTCAAGAGTAAGAACTATCAGTCTAAAGAAATTTTGGAAATTGTGCATACTGATTTATGTGGACCTATTGGAATACAAAGCTATACTGGAGATAAATTCTTTATTCTTTTCATTGATGATTATTCTAGAATGATGACTATCATGTATTTAAGAGAAAAATCAAAAGCATTTGAAAAGTTTCAAATGGTACTTAGCAAGAGTGGAAAAGGAAATAGGGAAAAGATTGAAATGATTAAGATCTGATAGAGGTGGTGAATTCATCTCCCATGATTTTAACAACTTTTGCATTGAAAGAGGAATCAAAAGACAGGTATCAGCTCCTAGAACTACTGAGCAGAATGGAATAGCAGAAAGAAGAAATAGATCTATTATGGATTGTGCAAGGACTCTAATGATAGAAAAGAACATCGCTATAAAGTACTGGAAGGAAGCTATCAGCACTGCAGTTCATACCTTGAACCGAGTAAAATTGAAGAAAGACACATTCAAAACTCCTTATGAATTATGGTATGGCTATAAACCCAATGTAAGTTACATGAAAATATTTGGTAGCAAGTGTTATATCTTAAAATAATCCAGAAGAAATAAATTTGATGTGAAAAGTGATGAAGGAATATTCCTAGGATATTCTAGCAAAAGCAAGGCATACAAATGTCTGAACTTATCTACTCACAAAGTCATAGAAAGTATACATGTAAAATTTGATGAGTTTGCAGAAAAGACTGAAGAAGAAAGCAAAAGGGAACCTGAGAACTACAGAAGATTCATTTACATTGAACCTGAAACATTGGCAGACACAACTATCAATAAGGAAACTATATCTACCGAGCTGAGCACAGTTACCGAGTCACAAGTTGAGTCACTGGAAGAAGTTCAAACCGAGTCACAGGAAGAAATTCAGACCGAGTCTCAGCCTGAAGTTACCGAGAAAATATCTACCGAGCCCGAGCAACCTGAAGAAGAGATCCTAGAAGACAATAGCATGAATCATTCAAAAGGCAAGGAACCTATACTAGCCAAATATGTCAGAAGACATCATACACCAGATCAAATTATTGGAAACAAATCAGATGGTACTATGACAAGAAGCAAGCTAAAAGGTACATGTCTGCTTACTGACTTTTGAACCTAGAAATATCAAAGATGCATTGGAAAATGAAAGTTGGATTGAAGCAATGAATGAAGAATTAGAACAAATACAAAAGAACAAAACATGGACTCTTGTACCTAGCCCTAAAGATAAGAATGTAATTGGAACAAAATGGGTATTCAGGAATAAGCTGAATGAAGATGGTCAAGTATCTAGAAACAAAGCTAGACTGGTATGTAAAGGTTATTCTCAAGAAGAAGGTATAGATTATGGAGAAACTTTTGCTCCTGTTGCAAGATTAGAAGGTGTAAGAACTCTACTTGCTTATGCAGCACACAAAGGATTTAAGGTATATCAGATGGATATAAAATTTGCATTTCTCAATGGAATTCTTGATGAAGAGGTCTACATTGAACAACCTGAAGGTTTTGTTGATCCAGATAAAAAGGACATGGTCTGCAGGTTACACAAAGCATTGTATGGTTTGAAACAAGCTCCTAGAGCATGGTATGAAAGACTCCATAACTATTTGATTCAGATTAATTTCAAAAGAGCCAATGATAACAGCAATCTGTATATTAAAGAAGGACCAAATGACAAAATTATATTGGCAGAAATATTTGTGGATGATACTATATTTACAGGAAATGAGGATCAGTGCAAAGAATTTTCAGAGCAAATGAACAAAGAATTTGAAATGTCTATGTTTGGTTTAATAAAATTCTTTGTTGGTCTTCAAATTCAGCAAAGCAAGAATGGTATATACATTACTCAATCTAAATACATTAAGGAAATACTTAAGAAGTTTGGTATGGAAGATTCAAAACCAGTTGGTACACCCATGTGTACTGGACTGAAACTTACCAAAAATGATGATTCAAAAGAAGTTGATCAGACCCTATACCGATCTATGATTGGAAAATTGCAGTATGTAGTACATACAAGACCTGATATTGCCTTAGCAGTCGGTATAGTAGCTAGATTCTCAGCAAAACCTAAGGAAAATCATATGATGGCAATCAAAAGAATCTTAAGATACTTAAGAGGAACTGAAGAATATGGTTTGTGGTATAAATTTGGTGGCAATCTAGACTTAAAAGTGTTTACTGATGCTGATTGGGCAGGAAACATTGATGACAGAAAAAGCACAAGTGGTGGAGCATTTTTTCTTGGAAAAAGATTGGTATCCTGGACTAGTAAAAAGCAAAATTGCACATCTCAATCCACAACTGAAGCAAAATATGTTGCTGCTGCAGTAAACTGTTCAAATATTGTTTGGTTTAAATAGTTATTAGAAGGTATGAAGGTTGAAATCAAAGAACCAGTTGTTATATTTTGTGACAATACCAGTGCAATAAACATTTCGAAGAATCCAGTGATGCATTCCAAAACCAAGCACATTGCTATTAAATATCACTTTGTCAGAGAATTGGTGCAAGATAAGGAAATCAGATTAGAATATATTCATACAAAAGAATAGATTGCAGACATTTTTACCAAACCATTACCTAAGGATGCATTTGTGTATCTAAGAGGTAAGTTAGGGGTCATTCCCCTAGCCGAGGCTCACTAAATACAGTTTTAGTGATGCATCAACCAGAACATGATTGAAAATCAACCTGTTGATGCAGCATATTCAAGGAATCATTGCATATGAATTAGTACTTGAGGTACATTAATTTACACCAGTAATATGTGAATTGTCTTTGGCATGTGTTGTCAAAGAGGGAGTGTTTGCTATGTCTTTTCTATTAATTCAAGAAATTTTCAATAGTCAGAAGGAAGAATTTTTAGGATAAAGGAAGTTTGCTGATAGAGGGAGATTTGAATCTGAACCGAGCTAACTCTTTCAAATTTCTTATGCTATGACATATTGTGTTGCCATCAATGCCAAAGAGGGAGATTGTTGGAAACAATTGTCTGAAGGAAATTGCTACTCAAATTATGTATTGTCTTTGATGTCACACAATGTCATAGTCCGCAGCAATCAGTTCCTACTGAGCTCAGTCGGTCTGCCTGACAGGGAAAATCAGCATTTACCGAGTTCAGTCGGTTATCAAAGGAAATTCAGCATTTACCGAGTTCAGTCGGTTATCAAAGGAAATTCAGCATTTACCGAGTTCAGTCGGTTATCAAAGGAAATTCAGCATTTACCGAGTTCAGTCGGTTATCAAAGGAAATTCAGCATTTACCGAGTTCAGTCGGTTATCAAAGGAAATTCAGTGTTTACCGAGTTCAGTCGGTTATCGAAGGATTGTCAATGTTTACCGAGTTCCCTCGGTCTCTGAAAGATTGTAGAAAGTTATGGTCACCGAGCACTATCGGCCCTTGAAGGATTTTTGCAAAAAGAGTTTGCTTAATTTAGCCGACTGTTATACTAAATAATGTCGATTTGACAAATCTAAAATCATATAAATAAAAGGTCAAATGTGAAAAATAGAAAGGGATATACAGCAAGAAGATTTACAGAAGAAAAGACAGGAAAGGTGTGTGCGAATTTGTGAAGGATGTTCAAATATCCTTAAGGTGCAGCAGAGATTTGTTCGATTAGGAAGGATCACACATATGCAGAACAGAGATCTGTAATCAGCAAGGCAGTTGCATTATTATATAGGTCATTTTTCATTGTTACCTTCTTATCATTGTAACAGTGAATTCTAAATCCTTAACCGAGTTGGTTTAACAACCATATTGTAAATCCTCTAACAAGGTGACAATTCCATTGAATTGTTTTCAAGACCTCTTACCAGGCCACTCCTAGCAGGGTGATTAAATCCTCTAACAAGGTCACACCTAACAGTGTGTTTTGTAACCTTTTACCGGGTTGGCTTCTAACCAGGCATCACTTCAGAAAAGTGAAAATCAGTATCTAGATACATTGGTGGTTTTTCCCATATTGGGTTTCCACGTTAAATCTTGTGTCTCTTGTGTTCTTAATTGCTATCTTAATCATGCACCAGTGCTGATGAATATCTAAAAGATAATTTTGCTAATACTTTTTGCATCTTCAAAGTTACTGCAATCTATTTACCGAGTGCTAAAACAGATAACATTTTTTTAAGATATCCTAAGGGATCTGGAAAGAATTAATTGTGAAGTGTTTTATGGTTGACTGATTCACCCCCTCCCCCTCTCAGTCACTTCATCCATATTCCATCATAAGTATCTTCCTCCAAATGATATAATCAAGTCAACCTATTAGAACCTTTTTGAAATCATATTAGAGAAATAATATAACTCTTCAATAACATCTCCAATAGTTAAACCAAGTATGCAACACAAATAGGACCGCACAACTCAATATGACTAGATGCATCACTTCACACAATCAACTCCACCAAATTAATTGAAACTTTATTCTCATGCTGAAATACATTATGCACTCTTAACCAAACATTCTTAACTCATTTCCAAACATGAAATTAAACATGCATATCAAAATGATAGGCGCAACTACTAAAACAATATAAACACTATCGGCTCCATCAGATAATCTCAAGAAACTATAACAGGCAAATAGAAACATGATAACTCAAATTTTACTACACAAATATGTATGTGTTCATAAAAATAGCTCCAAAAACATGTATACAACACAAATATAAATGCAAAAGGCTCCATCATAACCATACTAAGAATATCATACAAAACTTTGTTTGTAACACTGTCAAGAACACTACTAATACAAACAACTACACAACTATCTCCACTCAGAATCAACCTCTATGTCTATGATATCATGTTTATAACATATCTAAGAAACATATGCTCAAGGCTCTCTACATAAGACTTCAACACATGTTTCTTATCATATGTTGTCATCAATGACAAATATACAGTTAATACTAGCTTGCTGGAAAAACTCTAACATTATCTTGTTGATTGCTCTGGAATCTATATACATTCACCATTATCCATTATTCTTAGGTACCAATATAGTTGGTTCTACACAAGGACTTAAACTTTCTCAGATCAAACCTTTCTGCAACAATTCTTCAATCTTTTAGTTCAATTCCTAATTCTCAGTAGGTGTCAACCGATGTGGTGCCTCAGTGGAAAACCATCATGTACATTTTCATAAATGATCTCCTTGTACTTATTGAGTATCTTATCAATCTTTTCATGGATGGTATCCTCTATTTTCTTACTTGATTTGTTAGGAATCACAACAAAACATACATCATTCTTCTTTAAATCGTTAACAAACTTTCTTCCTTCCATCAAGAAAACTTTCACAGATGTACAAACACTACTAACATGTTCTTCAGTCAAAGGTAACAAGATTTTTCTTCTCCCATCAGCTCAAATAGTATATTTATGTAATCTTTCATCATATATAGCATGTTTATCATATCACCAAGGTCTACCCAACAAAATATGACAACAATCCATATGCATGATATCACATAACACCTTATCATAGTATTTTCCAATTCTCAAATTCACATAACATTGTGCACTTACCAAGAGTGTATGCTCATCCTTGATCCATGAAATTTGATAGGGCTTCAGGTGTTCCAACCTTTCCAATCACAACTTTGTAACCATTTCCTTAGATGCCAAATTCTCCTAGCTTCCACTATCAATGATAACCATCCATACTTCATTAGAAACTCTACATCTGGTCTTGAACAAACTTTTCCTTATTAGATCTTCTTTATTACTTTCAAACCAAAGTGCTCTCCTAACCATCAAGTTCTTTTCCTTCTCAAGCTCATTCGGTGAATCTTCTTGCACCAAATAATTTCTACTACTACCAACCTTCTTACTTGCATGTGTACACTCAAATGACCTATGTCATTCTTCTCCACAATTGTAACAAGTTCCTTAGAATCCACCTTTTTTATAACCACCTCGATAGTTATTGTCACTTCCTCTAGATGAAATTTTACCTTTCCTCTCAGTCTTGCCTTTATCCATATTTGTCTTTTCTGGATCAAATCTATTATTTTCACCATAAGATATACCTCTTCATTTAGGGAATCTACCACCTCTTCCTCTTTGTCTTTGCTCATGTCTTTTGTTCAATTTTTCCTCAGCTTTCAAGGAAAACTAATAAGCTTCCTCAATGTTTTCCAATTTAACCAAACTGATTTCTTCTTGGATGGAAACTCTCAGTCCATTCAGGTACCTAGAAATTCTTTCCACTTCATCTTCATCATGTCCAAATCTGATATCAAATCTATAGAATTCCTCAATATAATCTTTTATTGAGCTATCTTTCTACCTCAAACTTTGCATTCGCCTAACTAGGTTAATCTGATAGTCAAAAGGTAAAAACTTTCCTTTCAACTTATTTACCATCTTATTCCATACCTTGATTTTATCCTTGCCTTTCATTTTTTTGTCAAATTGTAGATGCTCCCACCACAAGGATGCATGACTCTTCAACTTTGTGCTTGCAATTTTCACCTTCTTTTCTTCAGGAACATTTTCATATTCAAAATACTTTTCCATCTCAGTGATCCAATCCACCAACTCATTTGAATCCAGTTTTCCACTGTACTCAGGAGGATTGAAATGTGATGTAGACTTTAGATTTTTCAAAGCCTTCAACAATATTTCTTCACCCTGATCCATCATAGGTGCAGGTTCTACATCATCATGTTCTTCTTCAATTTATTCATCACTAACATCTTCAAGATGTCTTCCTCTACATTGGGATGTCTCAATAGCTTCTAACCTAGCAGCAAGTTGTCCCAACATGTCTTCCAATCTGGGATCTACATCTCACCTCCCATGAACCATCTTGAAACCCTCTAAAATTGCAAACCAGATGGAAATCTACCACCCCACAACCAGTATCAACTAGGGTTTGACAAGAAGGAACCCTCAAACCTAGATTTGCAAATCTAGTTTCAGATCTCAACCTTCACTCTGATACCACCTAACATAAGGTAGATCAGGATGAGGGGCCAAAAGCACACCCTAATCCAAATCTACCTTGCAGAGATCACACACAGAAGAAATTACACAACAAGTGAGAGATAGAATGTAGAACAAATCCTTTTTATTCATTAAATAGATTCATACATGTAAGGTTGTAAGGTCTTCTCGATTAGGGCCAAATATAATAATTCAAGTACAACAGTCCTCTAACATGTGAGGATTCAGAAACTATCTTCAACTCCTAATCTGATACCATTCATCTTCAAGTTCTAAACTGATCTATTAAAACTACAACCAACAGCTGCATTATATACAAGAGGATACCAAAACAAGTCGGCCTTCAAATCCATCATCAATAGAAGGAATGACTAGATCTAGGTCCACACACTTCCCAATGATCAATACCAACATTAAATTTGTGACCACAATTAAGTTCACAAGTCAACCTCAACAGAAAACCAAAAGAAACAACTCGGTAAGCAAGGTTAACCGAGTGTTAGGGAATTAACTGACCAAATCGGTTAAATAAGGAAACCCGAGCAACTACCAAGCCAACTCAGTCAAAGAAGGAACCGAGCAACACAAAAAACTCAAACTTGTTTTTGGTGACATAGGATTGCCAAGGACCCGAGATGCTCTTGCATCACATATAATTTGAACATCCACTATCAATTAACCGTTCATCTCTATTTCTTCTAACATGTAATGTAGTTTCAATGTGATCATTAGATTCTAGACAAATGTTAGAGATGTCAAATCTATGTTCATCTTTTTCTACCAAAAATAAAAAAATTTCTTGATTTGACTCATCATCTGATATATTGGTATTTTTATTGACATAATAGGCCTTCTTATTGAATCTTTTAAAAAAAATTCTTGTCCCTTTTTTTTGGACACCTAGTTGCTAAATGACCACTCTTTCTACATTTAAAATATCTAAGAGGTAACATACCTTTGTATTTGTTGGTACCTTTTCTCAATTTTATTATAAAGTTTTCTATATCTTTCTATATCTTCATGTTCATCTTCCTCCATTCTCAAATTTTCATATCTGCACTTAGCTATCAACTTATTTAATAATTTGAATCTATCATTTCATTCATAGATTTATTTCAACTTTTCTTAGAATTTGTAAGAAGTAGTTAATGAAATAATTTTTTTAACTCAGTCTTTGATAAAGCACTAAATATTGCATACATTTCTTTTTCATTCTCTTCATAGGATGAAATATCATCTGTAGTAGTAGGACCATTTTTTAGTACAACATATTTTTCCTCAACAACTTTCCAAGTATTGTAGCTTAGGGAGATTAGGTAACCTCTCATCTCCACTTTCTAGGAACTATAGTCGGATCCATCAAACATAGGAATAGTCATTTTGTGCACCATCGGATCTACCTTAAGTAGTTAAGATCTTCTTCGAGGAACCAAAGTTCTGATACCAATTTTTTAACAATTCAAATAATTGAGAGGAGGGTGAATTAGTTATCATAAAATGATTTTATTATCCTTATTCTAGAATAATTTTAAATTAATTAGATAGATAAAATAGATATGAACATAAAAGCACATAAGAAAATCATACATTATGAACACAAAATATTTACATGAAAAACCCAATATGGGAAAAACCACATAGAATGATAATTCTCAAATATGGAACATTGGTTAAGGTGACACTAGTTAATGTGACATTGGTTAAGGTAATTTTTATAAAGGGTGGATCATGATGCAAGAGAGGATAGGGAGAGGGGCCAAAGGCACACCCTAACCAAGTCCACCTTGAAGAGATCACACGTGGAAGAAACAAACACACAAGTGAGAGAGAGAATGTAGACAATTTTCATATATTTATTCAATTTGATTCATACATGTCGAGCTGTAAGGCCTTCCCAGTTTAGGCCAAATATTATAATTCAAGTACAGAAGTTCTCCAACATGCAAGGATTTGAAATAATCTTATATCTTATATCTTATATCTTCTATCTCTAATGTCCTAATTGATCCCCTAAAACTCCAAACAAAGATTACATTATATGCAAGAGGCTACCGAACAAGTCGGCCTTTAGATCCACCATCAATAGAAGAAATGACCAGATCTAGGTCCACACAATTCCCAATGATAGATACCAGCATTAAATTCATTACCATAATTAATTGCATGAGTCAATCTCAATAGGAAACTAAAATAAACAACTCGGTAAGCAAGGATAACTGAGCGCCAAACAAGCATCACCGAGCGCTAGGGAAATTTAACGAGCGCCAGAGAGATAACTGACCAACCCTGGTTAACAAAGGAAACCAAGAAATACTGAACCAACTTGGTCAAAGAAGGAACTAAGCAACACAGGAAAATACAAACATGTTTTTGGTGACACAGGATTGCTAAGGACCTGAGATGCTCTTGCATCAGACACCTGGGGTTATTTGAAATGATTCTTCAAATCATGAAGCAGGTGCAATCCAAGTTGAATCCAACTCAAATTGTGAAATCCATGAACTATCTTCAATTGGTCTATTCTTCCACTTTACAAAATATTCCATATACTATTTTCCTCTTGTACTTCTGCCAATTCTTTGCTCCAAAATCTGCTCAACTTCTTCTATTTGTTTCTTAGGATAATCATTTGGTACTGTCATTTCTTCATCTAACTCATGGTATTTATACAAATAAAAAATGTTGAATATAGGTGATATCTCCATGTCATTAGGTGACTCGATCTCATAAGCATTTCCACTATCAAATCTCTTCAAAATCTTGCAAGGACCAAACTTCTTCATTTTCAGCTTCCCATATGTTCCAACAGGAAATCTACCTTTCTTTAAATGAACCATCACTTCATCACCGACTACAAAAGTCTTATGTCTTCTAGATTTGTTAGCTCTATCTTTGTATTTTTTATTAATTTTCTCCAACTTATGTTTCACATCTTCATGCAATGTCTTCATGTCCTCAACAAACTTTACTCCTTCAACAATGCTCTTTCCTTCACCAGCAATATCCCTCAAATATGATATACCTCTCGGTTGTATGCCATTTACAATCTCAAAAGGTGTTTTTCCAATACTCCTATTCATTGAATTATTGTATGCAAACTCTTCTTGTGCCAACATAGAATCCCAATTACTCAGTGTATCTCCCACTAAACATCTCAAAAGATTTCCCAAGCTTCTATTCACAATTTTTGTCTGTCCATCAGTCTGTGGGTGAAATGTAGAACTATATTTCAACTCAGTGCCAAAATTTCTCCAAAGGGTCTTCCAAAAGTATCCAACAAATTTACTATCTTGGTCAGTGATGATACTCCTCAGTAATCTTTGCAATCTGACAATTTCCTTAAAAAAAAGATCTTCTATATATACTAAATTTGATGTCTTTCTAGAAGGTATAAAATGTTCCATTTTAGAAAATCTATCCACAACAACAAATATTGTATAATTTCATGTTAGTGGTATAATTGCATTCTCATCTTAATATAGTTTTCTTATTTGTTAGTAGCTTAATTCTCATGTTCATTTCAAGCTCTTTAGATTAGAATCTGCATTCTCATATTTCTTTCAAGTTCTTAGTTTAATTTGCACAATCATCTTTAGCTTAATTCATTGCAATTTTGATCAATTCAAGCTTTTAAATCCTTTGTCTTATCTTGGTCTATGGTTGTTGGCTCTCAAATCTGAGAGTAATTCAAACACCCTAACTAATTAGGAGGCAATAGGTCAATTCACTATGAATTCATGAATTGGGAAATTCATACTCATTTTCGTAATTCACTTTGTGAGCAATGACTATGTTGTGTCTATGGCTGGATTAGAGGTCCACGTTTAACTATAAACATTTTGGCACCCACCATGGGGTAGAAAAATTGATTTCTGGCCTTATCAATCTCAAACTTTTTCAAAAATTCTACACTATGATATGTTCATACTTTACTGTGTACGAAATCTCGCATGAGATTTTTGAGTGTTTCATGCAAAGTTTTTCTTTCATTAGCATTCTCTCACATGAAAAGGGACTTTCTCACACGCAGCACTACACTTCCTCATGTGAGCCCTACCATCAATGCTCTTAAAGTTTTCAATTTCTGTATTTTCTATTGCAGATTTCTAACATTTTCTGTTTGCTGTTGATTTTCATATCTCTATTTTTTCTAATAGCATAATAGTGATCTGTAAGGTGTGTGACAAAGACAAAACTTGCTAATGGTTTTCTTGTAGGACGATTGTTGAAGACATTCAAAAACACTTTGCTTATTTATTGCTTTCATCACATAGTATAATTAGGGCCTTATGAATATTTCTTAAGGGTCTTGATAGTGAGATAGGGTAATAGGCTCTTCATTACATGGAAGTGATTCCCATGGATGAACCTGAGATCCAGATCTTAATAGCATGATAGATACCTAGGGAAGCAAGGAAAGGTAGTGAATCTTTAGCATGTCTACTTGTTAGGGGATTATGCTCTTCTCTCTTTGAGAGAACTAGAAACCTAAAAGCTTGTGGATTGGTTGAGGAGGAAATAGCTTGGTGATGAATATGTCTTGTGTGTTTGGGTAAGGTGAAGAGGTAGACAAGTATGCTCTTCTCTCTTTGAGAGAATAAAAAAATTTGACCCTTGAATCCAAGCCAAGTTGTGTCACCTTTAGAGGGCCTACTAGAAGTTGAACATCTAGGAACGACCCAAGTGAGTACACACCTATTGCCGGTGATTCCACCTTACTATAATAAAGAATGCTTTGTTGAGTCTAAAGACTCCAAAGCCATGTTAAATTCCTTCTCTTGATTTCAACTATCATCTTGAGAAGGCTTTGTCTTTTGTACTGAGCGGCCCTGCTCCTAGCTCTGCTTGCAGGGGTGTATCACTTTCAAGTGTTGGTGTGGTTGTGAGGCCATAGCCCTATATCAAGGGAACCAAAGGTTAGTGTGAATGAAATCCCACTAAAAGCTTTCTTAGTTAGTTGCCTACCTGGATCACCTCTGAAAGGAGACATAATCTTTGCGCAGGGAGGGGGAAAAATCTCTCTCCTAGATTCTCACCATAGGCATGCACCTAGACGTTTGAAGGTGGTATATGACACTAGCCCCTACTTTAAGGGTAACCTTTGAACATATACTATTGAGTCCTTGGAAACACAAAAAACATGAGCACCCTCTAGGGGGTGACACGGCTGTGTGAGGTGAACGCATGCACGTAAGCTGTGAGGCACAGATTTTGTCTTCTCTGTCATTTTTTTTTGTAGGGATAACTAAGTGATTGTTTCAAGTCTTAAACTATCCATCATGATTAAAAAAAGACTCCCATGATTCTGCCAAGTTTCTTTGTCCTTGGTAGACTTGTTTGCGACTACTTCTTACGTCACTGGTACTTGATCTAAAACTTTATGCTTGTAAATGAATGTTTGAAACCTTCAAAATTGAGATTGCTGATTCAAACTATCCTGAAACTATCTAAGAACTAGAAATTCTACTAGAGAACAGTCCTTGCTATGTCTCAAAATCTGAATTTTACCTTGAAAACTATGTCAAACCTATCAAAAATTGGTCTTTTCTCACGTGAAATTTCAAAACTTGAGCATCTCCTCATGCGAGATTTCACTCTCTCGTGCGCATCTTGGCATTTTCTCATGTGGCCCAACACTTTCTCACGTGAACCTATACCAAGATTTCCAAAATAGTGACTTATTTCCCATTGACTGCTGAACTTTTTGCCTGATCTAATTTTTGTCTGAGGTCTGTTTGCCTGTTTTCTTGTTGTTCACTGTTTGAAACTGAGTGTCTCAAGCTGCAAACTGAATGATTACCACTTAAACTCATATTATCTTTGTTAATTATCCTATCTCACTATGCTTTTGTACCTTGCGACATGATAGTCACATCTCAATTGTTCTAGCCATACTCTTGATGATTCGTGCTGGGTGCATCTCACATCTTGGTTGTTCTAGCATCTTCTCTTCTTTTTCACTATCCTAGAGATAGAGTTTTAGCATAATCCAAAGTCCTCTCTTGTTACATTTTTGTCTATGCCTATTACAGCTAGAAGTGGCAACACATTCCCCATCTGTGGAATTGGGCAAGGTAGGGGTAAACCTCATAATCAAGAAATAGGTTGTTCCGAACCCATTATCCAATCTGAGTGCTATGAGGGATCCACAAGTTCTTCTTCGTTGAGTACTTTGAAAGATAGCCCACCTCAATCCTCATCTCTGGTGTTCCAGGCATGTAATAATCCATTGTTTCAAGTGCAACCTGACTCATTGTTTCAAGAGCAAGACACCTCATTGTTTTGCAACTTTGAGAGGCCACTTCCTCAGACTAATCCTATTAGCATTATTGAACCTACTAAATCTGCCAAACCTATCAACCCATTTGAACCTATCAAACTTTTTGATTATGTTAAAGTGCCATAGGTTATCTTAGCCGCACCCTTTCGACATCATTCATATCATTTTAATGAGTCTACGTTCGTTGCCTAATCCTACAAGATGGGAGATCCATTCGATTTCCAACCAAGCAAATACAACCAAACTCATGAGCAATCTCAAAATGACCAATGTCATGCTCAACCTTGAAATGATCAATGATGTGATCAATCCCAAAATGATCCAAATCAAGACCAATCTCAAAACAAACCTCAAGGTGATCGACAACCATATCACTATCACCCTCCTCCATATGATCAAAATCAAAAGCAAGGTGACCAAAATCAAGTCACGAGCATTTATGAGATCCTTGGTAATGACGATGAGGCAATAACTCAAAAAGACATAGATGCAGTGAAATCCAACAAGAGTCTTATCAAGATGATGGAGATCCTCCTTTTAGAGGAGAAGGAAAAATATTTTCTAGAGCTAGCCAAACAAGGGGCCAAATTAGCCCTAGACTACAAAGTCAGAATGCTTGTGGCCAAAGAAGAAGAGACTGAGACCGCAAAGTTGCAAAAGATGATTCGAGACATGCAAGATCAAATTAGCCAACTTGTGAAGGATAAAGATAAACCTGTACAACAATTCACAATGGAAAGCATTTGTCCTTTCCCTTTTGATAAGAGTCTTCACATGCCACCTTTTCCCAAAGGTGTAGAGCTACCTAAATATGACAAATACTTGGGTACTACTAATCCCTATGATCACATGAGGGAGTTTGACGCTCTATCTATGGAATTTATGCATGATCAGACATATCTTATGTGCCTATTGTAATACCCCAAAAATGGGTTATAGGTTCATTAACCTCCTACATCTTCAATTCGAATGAAATCAACATCAAAGTCCTAACCTAAGGCACATCTGCACAATATAGAATTCTAATTGATTTTATCCTAAATTCTGCATCGGGGAATATTCCTAGCAATATTCCTATTTATCCTAATTATCTTTAATTTAATTATTATTTGGTGATAAATCCTATTTATCCTAAAGTTTGATTAATTGAATATTTTGAATATTTAATTAATCAGATTTAATACTACCACTTAATTATTTAATTAAATTTAATTGTAATTATTCCTAAATTGTATTATTTAATTTTGACAATAAATCAAAAATCTTATGACTAATTGATTAAATTCTTATTTAATTAATTCATGTTAGTTGTCAATTTTAATAATATAGTTTTTGAATAAAAGTTTGATTTAATAATTGATTAACCCATAAATCAATTGTTTTAATTCAAAAAAATAGTTAAGTTGAGAATAAATCACTTTATTTTTAATTAATTTATAATTAAATCATGCACAATCAAAAAAGCAAGCAACTAGAAATTAACAATCAATTTTAAAATTGAAACTCAACATCTGATGATGAGTTGAAATTTGATCTAAACTCTATTTTGAGTTAAACATTGCTTTTGCATGATTTTTGTGAGTTAATTATTTCTGATTTCCTGATAACTCAAAAATCAACCTAAGTTTATCAAGAGTGATTTATTGCTTTTCTCTTGCATCCTCAAAGCCTTGGATTTCTATAAAAACAAGGCTCAGCTCTTCATAATTATAACTCTCAAATTTGCACAATTACTTTGGTGAATTGGCGATTGAAGGATTGAGCATTTGCGATAGGCGATTTGTGAGATCTTTCATAGTTGATCATTTAGCTTTTGCATAGTTTCATATTCACAGTTTCATATTTATTCATAGCATTTCTTAGATTAAATATGCATTCAATATCATTCATTCTAGATTAATTTCATACAATTTTTCATATTATTGCACAGAAAATCCAAAAATATAGCTTAATCTGCATTCATATAGTTTTTCAATTCTTTGCATTCAAATCCTTTGTTTAGGTGTTGCATTGTCATTGGTCTCAGTCTGATCTGAGAGTATCATACTCGCACCTACTAGAAGGCATTAAATTGCCTGGTTAGTTTAGTTTCCATTTCATTGCACGATTTCAGTTTTCTCCTAACCTCTAATGTTTTACTGAAGTGTTGTGTCTACAGCTAGGTACAAAATTCACACACACATTTATGGCACCCACTGTGGGACCTTGAAATGGGTTTCCATCATCTTTCTATCAATTTCTATCAATTTTTTGTCATTTTCTAGTTAAAATTGCAATTTTGATTTTTTGTCCGTACATTTTTCGTATGACTTTTGTCAGAAAGTCATTTTAGGAGATACCCACTATCGTACGACAGGTTCAGATTTCAAGGCTCATATCAGAGAGTACACATTGTCATTTGGAAGTCCGATTGTCATATGAGAAGACACCCACAGTCATACAAGTTTCTAGACTGTTGTCTGGGAGGTAACCCACTGTTGTATGAGTTTTGACTCTAGAATTTGATTTGTTTTGGGTAGTATTAAAAACTTAGATCCTTGAATCTAGAACCAGTCTCCATGTGGTATCTTTTGTGAGTCACCTTTAGAGAGGGTTAACCATAGTGGACATTCCCTTAATTGGGTCAACCATGTGGAAGGAACCTCAAGTTGAAATAGCCATTTTTGCCGTGGTAGCAGAAGCCACCATATAAATGTCCTTGTGGAGGAAATCTTCACACATGTGGTCTCTTGTTAGGCTGTCAAATCTCCCTAGTAGCTCCTAATTGATTAATTTCTTGGACTATCTCAAAACCCCAGTGTGCCTAGATTGGAGTTTTCCCTCTTGCAATCATAAAAGTTGCAGAGTCAGACCATTACTACAAACCCTAGTGAGGCCAAATTTTCATTTTTCTAGGAATATGGGCATTATTGAAAAACTTTTTGGAACATACACAATTAGCACTCCTAGGAATTAGCACATTTAGTCACTTGATTGTTCATGTGCAGGGTTTCTTTGTCCCCTATTCATTGTTTTCATATGTGTTTGGAATCACTTGCTTGCTATTCTGCGTGCTTGTTTATCTATTTGGTTACTAAAAATGAATGATCTCAAAATAATCTTCAAACCTAGACAGAGAAATTTGTGAACAATCTAAAATTGAAAACCAAAAAGTTGCAAATCTAAAGTACAAATCCTTTCTGGAGTCAAAAGTCATCCCATTAGGTTAGAAAGTCGTACGAGTTTTGGCAAGTGTCATTTTAGAAGCTCTTTATTGTTGTATGATAACTTGTATAGTGTCGTACGAGTTTTTCCATCAGTCAAAAACAAAAGTCAAAAATCCTGCTATCAATTGTCATGCAAGTTTTGCAACTGTCATGTGAGTTTGTCAATTATCGTATCATAGCATACCCACTGTCGTACGATCCTGCATAAATTTGTTTGAGAAAAATTGCCAAAAAATTATCAAAATTTTCAGAGACCTGGTCTTTATAGCATATTTCCAAAATCTGTCAAGCCAATCATTGTGTCAGAAATAGAGCAAAAACTAGAACAAATTCATTCATTTTCCTCAAGTAGGCCTTTGATTCTAATCTTGCCTTCTGAGTTATCGATTTGAGTCTTTTTCATCTTGTGTCAAAACCTTGTCAACATTATCTTCAAATTCAATCTTTTTACTAAACGGCTAAGTGTTGAGAGCTCGTGCCCACCATCTGTTGGGTGTCTACCCACACTACTATGGCATAGTATCCTTCATTTACATCTGATCTAATCTTTAATCACTTCAATCTTGACAAGGTTGCATCATTCAATCTTCTTGAATCAATTCACTCTTCGGTTGTCTTCATCTTATTCTTTTTCTTCACTCAAGGTTAATGGTGGAAACTAGAGCTTCATCACACAAGAAATCTGGAGAAGTGTCTCATACCCTACCTTTGAATACTCTCCAAGCCCCAACTCTTGAGCAACTTTACAATTCTGGTCTTTACGAAGATGATAGTCTTGGCAATTTTTGATTGAAAACTAGTTACATACCCCCTCCATCAACTCACAGAGGTAATCAACAAACCCCTCCTCAATCTAATCTAGGGAGCCCTAAAACTCCTAACATGTCTCACAGAGGGACACATCACAGGTTTCAAGGACACCAATCTCAACATGATATGGATCAAGAACCTACACCTTCTAAAATTGTTCGATATCAAAATGATGATGACTTCAAAAGAATGATGAAACATTTCTTGAAGGAAGATAGAGAAGCATACTTTCTAGAGTTAGCTCATCAAGGAGCTAAACTTCCTCCAAACTTTAATGTGGAAGATATCATTACACATGAGGAATAAACTCCTATCATGGCTATGATGAAACATATGCATGCCATGCAAGTCAAACTAAACAAAATTGAAAAAGAAAAGGAACCTAAGGAGTTCTCCATGGAAGCTCTATGCCATTTTCCATTTGATAAATACTTGTACATTCCACCATTCCCTAAAAGAGTGGAGATGCCTAAATATGATAAGTATGATGGAAAATTTGACCCGCAAGATCATGTTAGAGAATTTTGTACTCAATCTATGGAGTTAATGCATGAACCAACCTACTTGATGCATCTTTTCCCTCAATCTCTGGGAGGAGCAGCCATTAATTGGTTCTCTAGAATGCCTCCAACTATCAAAAATTTTGAAGAGTTAATCAAAATATTCTATCAGCAATACTCCTACAATATTCAACATCCAGTCACCATGATCAACATCTAAAATCTAAAATAGTATCCAGAAGAACCATTCCTGACATTTCTCAAGTGGTGGAGGAAGAAATTTTCTTTGTATGCTAGACCCATTCCCGAAACTAAGAAGCTAGAAATCTTCATCAACAATCTTGTTCCAAAAATCAACTACCCTTTACAAATGCAAAATCATACATCTTTTGACAAGATGGTTGTGTTACCCAAAAATTCCCTATCATTCATTTTTGGCCACGGTCCTATTTTCCAAAGAAATGCTCAAGTGTCAAAACTCCAATGTGTTTTTTGCCTTTTGGCCTGAAAACCCAGTGTGTTTTCGACCTTCTCTCTGAAGGCTTAGGATGTTTCTGCCTTTTGGTCTGAAAGCTCAGTGTTTTTTTTACCTCCACTCTGAAAGCTTAGTGTGTTTTTGACCTTCACTCGAAAACCCTCTGTGTTTTTGACCCCTTCTATGTTTTGAACTTCTTCCTCTAGTGGCATTCATTGCATAAGCACGCAACTCCAATCAGTGTGGTCTCGGTGAGACTTCCCAGCAAATATCTACGGTGGTCGCATGATCTCATGGAATCTTCTGAGCCCATGAGATCATGTGACAACCATTTGATGAGATCCCAATGGTTGCGGTAAAGTTCTAAATGACAAACGGTTCATGGTTTGGGCAGTTAACATCATGCAGTTGGTCGCATGATCACATAGGCCTTCCTAGCTGCATGCGATCATGCGACAAGTGGTCAACGGTCAGCAGGGACTTTGGCAGCTGCTGGTGGGTCCTCGGGTGGTGATGTGCCCATGTTCCATTGGTCGACTGGTGATGACTATTTTTCGTGGGTCTGGATTTCAATGAGGTGGTGGTAGAGAAGAGAGCTACTATGGTCGTAAGATCTCATGGTATCTTTCGACCCCATGAGATCTTGCGCTTGTTGTTAGATTAGAATCTTAGTCAAGGTGGGCTCGGGGTTGGTAAAGCAGATGTGCGTTTAAAGATTTCTCACAGTCACCAAATAGAGCCCGGGGTTAGTAAAACTTCCAGCGACTTTCCAACTAAGAAGAAAGTAAACCTGAGGTAAAACACAGAGTTAGGTTTGTAGTGATCATCTTGTGCTTGTCGCATGATCACATGCGGCTTTCTAACCGCATGCGATCATGTGACGAGCCATCAATGGTAAATAATGACTTCGGCGGTGGGCCAAGGGGGTGATGACATGTCAATCTTGTGGGCCGGTAGTATAGCATGGGCCCCGTAGATGCAAGATCTACGGTGGTCGCATGTTCACATGAGATCTTTTGAGCTCATGCGATCATGTGACTACCATCAGATTCTTCTGGCATTTCTTGTGGTGCTGTCGTGGGATTGACTGAGGTGGTGGATATTTGGTGGGTCTAGGTGTCTATGTGGCGAAGCGGTGGCAGTTTCTAAAGAGCTTGTCGCATGATCACATAAAAGCTTTTGAGCTCATGCGATCATGCGACCAGTGTTTTTTCAAGGCGGTGCAATTTTGTTGGCAGGCTTTTTTCTGCAGAGAATGCTTGCAAGTGTGGGTAGCTAAGGATTGATGATTTCAAAGGCGGTTGCGGTTGGGAGAATTTGCAGAGATCTAGACTACCATTTTGGGGTCCTTTCGAGGATCTGAGATCAGATTTGAGCATTCATGACAGCCTGACTTGCAGAGAAGTAGATGGATCGAGGTCTTTTATTTGCAGGCATGATCAAGTATAGGGATGGACACGCAAAGACATATCTAATCGGTTGAGATATTTTCATGAATATTTATGATCAGATTGGATCGTCCTAGGGTTTGATATTATATTGTGAAAATTGTAACCTTGGTTAAAATTTTTTGACTCCTGCCTGCGTGCAATGAGTGGTGTATATATTCTTTTTTTGGAGCTTTTGAAGCTCAGAATCTAGCAATTGTAAAAAGGAAGGTTTTCTTTCTCAGAGAGCAATTTGTGGCAAATTTCTTGCCCTTTGGCTTTCTATAGTTGTAATTTTCATTGATAATTCAAATGTGGCAAAGCATTTTGTGACACTCTTATTGTCCTCATGCCTTCTTATGTGAGTTATCTCTTATCAGATTGAAGTTTATGAATGCTGTCAATAGAAATTGGGGTTCCTGGTCCCTCTCACTTTCTGTGATTTTGTGTGTTATTGTGTCTAATCTAATTTAGATGTTTTGTGGGTATGCTACAGCCCCTAGCAGTCTTGTCTCATTCCTACACCTAGTTGTAGAGGAGGATGTTTGTTTGCAGGTCATAGGTTGAGTCTTCTATTCAAGCCTTCCTATGAAATACTTATGCAAACCTATCTAGTGAGTGGTGACTTATTAGACCTGATTCCTCCATTGATCTCATCCCTCTATACTAAGATCCAAACCCTAGTTTCGGTGCATCACCTAGTAGGTAGTTTGCTTTCAGTCATTTCCCTTTCATGCACTCCTTCTAACCCTTTCCCTCAAAAGATTTACTTTCCTATCTAAGAAGAAAACTAAGGTGACTATCCAAGAGGAACCAACCTAGAACCTAGAGGTCTCATCTTGGTTAGCAAAGGTCCCATAACCTTGAGATGATTCCCTTGTTATACTGGAATATCAAGACCAAGTGAGCTTGAGATCAAAGGCACAAATTCAGTGTATAATAGGTAGATAATGCGATCAAAATTGAAAAAGTACTTGTGAAAAAAGGTGACATCACTCTTGAAAAGGACAAGTATGAATCTGAATCTAGTTCTAAAGATAAGAACAAAAATTGGAACAAGAATAAAGGCGTTGTCATAGATGGCATTGTTGATAATATTCATGCCCCATCTAAGGCACCTTCTTTCAATCTCACTATTGGTACCCAAGCCATCAAAGCTTCTAAAGCTAAAGAAACAGAGTCCAACAAAAATTCATATGATTACAAACCTTGGGCTATAGATCCTAATCAAAAATTCACTCCTCTTGGAGAGTCCTTGGAATCTACCATGAAAACTCTATTGGCAAACAAAATCATCTACTTGCCTGAGATGAAAGTCTTTGATTTGAAACCTAAATTGAAATGGTGGAGAGAGAATGATTTCTGTGAATTCCATCACAATAAAGGTCATAAGACTAATAACTACATTTTCTTGAAGCACATTAGACAAGACAAAATTGATAATGGAGACATCATGATTGACAATCATAAGAGTAATAATGATCATACAGCATTCACAGAACCATTTCCTAAACATGGTAAAGAAGATTCTTCTTCTCAACCTAATATGGGTGCTAAAGTCAATTATGCCTACTCTGGAAACAATGTTGTTATCAATATGGTTGAACCATGCCTATCTAAGTGTTGCAATGTCATCACAATTGTAAGAAGAGATAGAGAAAATCAATCAGCTAATGTAGTTACTTGATCACAAGCTTAGGCACACCTACAAGGACAAATACCAAATTCATCAAGTGTCCCTAAGGTGCCTTTCAATCTTTCATCTGCTTCTAAATAGAAGGCTACATCTAAATCTTCAAATTCTAAAGACACGAGGGCTACTTCATACAGTATTGTTCAATAACTCCAACACACAAATGCAAAAATCTCCATGTTTGAGTTGCTTCGGATATCTCCAGCTCATAGAGCCATTCTAGACAAAGCTCTACTTGGATCCAATGTTCCCGATGACCTTGATTTAGATAGATTCTAGACTATGGTTGGTCATCTTACATCTCCATAGTACATTTCCTTTTCAGAGGAAGATGATAACTCCTTGAGTCACCCACATAACCAGCCCTTGCATATTGAAGTCTTGATCCAAAACCATCATGTCAAATGTGTGTTGATAGATGGGGGCGTTGGTCTAAACATTTGTTCTTTCAGCTTGATTACGCAATTGGGATTTTCAAAAATGGCCATTGATCCCAGGAAGAAGATAACTATCAAAGCATATGATGAGCAAGAAAGATCTTCTAAGGGAACTATTGTCTTACCTATCAGAGCAGGTCCTGTCATCAAAGATACTATATGTCAAGTTCTTGATCTACCTTTGGCTTACAATATCCTTCTAGGGAGACCTTGGATACATGAAATGAAAGCCATTCCTTCTACATTCCATCAGTGTTTGAAATTTTCTTATGAAGGAGTAGAGGTGACAATTCCAGCTAATCTATATACAACTTGTAATACCTTGAAAGAGAGTGCTGATAAACGTGTTCCTAATAATAGAGAATCTTCCACTAAGCCACTAGACGTTGCTTCAACATCCAAGATGGAAGACATTGCTAAAGAGGTTGAAATCAAAGAAAATGTTATGGGAGAATATACTATGGAGCCAGTTTTATCTTTGACATCTCTCCCTATCTCTCCTAAGTCTTATGGGCAAACTCTAAAATAGTCTAACAAGGAGTCTAAAGAACCTCTGGAACCATATAAAGGAAATTTTGTTGTAGAACAAGTATCTAAACAAGAGTTTGAAGAAGATGAAGCTATGCTTACATGGCTATACAAAGATGAACCTAAATCTCAAGTTGTTAAAAAATATGATGCTAAAATACCGAATATCCCTTCTAAGTCATATGGCCCAGGGGACAAATTGATCACCAAAATGGGATATAAAGGAAAAGGACCTCTAGGCCTATAGGGTAAAGGTCTTCTTTCACCTCTTGATCATCGTGGATGAACAAAAAAGAATACAATAGGTCTAGGATACATGAAGAAGCCTTTCTGTCTTAGCAAGAACTCCCCACATGCACTAGAACAAATTGAGCCCTCTATAGTGAATCAACTAAAGGGAGAAATAACTGAACAATCTGATAGTGATGATTCAAATGCCACTGATGAGCTCATTCCTTATGAGCATTTTCCTAAAGAAATAAAAGATCTCCTTGAAGCTGAAGATGATATAATAAAAAGAATTAATGTAGTAGAAACACAAGAACCTACTATAGAGCAAGAGATAGTTGCAACACAAGAACCAGCTAATCTCAAGGGAAATCAAATAGACAAAGAGGAAGGTGGTAGTTATTCTAAGATAGATTCCCATGAGTATGAATTCAAATCAGAATTTGAGGGAAACCCTTCTTGGGGTATTCATCCTAACTTTACTCATGTTCTTAGATTTCCAAGAGGTCTAGATGAATTAACAAAAGATGAATCAAATGACTATGAATGGGGAGTCATTCCAAAACCAAATGAACTTATTATAGAAAATCATGTTGATGTTATTCACCAATATGCACCTAAACCCAATGTAAGTCTAGAGCAAAATGATGAACTTATCAAGTTTGATCCACCGATGGCTGAAGTGGATTTCCACGATGACATTGAGCCTATTCATGAATTGAATGTCTTAAGTTGTAATATCACCTTTGAACTCGGGTGTTAGGTTAGGACCAATGATGACAGATCCATATCTGTAAACACTCTTTCCCAATCTTTCACCACTTTGACTATCCAACGCCCTGACCTTCTTGACATAACATTGACAAACTTGATTCAAGGTATTTATACCTTCCCAAATGACTATGCCCTTGCTTGCTACCTAAATGAAGTTGAGCCTATGAGGACTTCCATTAGTGAACCAAGCATTAGCATGATGGATTCAGACATCAAGTATCTTAGTCAAAAAAATAAGAATAAGAATAAAAAGAAAAGGAGTTCTGAGGGTGAAAACCACTTTGTGGCAGTCTCAAAACCTACAAAAGTAAAAATAAAAGATGTATCCGAAGGTGAAAACCTCTTTGAGGAACCTAAGGATGAGATGTTTGATGTCCTTTTGAGTCATTTATAGGATAGCTCTCCAGTTCTAATTGAACCCACTCAATCCATCAACTTGGGAACAATAGAAGAACCATAGTTGATCCATGTAGCACAATCTTTATCAAAAGAAGAGAAGCAAAAAATTACCACATTCTTAATAGAAAAGAAGATCAACTTTGCATGGAAATATTCAAATATGCCAGGGTTGGATCCTGATCTTATAATGCACCATTTATCTATAGCTCCAAGCATTAAACCTGTTAAGCAAAAATTGACAAAGCTACATCCACATGCTGCACTCTTGGTAAAGGCTGAATTAGAGAAGCTCCTAAAAGCCAGATTTATTTGAGTTATTGATTATGCTGAATGGATCTCTAATATTGTACCTATTTCTAAACTAGAAAAATCAAGAGTATGCACAGATTTTAGAGATGTGAACAAAGCATGCCCTAAGGATGATTTTCCACTACCTAACATAGATATGATAGTGGACATGAATACACGTTTTGAGATGTATTCTTTAATGGATGGTTTTTATGGATATAATAAAATAAAAATTTCTCCACAAGATCAAGAGAAAATTGCTTTCACATGTGCATGGGGTACCTTCTATTGGAATGTCATGCCATTTGGGCTTAAGAATGCTAGTGCTACATATCAAAGAGCTATGACATCTATTTTTCATGACATGATGCATCGAACTATGGAAGATTATGTTGATGATACTTTAGCAAAATCTATGATTAGAGCTGAAAATTTAAATGACTTGAGCAAGATACTAGACAGAATGGAAAAATTTAGTCTCAGACTAAACCCTAAGAAGTGTGCTTTTGGTGTCACTTTTGGAAAGCTCTTAGGATACATAGTTTCAAAGAAAGGAATTGAAGTTGATCCAGCTAAATTAAAGGCTATCATGGAGATGCAACCTCCCAAGAACATCAGTCAAATGAGGACATTGCAAGGGAGAGTCTAGTCTATTAGACACTTCATATCTCAGCTAGCAGACATATCACAACCTTTTACAAAGACATTACATAAAGGTGTAACTTTTGCATGGAATGAGGAATGTGAAATGAACTTTAATCATATCAAGAAATATCTATTAAACCCTCCTATCTTGATACCTCCTATTCAAGGGAATCCATTGATCTTATATGTCTCTGCAACAGATACATCACTGGGGGCATTGCTTGCACAACATGATGAGAATAAAAAGGAAAGAGCTATATACTATATCAGTAGAACATTGGTGGCATACAAAAAGAACTATTCAATGATTGAGAAAGCTTGTCTAGTTGTGATCTTTGCATCATAGAAACTAAGACAATATATGTTGGCTCATACTACACATTTAGTAGCTAAGATTGATCCACTAAAGTACCTACTAAGGAAAGCTGCCCTCACGGGTAGATTAGCTAAATGGGTCATGCCCTTAAGTGAATTTGACATTGAATATGTTGAAAGAAAAGATATAAAAGGATAGGTTATTGCTGATCAATTAGCATATGAACCTTTATTAGATGATACACCAATGCAAATGGAATTCCCAGATTCCTCTATCATGAATCTTTCTTCTAGAGAATGGCAGTTATTCTTTGACGGCTCCTATACATAGAATGGATCCGGAGCAAGCATATTGTTCATAACTCCTCAAGGATACTCAGTCCCAAAAGCATTTAGAATCAAGTTTCCTTGCACAAAGAATATTGTTGAATATGAAGCCATTCTTAATGGCATGAAAATAGCAATTGAGTGGAGAGTAACAAAATTACACATTCATGGAGACTCACAACTTGTAATACACCAAGTCAATGATGTGTACCAAATTAAAGATGAAAAGATCATTTCATACAAAAGAATGGTAGATGATCTAAAGAAATATTCCACATCTATCACATTTGAGAAAATTCCTAGAATAGAGAGTAAGGATGTTGATGCAATGGGAACGCTATCTACTTTATTGTAGTAGCCTGAACATGAGCTACGTTATGAGTTCCTGGTGGAAGCTCTATCTTATACTACATATGATTCCCCTAAAACCCACATGATTTTCACTATTGTAGGTCATGATTCATCTAGATATAAAAACCTATTCTCCTATCTCAAAGACCAAATCACTCCCGATACCTTTAACCGCCATGAAAAGAGATACCTTATCTGCAATGCGTCTTGGTATGTCATCATTAGTAATGATCTATACAAAAGAGGTCTAGATGGTATGCTAATTAGATGTTTAGAATGGGAAGAGTCTCAACATGCATTAGAGGAAGTCCATGATGGTATTTGTGGGTCACACTCAAATAGTTTAACACTAGCCTGAAAAATTATTAGGGCTGGGTACTATTGGTTGAAAATGGAGAAAGAGTTTATCAAATTTGCTAAGAACTGTCAAAAGTGCCAAGTACATGGAAACTTAATTCATGCACCAAGGAGAGATCTAATCCCCTTCACTACATAATGGCCTTTTCATCAATGGGCATTTGTTCTTATAGGAGCCATACATCCTCATTCTTCTAATGGACATACCCATATAATCACAACTACAGATTATTTTACAAAATGGGTAGAAGTAGTCCCTTTGACACAAGCAACTGGAAAAAAAAATATCTATGTTCATCTTGAACTACATCATATGTCGGTATGGTATTCCACATTCTATAATCATAGATAATGGTGGACAATTTAAGAACAAAGACTTGGATGATTTATGTGCCAAATTCAAAATTACACAACATTGGTCATCTATCTACTATCCTCAAGGGAATGGACAAGTAGAGGCTTCAAACAAGAATCTATTGAAAATATTACACCGTACAGTTAATAAAATAGGAAGAGACTGACATCTCATGATCAATCTAGCTCTATAGGCCTATAGAACAAGTATCAGAACACCCATTGGGGCTACACCATTCACTTGAGTTTATGGGTCTAAAGTGGTACTACCTATTGAGGTTGAAATCACATCACTAAGAATCAAAATGCATGGTCTAGTAACTGATGATGACTACAAAGTGTCTAGGTTGAAAGAACTTGAACTACTAGATGACCACAGACAAGCAACATATGATCATCTCAGATTATATCAGAAGAGAATGTCTAGAGTCTACAATAAGAAAGTCAAACACAGAGAATTTTAGGTTGGCGATCTAGTCTTGAGAGAGAATCCTAAAAATCAATCACATAGAGAGCACAAGGGCAAGTTTGAACCCAACTGGCTGGGTCCCTTTGTTATCACTACTACTTTTGGCTTTGGTGCCTATCAAATCTCAATGACTGAAGGAGAACAGCTCCAAGAACCAATCAACATTCTCCATCTAAAGAAATTCTATGCCTAAGGCATTTAGTCTATGGTAAAATGTCCTAAAAAAATCTTAAAAATCTGAAAAAGTCCTAAAAAAAATGAACATCTTAGTGAAAACCTAGCAATGGGTGCCTTGATGATTCATAAAAAAAGTTAAAAATATCAAAAAAAAAAAATTTAAAAAATGGAAAAATGAGAAAAAGAAAAAGTGCCTTGGTGAAAACTTGGAAACAGGTTCCTTGGTAGCAAAAATAGAATCTTTGCCAAGATGGTGAAAACTGGGCAAACGGGTGCCACTTGTTTCAAAATGCTCCATCTATCAGCACAATCTTGGTCTTTCCCAGCTTTTAGTCTTGCTTTAGTTTGTACATATTTCCCAATTTGTTTCTGCATTCCTATTTTCAATAAGTCAGTCTGTACACCAATCAACTCAAGCATCTGTATCCTATTAATGCTTAACACTTGGGGGCAATCAAAGTCATATTCTATGGCCTCTAGTGTATCTTAGACATGTCATATCTAGTTAGAGTCCTTTGAAGCTTCATTTGAGTCAGTCAGTCTGTCTCGCCTCTAGAAAGGATTTTGCATCTACAACAATGCAATCAAACACAAATTGAAAATAATCTATGCTTTTTACATGCTTTTATCTCCTTGTATGCTTATTGATTTGCATTGAGATTTTTGCATATTATGTCCTTTGAGCTCTTCAATGATTTCCTTTACAAGATTTAGAGAGTGATGACTGGGGGCATAATCTTTTCTTTCTCTTCTGCTTGTATGTGAAAATCTAACAACTTTGAAAATTCTGGATTGAAATGGTGTTCGACTGTAAGAGCCTCTATCTCAAATTGGATGGCCATGCATACCTCAACCATTGATACCTAGAAAATTCAAAGAAGTTTGATCTAACTATTGTCTTTTTGAGTGAGTTCTTTCTCCTACTGTGAAACACGATCTTACCTAAAGATGTGAATGATAAAGGGTCACTACGGGTAATTTACACTAGATTTACAATGATCTCTTGACTGCTTGATGTGTTTGTTTCAGTAAGGTGTATTCAGGACATCATGATGTTTATGTTTTGATTCTTATACAAATTGCTATATTAAAATGGACATGATATTCAGGTCATCCTAGCATTTAGGCCTTGGTGCTTATATCTAATCCAACATTCCAAAAACAAAATCAATATTCATAAGTTCATGGTTATATGACTGGTGGGCATTGTATTGATTCTTGTGCATACAAATTAGTATTCATATGTTCATAGTTTCCTAACTAGTGGGCATTGTATTGAATTATCCAGTTACCTAAAAAAAACTCAATGATGACAAATGACCGACACATGATCATTGACTAAGTCCTAGGTCTTAGGTTGTATTTCATTTTGCAGGTCATTTTTTATTGCATGATCTCACAAATTGTTTGACAATCTTTCATAATCCTTCTAAAAACAATACTTAAACTTAAACACGAAGAGATAAATCTCGCATGAGGGTTTTCTCAACAAAAATGCAAGTAGTCACAATCCTAGGTTAAACATCCTTTTTGACATAAGACTGAGTACTTGTCTTCATTAATACCTGCAAAACATATCATGTGTATCATTTCATTTTCATTACATATTCATAATCATTCATTCCATCTATTGCATTACATACATTTCCATACATACACTTTCCATAATCAAGTACATTTGCATAACATTCATACATATGAAAGAAAATCATTGCATTGCATGAATCCATACATACATTCTACTCTACCCATAGCATTTACATCACATGATATCATCATACATCAAAAACATGACAAGTACAAATGAAGTCACAACCAAAAGTCTCGATCTCATATATCATAAACCTTGAAATAGTTAGGGGTGCACTATTGGCACAATGTACAAAAGAATGAGCTCTTGTGAGCTATCAGAACAGTATCAATATCAAAAGAGCAACACAAATATCAGAATATCTTGACAGATTAGCTGTCAGTCTAATCCTCTCTATCTGGTGGAGGCGGTGGTGGTGCATCTGGTACTACCTCAGCCCTCAATGCTCTCACCCCCTCTGATGCTATCATATGCTAAGAGTACAAAGGAACACTCTGAGCAAGTGGAACTATAGTGTAGTACATAGAAACATAGTAAGTAGATCTAGAGGTCTGATGGATAACCTCTGCCTATAATCTCTAAACCTCACCACAAAGCTCAGTGTGTTGTCTATCTACCTCTAGATATCTCTCCTCCTAGCGAGCACTACGCACCTTCAAGTCTTGGACCTATAATCTGAGCCTCCTCACAATCTCCTGTGAAGATAATGGAACACTGGGATCAGCGTCTACCACCAGCATGTCAGTATCCTTAATAGGCTACTCTATGGTCTCTGCTCTCTGTGCCTTACAACATCTAACCTCTGCACCCAGATCAAAACTGGTATCCTCCTGTAAGGGATTAGTATCACCACCTACAACCTACTCAGCTACAAGTATCTCCTTAGAAGTACCAACACTACCTAAAGTACCACCCTCTCCCCTAGTTCATCTTTGTGCACCTGTAGATCTACCTACTATAGAACTAGTGGGACGAGGGGGCATCATCTATCTTGATGGTCTCTATGGAGGAGCCATCGCTCTCGATCTCAGAGGTGTGGGGTGTACAATTGGAACCTATGTGGGTCTAGGACCCTACCTCATCAGAGCACCTGTGACATCCATCACCTCCTCCATGGAAGGTATCAGCTCTATAGGGTCAAAGAATCTATAAACTGAATGATCAGCAAACCATGCAATAAACCCATCTGTAACTCTTGCATCTGCAACCTGTGGTCTATACTCCCAATCTCTACCAATGATAGCATTGTACTCATGTGAACATAAGGCATAAGAAAGCCTGAGGGTCCATCCAAGTCTAAGATCATGAGCTATCCAAGCATACGTGGCGTAATCCTGTGGTGCATCCTACACTCATCCATATTGTCTCCACACCCTGGTAACAAAAATCTCTCCAGTACAGAGGATGACCTTCCTATCAAAACCTAGCTCTGAAAGAAGAAACTAAATTGCTCTCGTGCAGTAGGCCAAGGCTCAATGTCTACATAGGGCCTCCATCACACAAATGTCATGTCATCAAGACACTATCTCCAATACTCTACATGGCCCATGTGCCCATGTATGACATATCCAGCATAAATATATATCATAGGCTCCTATGGCTGCCTCTGTGACTTATACACTGGTCTCAAAACTAGGATATGCTCCCACACCCAGATCTGTAAAACTAGAGCACCATTAGTAAAAGGCTTGCTCTCTTGATACACTACCTTGTGCATCTCAGAGAACATGTGGACCAAAAGACACTGACCCCAGGCTAACTCAGAAGGATTCACCATCACTCGTGCAACCATCGGGGTCCATCCCATCAGAAAACTATTTTGCTGATGGTCAAACATGATAATACCACCTATCATCCCAACAAGGATGCACTCTAATCTATGGGTCTGACCATAGCACTATACCAAGGTCTCCCATGAAATAGAACCATTCAACTAAGCATCATCTCCGAAGAGATGTTTGAATGCTAATAATCTAGAGTTCTTTGAACTCACATAAGATGGACGCTAACCTGAATGGAAGAGAATATGAAGATTCCTGTAAACATCCTCTGGAGTCACAGTGAGCTCTCTAGTGGGTAGATGAAATGTCTCCATCTCTGAATGGAACCTCTCTATCAACATAGTCACGATTCCATGGTTTACCCTAATCTCAAGTAAATAGATCAGATACTCAAAACTGCAAGAAGCAAGATGTACTCTCATCGGATGAGGCAAGGAAACACAGAGTCTCTGAGTGGCTAGATGTGAGATATGTACATGAACATAAGGATATATGACCTACATAGCATAGAAACATGAATCCTATCAATACTTTGGTTGAAAAATAGGCTACACATATAGGAATTGAATAGTTTTCTATTTCAGAAGGTAGATTACGAGCTCAGGAATCAAGATCAAAGATCAAAAAATTCAAAATTTTTCCCTAGAAATGAGTTTTGGGCTCACTATTTTCCAAACGACAAAGCAGACTGGTAGAAAAACTCGTATGAGTTTTCACTAGTTACCATATGACAAATCATGACAATACGACACTATATATCTCCTCGTATGAGTTAGGAGGGACCCGATGAAATGCCATACGACTCTTGGGTCCCTCTCATACAAGTCTTGGGGGTTAATGAAATGATAGTCTAACTAAAGTTGAAAAGTTGTACGAGCCTAGAAGGATAGTCGTACGAGTTTCTATGCATGCAAAAATTAAAAATTAAAAATGTACGAAACAAATGCTAAAAATGCTATAAACAAAGAAAAATTGACTTTTCAGAGAAGCACAAAGGTCCACCTACCAGATGTCCATACTGTTGAGGTCTCTGATGCCTCCGGCTACACTCAAAATGGTGAGAAGACATAGGTACCTTCATTTCTACCATTTTCTCACTCAGGGGGGCTCCACAAGGTTTTCAAAAGTCAACGGTGAAAATGAATTGAAAATGAACCTTTTGGTCTTTATATAGCTTTTGACCTAATTTTCAAAAGTGCTTCATTTTTCATGAAAATTGCACCTCTAGCTAATTTTGACATTCTGAACCCATTTTCAGGATCAAAATCAAAATCTAAGATCATTTACTATGCCAAAATCATGATTTAATATATTCAGACCCAGGATATCTGACTGCTTGCTTAATCAACCTTCAATCATCACAGAAATCTAGTATTCAACTTAACTGACTATCTTACATCAAACTATCAAAATTTCAACTTGGTCAACCATGGTCAACTCATGGTCAAACCTAGTCAAACTTGGTCTTCTAGACCTCTAAAATGATGGAGAATGCATTCTTAGATGTGTATAACCACTTCTTAAATCAATTAACATGCTTCTAAACTATAATGGTGACTTTTCTTATCAAATTTCAATTTTAATCCCGAAGGGGGCATGGTATTGCACATCATTCAAAGTCTATAATCTAAATCTATAATCAAATCTTTCCCAGTAATCAAGACAATAAACACATCTAGTTGTTGATTCATCTAAAGTCCTTGTCGCTTGGGGCAAACCTATTGCAATCTGGTATCCTAAATCTATCTTATAAACTGTATCAGCTTTTGTAACTATCGGTTCATTAGCGTCATTTCCTTGGTTCTTCATAACTAATGGGTTTAGGATGTGATACCAATATGATTCATACAAGGACATTGAGGTCTAGAATCGGTCACTCACTTCTTCACAATCATAAGGTTCAAAATCAAGCCTTTTGGCACTTTTTCGTAATCACCAGTTCATTTTTTATATAGCTAGCATCATCTCGATTCCTAGTCATTCTGGGCTTGGGTCGGTATCTTTTTCCAATCTTTCAATTAGTTTCTATCTCAAAATCGGTTAATCTTTCAAATCAATTTCAATCTTAAACATCTTTATCATACACAGACTATCTTTCAACCACTGTGCTTCACATAGTAATTCAAAGAGGGGCAAAATGTAATACCCCAAAAATGGGCTATAGGTTCATTAACCTCCTACATCTTTAATTCAAATGAAATCAACATCAAAGTCCTAACCTAAGGCACATCTGCACATTATCGAATCCTAATTGATTTTATCCTAAATTCTGCATCGAGGAATATTCCTAGCAATATTCCTATTTATCCTAATTATCTTTAATTTAATTATTATTTGGTAATAAATCCTATTTATCCTAAAGTTTGATTAATTGAATATTCTGAATATTTAATTAATCAGATTTAATACTGCCACTTAAATAATTATTTAATTAAATTTAATTGTAATTATTCCTAAATTGTATTATTTAATTTTGACAATAAATCAAAAATCTTATGACTAATTGATTAAATTCTTATTTAATTAATTCATGTCAGTTGTCAATTTTAATAATATAGTTTTTGAATAAAAGTTTGATTTAATAATTGATTAACCCATAAATCAATTGTTTTAATTCAAAAAAATAGTTAAGTTGAGAATAAATCACTTTATTTTTAATTAATTTATAATTAAATCATGCACAATCAAAAAAGCAGGCAACTAGAAATTAACAAACAATTTTAAAATTGAAACTCAACATCTGATGATGAGTTGAAATTTGATCTAAACTCTATTTTGAGTTAAACACTGCTTTTGCATGATTTTTGTGAGTTAATTATTTCTAATTTCCTGATAACTCAAAAATCAACCTGAGTTTATCAAGAGTGATTTATTGCTTTTCTCTTGCATCCTCAAAGCCCTGGATTTCTATAAAAACAAGGCTCAACTCTTCATAATTACAACTCTCAAATTTGCACAATTACTCTAGCGAATTGGTGATTGAAGGATTGAGCATTTGCGACAAGCAATTTGTGAGATCTTTCATAGTTGATCATTTAGCTTTTGCATAGTTTCATATTCACAGTTTCATACTTATTCATAGGATTTCTTAGATTAAATCTGCATTCAATATCATTCATTCTAGATTAATTTCATACAGTTTTTCATATTATTACACAGAAAATTGAAAAATATAGCTTAATCTACATTCATATAGTTTTTCAATTCTTTGCATTCAAATCCTTCATTTAGGTGTTGCATTGTCACAGGTCTCGATCTGATCTGAGAGTGTCATACTCACACCTACTAGAAGGTAGTAAATCACCTGGTTAGTTTAGTTTCCATTTCATTGTACGATTTTGGTTTCCTACTAACCTCTAATGTTTTACTAAAGTGTTGTGTCTACAACTAGGTACAAAATTCACACACACACCTATTTCCTCATAGTTTGGGTGGGTCTTCTATGGAGTGGTTTTCTCGGTTACCCGCTGGAATCAAATCTTTTGATGAGATTGCTAATCTATTTATCCAACATTACTCACACAATATTCAGCATCCAGTCAATATCTGAGATCTTTGTAATCTAAAGCAGCAATAAGGGGAGCCTTTCTTGGCATTTCTCTAGAGATGGAGACAACTTTGTATGAAATATCCCAGCAAACTGCATGAGTCTGAAAAAATTGACATCTTTTTGGAAAATCTTGTCCCAGATTTTGGATATCAAGTGCAATTACAAGGTCCCCTAACCTTTGATGGTATGATTAAGAAAGTTGTGCGCATAGAAGCATTTATGATCAAGAAAGGAGAGTTGACTTTGCAAAAAGATAACAAACAAGGTTCTTCCTCCTCAAACAAAGATAAAGGGAAATTTGTCAACAAGAATAGAGATGTGGTGAATGATGGAGTGGTTAACAATGTGACCCCGAAGCCTACAAAATTTGTTTTCAATCTTTCCTCTAGTATATAGGTGGTCAAAGCTATAGAGAAGGCTACAACGGAGATTCAACAGCCTTCAAGATTCACTAAGAACAAACCTTGGGCATCGCAACCCAAGCATGAGTTCACATCCTTAGGAGAACCACTTGATGTGGTTTATAAGACTCTTGTATAGAATCATATACTCACTCTTTTGGAAAAGCATCTCTATGATTTGCAACCATGACCTCATTGGTGGAATGACAATGCATACTATGATTATCACCAAAATAAAGGTCATAAGACTTCTACTTGTCTCTAGCTATGCCATAAAATCCAAGATTTGATTGACAATGGTGAAATTGTTGTGGACAACCATAATAAGAATTTAGACCATCAGGCATTTAAAGATCCCTTTCCTCCTCATGAGAAAGGTGAATCTTCCAAGACTAAGAACACCAATGCTAAGGTCAATTACACGTACACTACCAATGACAATGTCATTAGTATGATTGAACCTATTGAGGTTGAGTATTGTGATGTGATTACTATTAAGGGGAGTGAACATGCTCCTAAGACTAAGACTCCATTTGTCTTGTGAGGCCCTGGGTCTCATTCTTCCAAACCTAAATCATCTCAGGATTGCACAAACATTTTTACTCACTCTTGTGCGAAAACCACCATTAAGGGTCCCAACCCTTATATGTCCGCTCTGAAGAAACCTGTAGATAAAGTTGTTGTTGGTCCTACCAAAAATAAATTGAAGTTAGTTCCTACACCTAGCATGGCTAATTATAGCATTCTAGATCAACTGCAACATACCAACACTCAGATCACTATCTTTGAGCTATTGAAGATCTCGCATGCTCATAGGGAGATTCTGGATAAAGCCCTCACCAAGGTGAACGTCCCAAAAGATTTGGATCTCAATTAGTTTCAATCAATGGTGGGTCACCTGACATAACCACATTATCTATCCTTCTCTAAAGAAGATGACCATTCACTGAGCCATTTGCACAATGCTCCTTTGCATATAGAAGTCATGATAGGTCCAAAGCACGTCTGCCACATCCTTAGTGACAATGGTGCTAGCCTCAATCTTTTCTCTACTAAGTTGCTTACCCAACTAGGCTATGATGAATATTGCATAAATGCCAGTAATAAAATCACCATTAAGGAATATGATGAAGAAGAATCTGAATCCAAAGGTCTGGTTGTGCTGCCCATCCAAGTCGGACTTGTTGAAAGAGACATCATTTTTCAAGTTCTAGACATTCCTCTAGCATATAATATACTATTGGGTAGACCATGGATCCATGAGATGCAGGTGGTTCCATCTAGTTATCATCAATGTATCAAGTTCCCATTCCATGGTGCAGAAGTGATAGTTCCTACCAATACCAACTATTCTTGCAACACACTTACGCAATCTGTAGATAGTCTTGTCCCAACTAATAGAGAATCCACTAAATTTTATGATGCCAAGCTCAAAGAAATGGAATAGACCCTGAAGGTTAAGGATATAGGCATGGGAGGGTATCAAATTGAACCTGTGCTATCATTAGTAGCTCTACCTCCATCTTCACGTTCTTACGGGAGACCCTCTGATAACAACAAACCTTCTACTTGTTCTCCCCAAGTAATCTATGATGGTGCCTTTGTCAAGGTCACAATGCCATTAGAGGATGAAGATGAGGAAAGAGCTATTATAGCTTGGCTTTACAAAGGAAAATAAATATCTGAACAGATCACTCCTGCTCGTGACTTAGAACAGGAACCATACAGTGAGGCCTTCAAAATCATGAAGTGTATTGGTTATAAAGGGAGTGGCCCTATAGGGGTGAATGAAAATGGTTTTCTTAAACCAACTGAAGCCATAGGTCATTTTTATAAGGACACATTGGGTCTTGGCTTCAAGAAAATCCTATTTCATCTAGGGATTAACAAGTTTGTAGCAAAACCAGAACTAGAACCAAAATTTTAGCCTGAATTTGAGGACATTACCAAAGCTGATAAATCAGAGAATAGTTCTGACAAGGATAATTTTCCATATCTAATTCCTCTGGATCTTACTACATTCTTTTAAGGACCAGATGATCCTCTTATACCTGTCCATATGGTAGAGATTGATAGTGATTCTGATGACACTTCTTTAGTGCATCGACTCACATATGATCAATGGAGAGAAATACAAATGGATGATTCTAATTTTCAGGGTGAATGATACATACCCCCACATTTCCAAGAGTGGTTTGAACAAGATCAACAAGCCATCAGTGTTGCAAGAGTTGAAGATGAGTCAGATGGTACAGCTAGTTTTGATGGAATTCCCATATCAAGCATCACTAACTCACATGAATATGAGTTTAATTCCTTGTCTAATGCAACTTTTGATAAAGATATAGATGTTGTTCATGTGTATGAAAACCTTTTCAAAGTAGGTGAAGGGTCTAGTGTTAGGTCGACCGAGTGTGAATTTACTAACGCTGACATTCCCTCTACTTCCATTGTGAGGACTCAAGAAGAATCAAACACACCTTTGGATGAGATCATCCTAGGTCATGACTTACCCGTCCATGCTTTCGATGGCTATACTATGAACGCACTTGAACCTGCCACTTCTCTTCCACTCCGCCACCCAAACTTATCAACTGGAACTCTCCCTCTCCAACTAGCAAAGTCCTTATGTTCCAGAATGACTACACTCTTTCTTGTTATCTTAATGTTGTCGAACCTGTAATGTTCTCCACCAGTGAAGACAGTATCAATATGACTGAAGCTGATATCAAGTATCTTAGTCATAAAATTAAAAGAAAAAAGAATAGGTGCTCTGATGGTGAAAACCACATTGTGGTAGTGTCAGAGCCGAAAAAAGTAAAAATCAAAGACGTATTCAAGGGTGAAAACCTCATTGAGGCACCCAAGGATGAGATACTTGATACACTTCTGAGTAATTTTTAAGAGAGATCTCATCAGTGTTGATTGAGCTAATACAACTAGTGAATTTGGGTACGGAAGCTACACCTCATATTATTCATCTAGCACAATCTTTATCTACAGAAGAGAAAGAAGAGTTCACTAATTTCTTTCGAAGCAAGAAAATTAATTTTCATGGACTTACTCTGATATGCTTGGATTGGATCCCAATCTAATCATGCATCATCTATCTATTGCACCAAGCATCAAGCCTGTCAAACAAAAGCTTTAGAAGATGCATCCACATGTGGCACTTTTGGTTAAGTTGAATTAGAAAAGATTCTCAAGGCTGGTTTCATCCAAGCAATTGATTATGTAGAGTGGATCTCTAATATTGTTCCAGTTACAAAACATGATAAGTCTATCTGCATGTGCACAAACTTTAGAGACTTGAACAAAGCATGTCCTAAAGATGATTTCCCATTACATAATATTGACATGATAGTAGACATGATAGCTAGTTACCAAATGTATTCTCTAATGAATGTCTTTTCTAGTTATAATAAAATAAAAATTACACCAAAAGACCAAGAAAAGATAACCTTCACATGTTCTTGGGGAACATTCTATTGGAATATCATGCCCTTCAGACTGAAAAGCACCGGAGCTACCTATCAAAGAGCTATCACTACTATTTTTCATGACATGATGCACAAAACAATGGAATATTATGTAGATGACACTTTGGCTAAGAGAATGTAGTGGAAAAAACATCTTGCAGATCTAGGTCCTATACTAGATTGAATGGAACAATTCAGTCTTAGACTCAATCCAAAAAAGTGTGCATTTAGTGTCACTTCTGGAAAATTGTTGGGCTATATCATATCTACTAAAGGCATAGAGGTAGATCCTAAGAAATTTCAAGCTATCATGGAGATTCCTCCACCAAATAACATCAGTCAGATGAGAGGACTTCAAGGTATACTACAATCTATTTGGTGCTTCATTGCACAACTGGTTGATAAGTCACATCCATTCACCAAAACTCTGCATAAAGGTGTGACTTATGAGTGGAACAAAGAATGTGACAAAGGGCTCACTCAAATCAAACAATATCTTGTAAATCCACCAATCTTGATTCCTCCTATTCATGGGAAGCCACTCATCATTTATATTTTAGCTACAAACACATCTCTAGGTTCTCTTTTGGCCCAAGAAGATCAAAATAGCAAGGAAAGAGACATTTATTACATCAGCAGAACTCTGGTCTCTTATGAGATGAACTATTCAATCAATGAAAAGGCTTGTCTAGCAGTGGTGTTTTCTTCATAGAAATTATGGCACTATATGCTTGCTCACACTACAACACTTATTGCTAAAATTGATTCATTTAAGTACTTACTCAACAAAATTGCTCTTACAGGTAGACTGGCGGAATGGGTCATGATAGTCAGTGAGTTTGACATTGAGTATGTAGAGAGAAAAGCTATTAAAGGAAAAGCTATTGCAAATCAACTGGTAGAAGCTCCTCTCAAGGATCATCAACCATTGAAAATTGAATTTCCAGATGAGTCTATAATGCTTCTTACACATCAAACATGGAATATGTTCTTTGATGGCTCATTTACCCAGCAAGGGTCGGGTGCCAGAATATTGTTTGTCACACCACAAAGGTACTCTTTACCAAAGTCATATAAAATGTTGTTCCCCTGCACAAATAACATCGCTGAATATGAAGTTTCAATCAATGGCATGAAGATAGCTATTGAATGGCATGTGGATGAATTTAAGGTGTTTGGAGACTTTCAGTTGGTCATCAATCAAGTTAATGATATTTATCAAACAAAGGATGAAAAGGTGGTGCCCTATAAATGAATGGTTGATGATCTAAAAAAGTACTTTGCACACATAACTTTCCAGCAGATTCCAAGAGCGGATAATAAAGAAGTTGATGCCATGGAAACTCTTGCCTCCATATTACAGATGCCAGAAAATGACTTTAGACATGAATTCCTAGTGGAGACATTACGCTACCCATCTTACAATACCCTTGACTCCAAGATGATCTGTTCAATCATGGGACATGATTCATCTCACTACCATCATATCTACTCCTATCTCTAGGACCAAATTATTCCAGACACTTATACCCAGGATGAAAAATGCCACCTAATCCATAGTGCTTCATGATATGTCATAGTTGCTAATGACTTGGATAGACAAGGTCTAGACAATATCCTCCTTAGGTGTCTAGAGCCTGATGAGTTCAAATGTGCGTTAGCTGAGGTGCATGAAGGCATCTATGGTTCTCATTTGAGTGGTCTGACATTAGCTCATAAACTTATTAGAGCTGGTTACTACTGGCTAGATATAGAAAAAGAAGCTATATAGTATTCCAAGACTTGTAAACAATGTCAACTTCATGGAAATTTGATCCACGCTCCTACCAAGGAGTTTATTCCCTTCATCAACTTCTGGCCATTTAAACAATGGGCCTTTGATTTGGTGGGTCAGATACATTTGTCTTCCTCAAGAGGACACAAGTTCATTATCATAGCTACAAAAAATTTAACTAAGTGGGTCGAGGCAGTGCCTCTAACTATAGTTGATGGCAAGTCTATAGTAAGGTTCATACTGAATTACATCATCTGTAGATATGGTGTACCCTCCTCAATAATCATTGACAATAGGGGGAAATTCAAGAACACGGATTTGAAGGAGTTGTGTGCTAAGTTTAGAATCATTCACCATTGGGCATTGATCTATTATCCTTAGGTTAATGGATAGGTAGAAGCTTCCAATAAGACAATTCTCAAGATCCTGCACAGAACAGTTCACAAATTTGGTAGAGATTGGCACCTCTAGATTAATCTGGCTTTATGGGCTTATAGAACAAGCATTCAAATTGCAACAGGGGTTACATCCTTTTCCCTAGTCTATGGCATGAATGTTGTGTTGCCTATTGAGGTCGAGATTCCTACATTGCAAGTCTCTCTGAAGAACATCATTACCGATGAAGACATTAGAATATCTTGGCTACAAGAGCTAGAGTTACTGGATGAATGTCGAATAGTGGTGTTTGATCATCTAAGAGCATACCGGAAAATAATGTCTAAGAGCTACAATAAGAAAGTCAGACCAAGGGAATTCCAAGTGGGTGATCTCATCCTGAGAGAGAACCCCAAGAATCAACAATAGCAGATATAGAAAGGAAAATTTGAACCAAATTGGCTTGGTCCATATGTTATCACTGCAAAATTTTGATCTAGTGCTTATCAATTATCTACTACTAAAGGAGAATAACTCAAAGAGATGATCAATGCTATGCACCTAAAAAGATTCTACATCTGAGACATTCTCGACATGCTCATGTACATACTCTATTCTGAAAAAATCCTAAAAATTGTAAAATATCCTGAAAAAATGATCATCTTAGTGAAAACCTAGTAAATAGGCACTTTGATGTATCTATTATCCCGGTGAAAACCTGGTAAGTAGGCGCCTTGATAATAATAAAAAAAAGTGAAAAATCAAAAAATACAAAAAAATCAAAACATCAAAAAATACAAAAAAATGAAAAAAGTAATAAGTACAAAAAAAATTGAAAAAGAAAAAATGTGCCATTGATGAAAACTTGGTAAACAAGCGTCATGGTAGAAAAAATAGAATCTCTACCAAGATGGTGAAAATCAAGTACATAGGCTCCTCTTGTTCCCCAATGCTATACCTATAGCAGCACCGCTTGGATCTTGCTTTCCTACTTTAGTTCATTTATCTTTGAGATTATGCTCGACTCTACATGGATTGAAACTGGTCACACTTGGGGACACCTTCCTAGTCTAGGGGGCATTTTCCTATTGCTTTCGAAAGATTTTCCTTGCATCAGTCACCAGTGGTTCTCACTGTGTCTTCCTACTGATGTTTAGCTATTATTGAGATTTCTCTCCTTGAGGATCTCTCATGTATTGGTTGCCAGTGGTTCTCACTGTGCCTGCCTACTGATACCTAGCTCTCATTTGGATCCCTCTCTTTCAAGATCCCCTGTACATTAGTCACTAGTGGTTCTCACTGTGTCTACCTACTGATGTTTCATTTTCTTTCAGATCTCTCTTCTTGAGGATCTCTCGTGTATCAGTCACCAGTGGTTCTCACTGTGTTTTCCTACTGATACTTTGTTAGTACTTCGATATCTCCTTGAGACTCCATCTCTTGTGACAGTCGCCAATGGTTCTCACTGTGTCCACCTACTATCATTATCCTATTGGGACTTCTCACATTGTATACTTCTGATTCAACATCAATCCACTTAAACTGAAACTAGATTTGAAACTCTCTGAAGCATGTTGAGCTTTTCTTTTTTGTGTTTGTCTTTTTTCTATATCATTCCTCCTCGAGCAACTCTAAGATGTCTCTCTTGACTGAGAGAAGTGAAGACTGGGGGCATGATATTTTCTTTGCTTTCTATTTTCTAGTTTAGTTCCAATGATCCAAATAATTCACATAAGAGGGGTGTCCATTTATAAGAGCCTTCATCTCGTGTTGGATGGGCATGTACACCTCAACTCCTTTTATATGGAAACCTTGGTGAGGTTGGTTCTTCTCCTTATTTTTTTGAGTGGCTTCTTTCTACTACAAGTGAAATTGCAAACACTCGTCCTGTGAAGTGAATGTAAGGGTCACTATGAGCACCTTTGATATGCTTATCATTCACCTAGAAAAAGGAGAAACTCCTGCGTGTCTAGCGTGTTTGTATGCAAGCAACATTCTGGTCATTCTAGCAACTATGCTTCAATGCTTACATTAACTTGCTAAATCAAAAGGATTGGATGTTTAGGTCATTCTGGCTTCTTGTGCCTTAATGCTTACACCTCATTCCGACAAATCAAAAACTAATGTCATATTCATATTCTCATGATCACAATGTCAGTGACGATTGTATGGCATCCTACGAACATCTATTACTAAAAAATCTATGATGAAAATAAAATGAGTCCAACAACCAAGTCCTAGGGTTTGCATCTAGTTTAGGCTTGCATTTTCATTCTAGGCTTGCATTGAGATAGTGTTTTGGTGCTCTTTTGATTGTCTTCTTCTAGATCTATTCATCGAAGGTTCTCATCTTTCATCACAGCTTCATCATGATTGTACAAGTGCTTTATTTTGCATGAAAACTTCACCCTTGGCTAAATCGGCCATTCTGAATCCATTTTCAAGATTGAAATTGAAATCTGACACTCCTAGATAGCTCAAAATCAAGTTTTAAAATTTTGGACCATCAGGATCGAAAGCTTGTGCAGTCGCTCTTCTAATGCCATTTTTATAGCCAAATCTTATCTCATTACCATTTTCTCGAGATCTTTAATGTTTTCATCAAAATTCAACTCTAGTCAATTTTGGTCAAACTTGGTCAACAGGACCTCCGAATTGCTCCAAATCACTTCCACATCCTCTCGATGCTTCCTTAATCTATTATGAGTTCCTTTGAATCTTTGATTCTATCTATATCTGCAACCTTTTGCTATCAATCATCTTTCTAACATGTCATCTTTCGATTTCGCTCCTGAGGGGGCAGGATGATTGCATCATTTGAATCTTGTCAAATCATCCTCAAATTAGTTTGATCTAAATTCAAAGTCCTCATCACTTGGGGAATCTCATCACTAGGGGCATCTTTGGGCCTCGCATCTTGTCATCTTGTCATCTATCTTTTAGGTATATGAGCAATCTAACTCAGATCCTCGGGAATCAAGCTTCGTTCTAAAGATGGTTCTTGAAATCTATTAGGTATTGGGGCAATCTAACCCTAATTCCTGAAAGTCAAGCTTCATTCTAGAGATGGTTCTCAAAATCTCTTTTGGACCATTATCTTGGCAATCTAACTCGGGTCACAAAGGATTAAGCTTTGTATTGGGGAAATCTAACCCTAGTTCTGGAGATAGTCCTAAATTTGCATCAGTTATCATCTAATCAACAGGTATTGGGGAAATCTAACCCTGATTCCAGTCTTCTCTCAAGTGGTAATACGACCATTGTCTTCGTAATCTAACTTAGACTTTAGAGAATCATGCTTCATTCTGAAGTTGGTTCTACATCTCGATCTGATCGGTGTCTTGGCATTCTAACCTCAACTTCCGAGGGTTAAGCTCTATTTTGGAGATAATCCTGAAACCTCATCATCTATCACATCAGACTATTTTTTGAATCAACATGCTGCTCGCACATCAATTCAAAGAGGGGCAAAATGTAATACCCCAAAATTGGCACCATACAATTCTACTCAATGTTGGTGCATTCCTTCAAATTTTTACATCATCGAAGTCCTCTTGTACTAGGCAATTCTTTCTCCTAATTGATTTTATTTGACTTGGTGTCAAATGCAAAAAAACCCTAAATTTGCATTAAACATACACTATATTTAATTCCTAAATTTTCAACTTTATTGGCTAAATAATCCCTATGATTAATTAATTTAATTCTAAAGTCCTAGTTCTTTTAAATTAAATTAATTCCACTGCCTTTAGCTAATACACATCATGAAATTAAATAATATTTGGTTATTTGAATGGACATCTTTATTTGGATTTATTAATTCAAAATTACTTGAAAAGCCACCCATGTGGCAATATTCATTTATTTAATTAAATAATTCTTTCAATATTTGTCTCACCTTCCTCCATGGAGATGAAGAGTTAGCTGTTTCTTTTCAATAAACTCTTCATCCTCTCTCCTAGCTTTTCTATATTATGAGCTCCTTTTCTTCATTTTGGGGAGGCAATTTTTAGAGTATCAAAACTATAGTCAATTTGTGTCTCAATTCTCTCATGCTTTTAAGATTTTCATTGCATAATTAGTATAATTTCATGTTAGTGGTATAATTGCATTCTCATCAAGTAATATAAATTTCTTATTTGTTAGTAGCTTAATTCTCATGTTCATTTCAAGCTCTTTAGATTAGAATCTGCATTCTCATATTTCTTTTAAGTTCTTAGTTTAATTTGCACAATCATCTTTAGCTTAATTCATTGCAATTTTGATCAATTCAAGCTTTTAAATCCTCCATCTTATCTTGGTCTATGGTTGTTGGCTCTCGAATCTGAGAGTAATTCAAACACCCCAACTAATTAGGAGGCAACAGGTCGATTCACTATGAATTCACAAATTGGGTAATTCATACTCATTTTCATAATTCAATTTGTGAGCAATGACTATGTTGTGTCTATGGCTAGATTAGAGGTCCACGTTTAGCTATAAACAATACAATCTAGTATTTTGACTTACTCCTTTTGTAACTTTACAAATTCCACAACTTTTCACAAATTTTTGAACATCCTTATACAACTTTGGCCAAAAGTATTTCTCCTTAAGAAAATTCAATGTCTTGTCAACACCAAAATGTCTAGCCAAACCACTACTATGTTTTTCTTTTATCAAATTAGTTATCATTGATCCTCTTGGTATACACAACTGAATACCTTTAAACAACATACCTTCTTGAATGAAATATTCTTCCCATTTAGTACTCAGTTGATCTTGAATAGGTGCTCTGCACTTTCTCCATGGCTCATAAAAATCATGATCAAATTCATAAGAATCTATCATGTTATAAAAACCAAGAACTTCAGTTTTCATCTCCATCATCAAAGATCTTCTTCTATTCAATGCATCTACAACCCGGTTAGTGACTCCACCCTTATGCTTTATCACAAATGTATAACTTTGCAAATAATCAACCCATTTCATATGTCTCAGATTCAACTTATTCTGACTACCTAGATACTGTAAAGCTTTATGATCGGTATACAACAAAAATTCACTCAGTATCAAATAATGTCTGCATTTCTTCAGGGCTTGAACAATAGCATAGAATTCTTGATCATACACAGAGTATTTCCTTTTTGCATCATTCAACCTTTCACTAAATAAATCAATAGTTTTACCTTCTTGACTCAACACAACTCCTATTGCACTTCCACTTGCATCACATTCTACTTGAAATACCTTATTGAAATTAGGCAATGCCAACACAGGCAATTCAGCAACCTTATGCTTCAGAGTCTCAAAAATTTTATCAGCTCCATGTGTCCACTTGAATTCCTTTTATCTCCTCTCATAGTCTCAGTCATAGCATTACAAATTGAACTGAAATTATTAATGAACTTTCGGTAAAAACTTGCCAAAACATGAAATGATCTTACCTCACTAGCATTTTCAAGTGTAAGTCAATTCAAAATAGCTTCAACCTTTTTAGGATCCATCTTCAAATCATTAACTGAAATCACAGATCCCAAATACACAATCTCCTTTTTCATGAAAGAACACTTTTTTAGATTTATCAATAACTTTTCTTCTTTCAACCTCTGCAATACTTCTTTAACATGCAACTTATGTTCTTCTCTAGTCTTACTAAATATTAGAATATCATCTAGGTATACAATAAAAAATTTACCTAAGAATTTCTTCAAAACTTCATTCATCAACCAACCTTATAAAAGTACTCGGTACATTAGTTAAACCAAAAGGCATAACCAACCACTCATTAAAATTTATTTTGTCTTGAAAGAAGTCTTCCATTCATCACCTTCTCTGATTTTGATCTGATGATACCACTTTTCAAGTTAATTTTGGTAAAATACTTTTCTTTGGTCAAACTGTCCATTAGATCATCCATTCTCGGTATAGGAAACCTATATTTCACTGTTATTTTGTTGATTGCTTTGGAATCAGTAAACATTCTCCATTCTTCTTAGGTGCCAATATAGCAAGTACTACACAAGGAATCAAACTTTCTTGGATTAAACCTTTCTACAAAAATTCTTGAATCTATTGGTTCAATTCTTGATTCTTGGTAGGTGTCAACCGATGTGATGCCTTATTTGGTAAACTAGCTCCAGGAATTAGATCGATGCAATGATCAATGCTTCTCTTCGGTGTAAAACCATTAGGTACATTATCAGAATTGATTTCACTATACTCAGTGAGTAACTTATCAATCTCCTCAAGGGTACTATCCTATGTTTTCTTACTCAATTTGTTAGGAATCAGAATAAAACATACATCATTCTTCTTCAAATCCTTAACAAACTTTCTTCCTTCCGTCAAGAAAACTTTCACAAATGTGCAAACATTACTAACAGGCTCTTCAATCAAAGGTAACAAGATTTGTCTTCTTCCATCAGCCTAAATAGTATATTTACACAATCTCCCATCATATATAGCATATCTATCATATTGCCAAAGTCTACCCAACAAAATATGACAACAATCCATAGGCATGATATCACATAACACCTTATCATAGTACTTTCCAATTTTCAAATTCACATAACATTGTTCACTTACCAAGAGTGTATACTCATCTTTGACCCATGAAATCTGATAGGGCTTTGAATGTTCCAACCTTTTCAACTGGAACTTTGTAACCATCTCCTCAGATGCCCAAGTTCTCCGAGCTTCCACTATCAATGATTAACTTCAAAACTTCATCAGAAACTCTACATCTAGTCTTTAACAAACTTTTCCTTACCAGATCTTCCCTATTACTTTCACTCCAAAGTGCTCTCCTTACCATCAAGTTCTTTCCTTTCTCAGGTTCATTCGATGACTCTTCTTGCACCAAAGCATTTATATTGCTACCAACCTTCTTACTTGCATGTTTACACTCAAATGATCTATGTCCTTCTTCTCCAAAATTGTAACAAGTTCCTCAGAAACTGGCTCTCTTATAACCACCTCGGTAGTTATTGCCTCTTCCTCTAGATGAACTTTCACCTTTCCACTCGATCTTGTCATTATCCAGATTTGTCTTTTCAGGTTTAGATCTATTGTTTTCACCATAAGATCTACCTTTTCATCTAGGGAATCTACCACCTCTTCCTCTTTGTCTTTGCTCATGTCTCTTGTTCAATTTCTCCTTGGCTTTCAATGCAAATTGATAAGCATCTTTAATATTATCCAATTTAACCAAACTAATTTCTTCTTGGATGGAAACTGTAGTACCTCACCCCTAGTCCGATTTTATAAACATTATGATTATTTTAGGATGATAGATTATATGTTAGGAGATCATTGATGCTTATGATTTTACTAACCCCATACTTGCATGTGTATGGTCGATGTGTTTATTTTATATTTCTATTTGATGTGTCTGATGTGGTTGAGGGACGGAGTCGTAGTTACTTGCTTGCGAGATCCACACAATTGGCCGATCCCTGCCATTTTCTATTATATATTATTGTATGTACATGCTTTGTCTTGTGATTACAGGTTTACAGGTACAGGGCATCATCTTCCCTGAATTGGTAGGAGTGAGCGTGCCCATAAACATTTGTCTCAATGGTAAAGAGGGGAGATAATACACAGACCCAAAACCCCAACCTAAGCCCAATCTGTCTTAGGTTTGGACAAGTACCAGTATGACTACCCTACTTGAATTCACCTGGTTGGCATGAATTCATGGATCCTGTTCTTGAGTTTGTGCATGGTTTTAGTTTGCTTGATTTTATTGTGCTTGATCTTATTGTGCTTGATTCAGTTGATTTATGATTATATAGGTGATTTTATATGATTATCAATGTTAGGATCATAGTTGAATTAATGATTTAATTATGTTCCTATGTTTAATTTTGAAAATTATCTAAAGTCAATTATTTGATTAATTGGAATTAATTGATTATTTAATTGAAATTAGGATTAATTATGCTTGAGTGTATTATTAAATAATTGAATATTTAATTTATTTAATCTGGATTTTAAATTATTAACATGTGCTTAATTGAAAATGATTAAATAATTAATTGCATGAATTTATGATGCATTAAGTATTTAATTTATTTAATAATGAATTTAAATTATAACATGTGCAAAATTGAATAAGGAGTTTGTTTTCAGAAAGATAACTAGTTTTCAAAAGTCTAAGTTGAGTTGTGCTTTTAAAAGATATTTTTAATTAATTAATTGTATTTACTTTCAATTTTGGAATTTGAGTTGGATTAGGAGTTGTCTTATGAGTCATTTTCTGATTTGGAGTTGAACTATGAGTTAGCTTTTGAGTTGTCTTTTGCGATTGCTTGAATTTGGGGAATGAAATTCCTATTAGGAAATTATTGCATTCATTTTTGGGGGAGATAGGTTTTGGAGAGGATTTTTGGAGAGGGCTTGTGTGCTTGGTATTTTTTTGGAGATTTGTGGATTGTTGTGGCTGCATGTTGATTTGAGTTTCTCTGTGCTTTTGGATCGGGCACCTGTTTGCAACATAGCTTTCAAATCTGCAGGTTGGGTTTGATTTTGGAGAGAATTTTGTTCTCAGATCTACAGGGGTTTCCATTTTTATTCCATTTCTGGCATTGGATCTGAGGTAGGCTTTGGATTTGTTGATAGATCTGATTCCACATCTATTTGTCTTTCTGTGTTTTTGTAGTTTTCTATGTTTTCTATTTGATAGATCTGTGTTTATATTAGACTTGGGTATTCAAAAACCCTAGTATAGTTGTTTTTTTATATTTTATTGCAACTTGGCATTGCACCGTTATGCTGGCCAAATTTCGTTAATTAATTCTTCATGGTTTGCCTAGAAAATAATAAATTAGTCCTGGCCTATAGTTCTACTATAGGGTTTGAAATAAATAAATTCATGTTAGAGGAAAATCCATTGGTTATCTAAAAAACCCAATCTGGGTATAAATATTTATCCTAGAATTTAAATAATCATTCTCTGTATATATTTTTGCTTTGGAAAATTAAAAGTTACACGGTCAAATTAATGGACTAAATTCTTTTGAGTTTTGGAGAGAATCAGAATATTCTCTGTTGACAATGATAGGTCCTCCAATACTTTATATCTTCTGGAATTAGAAAGAAAAAAAATATATTCAGTCATAGTAAAAAGGTAACTGTGGGAAAAGTCAATGCAATTAGGTGCATGTGACATATTCCTCTTGAAATATGTTTTCCAAAAATAGTTATATTAAATAAGGAAAATATTTTAATTAAAATTAATATACGTTAAAGAGTATTTTGTTTGAATAAATATTAATTTGTATGTTTTTGTTTATAAGAAAAATATTTTTTTTTTAAATGTATTGAAAAAAATATATATAATTCAAAAAGTTGTTTGGAATGTTTTTTTTTTGAAATTTTAATATTAAGGGGCCACCACACCCCCAACCTCCATCCCATCCTCACTGCTGGCGGCAGAGAGTACTGCCGACGGCAGTACGAACTCTGTCGTGGCAGAGAGGGTACTGTCGCGGCAGTACCCTGCCACAGAGGACGTGCGACAGGAAATCCGTGCGGAGGTGTTATGGGTGTGGGCCCAGCTCCCCCATAAAGTTTGTTTTTTTAATTTTTTCTTTATGTTATTTTTTTAAAGTTATTGTTAATTAATTAATTTAATTAACTTAGTTTTCTTTTAAATTGTTAATTAATTTATTTAATTAAACTAGTTCTGTTATAATTGTTAATTATTTTAGTTTTATTATAATTGTTAGTTAATTTATTTAATTAATTTAGTTCAATTATATATTTGTTTATGGCTTGTGATTCGATTTAAAATTTATGTTTTAGTGTAATTAAATCAAAGCTTAGCTTTAATCTTTATTTGTTAGGTTTTAAATTAAAAATTAATATTAAGTGATTAATTTTTAGTTAGAAGACCTTTGTCAATTAGATTTGCAACTTATGACAATTTGATCGCTGGATTGATATAATTTGAGTTTATGATTGAATTGTGCTTATTTTCTTTAGTTCTTAGGTGTACGGATTTATAGTATGAATTTGCTTATTTCTAACTCGTGGGTTATTTCAAATGAGTTTTTTAATCTAAATAGGATTCATACATATGCTCATGGGAGATGTAAGTTTATGTGATTATTTATGTTTATAATTAACATTTTGAATAAGACAAATGCTTATGTATGTACCAGAATTGGGCAATTATTCTATTAATTCCTAGAACGTTAATAGGGAATGTTTCCTTCTATTAGTGACATTAATATGATTGTTTTGACAAGACTCTTTTATTATTATTATGTGAATTATATTCTATTTGGTAGAAGTTCATAATGTAGTATTAAGTGCTTATAGTTCCCTTTCAGTTCTTTGGATTGTGAGTGTTGGCTTCTCATTTCTGAACTGTATTCTTGTGCATTGTGGATATCGGGCATTAGAATGACCTAGGGGAAATAGAGGCAGGGATCTTGTCAGTTGGATTTGTTCTCAGCAACATGTTTGATGTGTGTGCTTAGTTTGATTATCATCTATGTTTCAACCTTATGGGCTCTTGTTGGTTATAATTTGTTTATGGTATCTTCGTAATCATTTCAGTTTCTATGTGTGAAACTGTATCAAGGATTATCTGGTTGTATACCTATTTTGATGTTTATGAGATTATGAGCCTAGGGGAGGTTGAATAGGTGCATCTTAGGGGAGTGGCTTACAATAGGGGTTGGGACCCAAAGTGGTCAGTACCTGGGTAACCTATCATAAGTTATGTAATTAAGTGATAACATAGTAATTAAAACTTTATAGATCATTTAAAAAGATAATTTAGAGTATGGTTATGATTAGAATTCCTTATTTCCATGAGAGAGAATTCTAGTCCCACATGGATCGTATTGAGGGTCCGGGGCCTAGAGTGGCTAGTCTAGGGTAACTCAATGCTTGAGGGTCTGGGGTCCAGAGTGACCAGTCCAGGGTAACTCAAGTAGATAGACATGTGATGACACTCCCATAGCATGTAACCTAAGTCATCTCCTGAGTTTCTATTTATGCCTCTGGATTAGTGTGTTCCACCTTTCACTTTATTGTTGTGTACCTTGAGTAGAGAGCTTTCAGGATTCCTTGCTTGGTGGTTTATCCTTGTTTGGTTTTGGTCATCTTATTGGGGTTTGTGGTTATCTCCTCAACACGGTGGGGTAGGCCTTTGTGGTTCTACACAGATGGGTGGTAGTGATTCTTTACCATTCGAGATTCGACGTCCTGGTGTCGATGCTGTTGATGCTTCTACATTTGGATGCCTTTATGGTTCTCCATTGATTCTTCATTATTGGTTTCTTATCATACCTTCTTTTATGTAGTCCTATATTAGAGTATCACATGTGATACCTAATATGGACATTGTACTTCTTTGATAGATTTATTATTACATACCTTGCGACATGTGCAGTGGATGTCAGTTAATTAGTTATCATGGATGTCCATGAGGATTGTATTTATTGTTGTAAGTTGTAATAGTATCATTTATGATATGGAATATTTTTTTATCTTTCTTTAGTTGTAATTTGTTCTTAATTAATTCTATGTCAAGGGACCCTCAAGATTTTTAATCTATGTTGGATGTTGTTTCAATGTGGGTAAATGGTAAATTGCTTCTGCACTGTTGTTTATCTTGTTTGTTAACTTTTAAAAAAAATGTTCACCAAACTTAGTAGCAAGTTATAGGTTAATCTCTCCTGGGTTCCCTGGCGGGGCATTATAGAAACTCTCAATCCATTCAGGTACCTAGCAATTCTTTCCACATCATCTTCATCATGTCCAGATTTCATATCTAATCTATAGAATTCCTCAATGTATTCTTTTACCGAGCTATCTTTCTGCCTCAAACTTTGCATTTTCTTAACTAGGTTAATCTGATAATCACAAGGTAAGAGATTTCCTTTCAATTTATTCACCATTTTATTCCATACCTTGATATTGTGTTTGTCTTTCCTTTTTCTATCCAACTGTAGATGTTCCCACCACAAGGATGCATTTCTTTTCAACTTTGTGCTTGCAATTTTCACCTTCTTTTCCTTAGGGACATCTTCATACTCAAAGTACTTTTCCATCTCGGTGATCCATCCCACCAATTCATCAGAATCCAATTTTCCACTATACTCAGGAGGATTAAAGTGTGGTGTAGAATTTAGATTTATCAAAGCCTTAAAAAATCTCTCCTCACCTTAATCCATCACCAGTGCAGGTTCTTCATCACCTTGTTCTTCCTCAATTTCATCATCACTAACATCTTCAAGATATCTTCCTCTTCTCTAGGTTGTTTCAACAGCTTCTTATCTAGTAGGAAGTTGTCTCAACATGTCTTCCAATCCTAGATCTGCATCTCACCTCCCATGAACCATCTTGAAACCCTTTGCAATTGCAGGTCAGATCACAATCTGCTACCCCACAATAAATCAACTAGGGTTTGACAATAAGGAACCCTCAAACCTAGATCTATATCTCACCTCGCTCTGATACCACCTGACACAAGAGAGGACTGGGAGAGGGGCCAAAGGCATTCCCTAACTAGGTCCACCTTGTAGAGATCACACGTGGAAGAAACAAACAAACAAGTGAGAGAGAGAATGCAGACAACTTTCATATATTTATTCAGTTTGATTCATACATGTCAGGCTATAAGGCCTTCCTAGTTTAGGCTAGATATTACAATTCAAGTACATAAGTCCTCCAACATGTGAGGATCTGAAATAATCTACAATCTTCTATCTTCTATCTTTGATGTCCTAATTGATCCCCTAAAACTACAAATAAAGATTACATTATATACAAGAGGCTACCAATGAAGTCAGGCTTCAGATCCACCATCAATGGAAGGAACGACTAGATCTAGGTCCACATGCTTCCCAATGATAGATACCAACATTAAATCTATGACCACAATTAATTGCATGAGTCGGCCTCAATAGGAAACTAAAACAAAAAACTCGATAAGCAAGGATAACCGAGAACTAGACAAGCATCTCCAAGCACCAGGGAAATTCATCAAGTGCCAAAGAGATAACCAACCAAACCTAGTTAACAAAGGAAACTGAGAAACATATAAAATACAAACATATTTTTGGTGACACGGGATTGCCAAGGACCTGAGATGCTCCTGCATTAGATCACTACCAAGTTTCTCACTGTAGGTAAGGCACACTATCGATGGGATCACTTCCCAACTATTAAAACTAATAGTAAAAGGCTCATTTCCAATAGAAAAAGGATCACTACCAAAGGAAGAATAATGAAAGGGAATCCACCACTAAAATAATTGTCACCAACTACAACACCAGAAGAACCTTATAGTCTATTGTCTTTGGTTATGCACTTTACAATATCTAGATTTTTCTTTCAAGTTCACATCCTTCACACACATACACAAACATCAAACATAATCATATTTTACTTATACCATTTCATGCCTTCATAATCTTCTAAGTTAGCCAAACACAATTTGAATTAGGTCACCACAAAACATTCCCATAGTGGAAAGAAATGAAATGTGGACTACACAAAAATTTCTTTCTCAAAGCATCATTCTATCGATTTACCATAATATCAGGATCCAAAGAATAGGATATATATGTTACAATGAAAACTATGATTTTGGAGCACATTATTCAATTTATAGATCCATCTGAACCCAAAAGAGTGCATTTCATTATGTTGAAAAATGAATGGAACCAGGAAAAACACAGCCAAATATAGATCATCATAGCACAACATCTAGAGAAAGCTAATCCAGATCACCAAAGTATCAAAATAGAACCTCATTCAATCAGCCAAATACATTGATATCAATGACATCCATTAAGACAACAACAACAACATCACATTTGTAAAAATCTCCAACATTCTATTAGTTATTCCTTATATTTGGACATGTATTTCAAGAGTGACTAGATTTTTAGTTGGGTGCTAAATCTGGTAGGTTTGGTTGCATCCTATATCTCAATAAGATTGGTTCTAAAGGAAAATAACATTGAATTGGTAAATCTCTTGGTCTTTTATTTCTTAGGATGAATATGCAATTATGAATATATTCTATGGAATGTTTGTAGATCTTTTCTCAGTTTTTGAACAATACATGATGTGGATCTTCATCTTTAGGATAGCGATATTTGTTTCTAAATTTGATTAAGTAAACCAAATAGAGTTGATACTATCTTCTCTCCTCATGGTTTAGTTTCCCATCTTTCTTTTGTGTGAGATTCCTCAACTCTCTATTTGTTGGATGTCATCTTTTTCTAGATTCTTTTCTTTCTACTCTATTTTTTAGTGTGTGTGGAATCTGGATGGGAAATACTCCCTCCACTTTTGGTCTTCCACTATTTATTTTTATTATGCTTCTTAGGAACTTACCTCTACATCTTTATGTTATTCATTATTAATAATATATTACATGCTTCCAATGTTTTATCAGGGAAGAAAATTAGCACCATTTCAACATGTATGGGTTCCCACATTGATTTCCAGTAACTCAACTCAACTTCACACCCTCCTAGCACCTATTGGACCTTTATTAATTTAATTTAATATAATGAGTCCTCTCTTAATTGATTCTAATCAAAATATTATTTTGGGCCATTTATTATAAGTGTTCCCTTTAAATTCTTTAATCTCCTAACTCTAAGATGGGTCTTAACTCATTTTAATGTTTGAGGCATATTTTCCGCATCAATTGATCTCACATCTACATATGACACATGTTTTCAAAAAATAGAACCTATTATCTTGCTCCTATTAAATTTTTATTGATTTTTGGTTGGAACAAAACATCTTGAGTGTCGTGTTCCCACCTAGGTGATGTGTACCCACTTAGGAAATGTGTACCCACATAGGTGATGTATACCCACCTAGGTGATGTGTTCCCTATATTTTTCCCAATATTTTAGGAGTGTGATTTTATAGTTTTAAACTCCCCAAAGGTATGCCCGTATGTAAATATCATTTTTCTAAGTTTTTGTAAAGGTTATTTTACTTTTAGATCTCTATATAAATTCCACCCTTTCTATTCATTAAAAATGCAATTACAACACAAGGAGATCATATTAGTTCAAGCATCCAAGTCTCCAAGAATTCAAGGCAATCTTCTCCTTCATCATGCATTGTGGAAAACTATAACATCCATCATACAAGGTTTTATCTTTCATGATTTTATTTTTGGTTTTTATGTTAATTCAAATCTTCTACATCAACATATTTGATCACATTCAAAGAATCATTTGCATTTCCAACGTATCACACACTTCATTTTCTAGATTTTGCCTCTACTATATGACAACACACTTTCATTTAATCTATTTAATTTCAAGGTTGATTCCAATAGGGGTTTGACCAAGACAAACCCCTCTATACAAACTTCTTCCAAATTTTTCTATCTGCAAAAATTGGTGGTGAATCTATCGAGAATTAATTTAGAAAGTCCTAGTTCCAATGGAGAATTTGTCAAAGTTTTAGACAAAAGTATAGGGTCTATTGATTAACACAAAAAATTTAGACTGTACTATTTTATTATGATTGACACAAACATTTTCATGGTATGTGATCTAGAGATATATGAGTTTTTCTATATTTTGATGATATAGATTTGATGTGCTTCTTGCTAGTCTTTTGATGCGGGAGCATCTCAGGTCCTTGGAAATCCTGTGTCACCAAAAAGATTTTGAAGTTTTTCTGTGTTGCTCGGTTCCTTATTTGATTAAGTTGGTCGGTAGTTGGTCAGTTTCCTTTGGTTACTAAGTATGGTCGATTATCTCCTGGGTGGTCGGTTGTTTCACTGGCACTCGACGATGCTTGTCTGTTGCTCAATCATCCTTGCTTACCGAGTAGTTGATTTTGAGTTTCTTTTGAGGCTGACTTGTGCATTGATCATGGGTCACAGATTTAGTGCTGGTATCCATCATTGGGAAGCATGTGGTCCCAAATCTGACCATTCCTTCTATTGATTGTGGATCTAAAGGCCGACTCAGTTTGGTAGCCTCTTGTATAAGTATGGTTGTTTGGTTAGAGTTTAGGGGACGGTTTTTGGTAGAGGATAGAAGACAGTAGAATCAAGATTTTTGGCAGATCCTCGCATGTTTGAGGAATCCTATATTTCATTGTAATATCTAGCTGTAACAGGGAAGGCCTTACAGCTCGGCATGTATGAATCAATTTGAATGAAGTTAATATATCAATGATCCTACTTTCTCTCTCTCACTGTGTTGTTGTTACTTTCACGTGTTGTTGAGCAGGTTGGATCTATAGGATGTGCCATCATTTGGCCCCTAAGGTCACTTCCCTTGCATCAGGTGGTATTAGAGCAAGGTGAGATCTGGATCTAGGTCTATGGATCTAGGTTTGTAGGATCCTTCTTGTGAAGTCCTAGTTGATTTATTGTGGGTAGAAAATTGTGATCTGACCTGCAATTGCAGAGGGTTCTCAAGATGGTTCATGGGAGGTGAGAAATGAATCCAAGATTGGCAATCATGTTGAGACAACTTGATGCTAGGATAGAAGTTGTTGAAACAACCTAGAGAAGAGTCAGACATCTTGAAGATGTTAGTGATGATGAAGTTGAAGTGGAACAGGGTGAGGCAGAACCTGCACCTATGATGGATCTGTTAGAAAGTAAAGATCCCCAAGATAACTGAGAGGGGGGGGGTGAATTATTTATCTAATAATTTATCCATTCAATAGCTTTAAACAATATAATCAATGTACTGATCAACCATAGAAAGACAACCATACACAATTACACAATAACACAAGATATGTTAACTAGGGAACCTCTTGAAAAGAGTAAACCCCAGTGGGAATGATGCCCACAAAATGATGCACTAATATGAAAGTTCCTTTTTAGAGGATGGACCCTATTAGGAGTCTTATGAAATACATTCAGTACATATAAATCCCTATTAGGAGATTTTGAATCCCTATTAAAAGATTCTAACCCGGTTAAGAGTTTATGGAAGACAGAAGGACCCACTGCCCAAACAGCTTCAAGGCAAGATCTCTGAACCCACTGTCCAAAAGATCTTAGAATTATTCAATAGAATAATATGAAATATATTACCTCCTTCAAACTATGCCAAAACTACACTCTCTGCTACACAAGATCACAACTTCAGATCTCTGTACCCACAAGTCTTCCTTCATCACTGAATTAGCTCTTTTCTTCACTTCATGCATATATTCGCATCACAATCTTCATAGTACACATTAAAATAAGGAAAAAATTCCTTCTTATATACCAAACTCAAATAATTACAAATGAGTCGGTCCTCAATTACAAAATAATAAATTCTACATGCTACACACAGAATTCACATAAAACTGTCAGCTTCCAGTTACTGTAACTTTCTCCAAACATGTCCTCAAAGTTTGTGCTATGAACCATGTCATCATTAATGAGTCTAAAACATCCCTTTAACTATGCAAAATCAGATTCCATCCCAGCTAAGAGATATCCTCCGATTTCCAAACATCGCTACACAGAAACACTGTCTAAACACTGCTTTCACCAAAATGCTCATAACTCTTACAAATGAATGAATTTATTTTTGCACTATTAACCATAGGTTAATAACACACCAAAGAACATACCATCAATTTCATAAAATCCAATCTACAATACAACATGTGCACAAAACAAAACTGTACCTACTTTCCTGCTAATATCTAGAATATCACTGTGTTGACATCAATGACAATCCAAGTCATGAATGCAACAACAACTGCTACAGAATGACTACCAAAAAACTTTGCATTCATTCCTAACAGGATCAAGGTGAGGAAATATTCTTGAAGGCTTTGACAAGTTTGAAGTCAACACCACATTTCAATCCTCCTTAATATAGTGGGAAATTAGATTCTGATGAATTGATAGACTGGATCATTGAAATGGAAAAGTATTTTGAGTATGAAAATGTATTTGAGGAGAAGAAGGTGAAAATTGTAGGCACAAAGTTGAAAGGTCATGCATCCTTGTGGTGGGAACATCTGCAATTGGATTGGACAAAGAAAGGCAAAGACAAAATCAAGGTATGGAATAAAATGGTGAATAAATTGAAAGGAAAGTTCTTACCTTGTGATTATCAGATTAACATAGTTAGGCAAATGCAAAGTCTAAAGTGGAAAGAAAGCTTGGTAAAAGAGTATAGTAAGGAATTCAATAGATTAGATATCAGGTTTGGACATGATGAGGATGATGTGGAGAGAATTTCTAGATACTAAATGGTTTGAGAGTTTCCATCCAAGAGGAAATCAGTTTGGTCAAATAGGAGAACATTGAAGAGTCTTATCAATTTGCATTGAAAGCCGAGGAGAAATTGAAAAAAAGACATGAGCAAAGACAAAGAGGTCAAGGTGGTAGATTCCCTAGAGGAAGAGGTAGATCTAATGGTGAAAGTGGTAGATCTGAACTTGAAAAGACAAATCTGGGAAAAGGCAAGACCAAGTGAAAAGGTGAAATTTCATTTAGAGGCAGAGGCAGTAACTACTGAGGTGGTTATAATAGAGGTAATTTCTGAGGAACTTGTTACAATTGTGGAGAAGAAGAACATAGATCCTTTGAATGTACACATGCTAGTAAGAAGGTTGGTAGCAGTAGAAATACTTTGGTGCAAGAAGAGTCACCGAATGAACCTAAGAAGGAAAATAACTTGATGGTAAGAAGAGCACTGTGGAATGAAAGTAAAAAGGAAGATCCGGTAAGGAAAAGTTTGTTCAAGACTAGATGTAGAGTTTCTGACAAAGTTTCAAAGGTAATCATTGACAGTGGTAGCTCAGAGAATCTGGCATCTAAAGAGATGGTCACAAAGTTGCAGTTGGAGAGGTTGGAACATTTGAAGCCCTATCATATTTCATGGATCAAAGATGATGATACACTCTTTGTAAGTGAACAATGTTATGTGAATTTGAAAATTGGAAAATACTATGATAAAGTATTGTCTGATATCATGCCTATGGATTGTTGTCATATTTTGTTGGGTAGACCTTGGCAATATGATAGAAATGCTATATATGATGGCAGATTGCATAAGTATACTATTGTGGCTGATGGAAGAAAACAAATCTTGTTATCTTTGATGGAAGAACCTGTTAGTAATGTTTGCACATCTATGAAAGTTTGCTTAATGGAAGGAAGAAAGTTTGTTAAGGATTTAAAGAAGAATGATGTATGTTTTGTTGTGATTCCTAACAAACCAAGTAAGAAAATAGAGGATAAGGTTCTTAAGGAGATTGATAAGTTACTCACCGAGTATAGTGATATCATTTCTGATAATGTACCTGATGATTTGCCACCAAAAAGGAGTATTGATCATCGCATGGATCTAATCCCTGGAGCTAGTTTACCGAATAAGGAACCTTATCAGTTGACACCTACCGAGAATCAAGAATTGAACCAATAAGTTCAAGAGTTGCTGGAGAAAGGTTTGATTAGAGAAAGTTTGAGTCCTTGTGTAGTACCTATGGTATTGGCACCTAAAAAGAATGGAGAATGGAGAATGTGTACTGATTCTAGAGAAATCAATAAGATAACAGTGAAGTATAGGTTTCCTATACTAAGAATGGATGACATAATGGACAGTTTGACTAGAGAAAATTATTTCATAAAGATTGATTTGAAAAGTGGGTATCATCAGATCAGAATTAGAGAAGGTGATGAATGGAAGACTACTTTCAAGACAAAAGAAGGTTTGTATGAGTGGTTGGTTATGCCTTTTTGGTTTAACTAATGCACCAAGTACCTTTATGAGGTTGATGAATGAAGTTTTGAAGAAATTCTTGGGAAAGTTTGTGATTGTATATCTTGATGATATTCTAATGTTCAGTAGGACCAGGGAAGAACATTTGTTGCATGTTAGACAAATTTTGCAAAGATTGAAAGAAGAAAAGTTGCTAATAAATCTGAAAAAGAGTTCATTCATGAAAGAGGAGATTGTGTATTTGGGGTTTGTAATTTTAGCTGATGGTTTGAAGATGGATCCTGAAAAGGTTGAAGCTATTCTCAATTGGCCTACACCTATGAATGCTAGTGGGGTAAGATCATTTCATGGTTTGGCAAGTTTTTACCAAAAGTTCATAAGGAATTTTAGTTCAATTTGTAATGCTATGACTGAGACTATGAGAGGTGATAAAAGAGAATTCAAGTGGACACATGGAGTTGATAAAAGTTTTGACACTTTGAAGTAGAAGGTTGTTGAATTGCCTATTTCAGCATTGCCTAATTTCAATAAGGTATTTCAAGTGGAATGTGATGCAATTGGTAGTGCAATTGGAGTTGTGTTGAGTCAAGAAGGTATACCTATTTCTTTCTTGAGTGAAAAGTTGAATGATGCTAGAAGGAAATATTCTGTGTATGATCAAGAATTCTATGCTATTGTTCAAGCACTGAAGAAATGGAGACATTATTTGATACCGAGTGAATTTGTGTTGTATACTAATCATAAGGCTTTACAATACTTGGGTAGTCAGATTAAGTTGAATCAGAGACATATGAAATGGGTTGAGTACTTGAAGAGTTATACATTTGTGATAAAACATAAAAGTGGAGTCACTAACTGAGTTGTTGATGCATTGAGTAGAAGAAGATCTTTGATGACCAAGATGAAAATTGAAGTTCTTGGTTTTGATGAGATGAGAGATTTGTATGAGACTGATCCTAATTTTTCTAAGTAGTGGAGAAAGTGTGGAGCACCTATATAGGGATCAACCGAGTACAAAATGGGAAGAGTATTTCATTCAAGAAGGTATGTTTTTTAAAGGGATTCAGTTATGTATACCGAGAGGACAAATGAGAACTAATTTAATTAAGGTGAAACATAGTAGTGGTTTGGCTGGAGATTTTGGCATTGATAAAACATTGAATTTGCTTAAGGAGAAATACTTTTGGCCGCAGTTGTATAAAGATGTTCAAAAAATTTTGAAAAGTTGTGGAATTTGTCAAGTAGCAAAAGGAGTAAGTTAGAATACTGGAATGTATATGCCAACTGTTGTACCTGAGAAACCTTGGACTAACATCAGTATGGATTTTTTTCTTTGCTTACCGAAGATAGTAAGAGGTAATGATTCTATATTTGTTGTGGTAGATAGATTTTCAAAGCTAGCACATTTGATACCTTGTAGAAAGAAATCACATGCAATACATGTGGTAGATCTTTTCTTTAAGGAAATTTTTAGATTGCATGGATTATCGAGGAGTATTATCTCTAACTGAGACAGTAAATTTGTTGGATACTTTTGGAAGACTCTCTAGAGAAAGTTTGGCACTGAGTTGAAATATAGTTCTACATTTCACCCACAAACTAATAGATAGACAGAGGTTGTAAACAGAAGTTTGGGAAATCTTTTGAGATGTTTAGTAAGAGACACACCTAGTAATTGGGATTCTATGTTGGCACAAGCAGAGTTTGCATACAATAATTTAGTGAATAGGAGTACTGGAAAAACACCCTTTGAGATTGTGAATGGCATACAGCCGAGGGGTATATCTGATTTGAGAGACATTACTGATGAAAGTAAGAGAAGTGTTGAAGGAGTGAAATTTGCTAAGTACATGAAGACATTGCATGAAGATGTGAAAATCAAGCTGGAAGAGAGTAATCAGAAATACAAAGACAGAGCTAATAAATTAAGGAGACATAAGACTTTTGATGTTGGTGATGAAGTGATGGTTCATTTGAGAAAGGTCGATTCCCTGTTGGAACATATGGGAAGTTGAAGATGAAGAATTTTGGATCTTGCAAGATTTTGAAGAAATTTGACAGTGGAAATGCATATGAGATTGAGTTACCTAATGACATGGACATATCACCAATTTTCAACATTTTTTATTTGTATGAGTATCATGAACCTGATGAAGACATGATAGTACCGATGGAATATCCTAAGAAGTAGAATAAGGAAGTTGAGCAGATTTTGGAGAAAAGAATTGGCAAGAGTACAAGAGGGAAACAGGTAATGGAATATCTGGTAAAGTGGAAGAATAGACTGATTGAAGATGGTTCATGGATTTCATAGTCTGAGTTGGATGCAACTCAGATTAGACCTCCCTAATGATTTAGAGAATCATTTCTAAATAACCCTAGGTGTCTGATGCAGTAGCATCTTGATTCCTTGGCAATCTTGTGTCACCAGAAAGATTTTGAAGTTTGTCTATGTTGCTTGGTTCCTGCTTTGACTGAGTTGGTCGGTAGTTGGTCAGTTTCCTTTGGTTACCAAGTATGGTTAGTTATCTCCTAGGCAGTCAGTTGTTTCACTAGCGCTCGATGATGCTTGTTTGTTGCTCGGTAATCCTTTCTTACCGAGTAGTTTATTTTGAGTTTCTTTTGAGGCCGACTTGTGCATTGATTATGGGTCACAAAATTAATGCTGGTATCCATCATTGGGAAGCATGTGGTCCTAGATATGACTATTCCTTCTATTGATTGTGGATCTGAAGGCCGACTCATTTTGGTAGCCTCTTGTATTAGTATGGTTGTTTGGTTAGATTTTAGGGGAGAGTTTTTGGTAGAGGATAGAAGATAGTAGAATCAAGTTTGTTGGAAGATCCTCGCATGTTTGAGGAATCATGTATTTCATTGTAATATCTAGTTGTAACTGGGAGGGCCTTACAACTTGACATGTGTGAATCAATTTGAATGAAGTTAATATATCAATGATCCTACTTTCTCTCTCTCACTGTGTTGTTGTTTCTTCCGCGTGTTGTTGAGCAGGCTGGATCTGTAGGGTGTTCCATCATTTGGCCCCTAAGGTCCCTACCCTTGTGTCATCTTTATATGTTCATTTTAATTTCATTTAATGATTTAGACCTTTCATTTCTTGTGTGAATATTGATATAGTATATAGTAGCTTCAAATGAGCAGTGAGAGATCTAAGAAAAGTGTTGACTTCCAATTTTTTGTAGAAACTACTACCACTCAAATATTACGCAAGTTGTTCTCATTTAGAATGAAATACTAGATGAGAATGACTATGTTGGTGACATGAGAGTTTCCAATCCCTTGATGGTTGTACTAGTTTCATTGAATTCCAAGGAAATTAGAATACTTAGGAAGGTGAAGTATGGAACTCTATTATTTTGTTGGTTTAGGGGGCTCATGTTTGGCACAAACAAATTGAAGATTTTTCACATTTCTAAAGTGACATGAGAATTTGGCTCACAAAACTATAGATCTATATGTCTACTATGTAGTTGTTGAGTTCAAACTCTTTAGATTATTAGTTCCATACTCATTTGTGGAAATTTTATCTAAATTTGGTGTGGAAGTTTTGGAAGAGGGACATGTTTTATAATACATTGGTTTATCCTAAAAAAATTTGTTGAACATTGTTATATTGTAAAAGATGTGGGATTTAGTTTTGAAATTGGATAAATAAGGAGAGTAAGAGATTAGTTTGATTTCATATAGCATGAAGGAGTTTAAAATTTTCAAATGATATCATTTGTAAGGGGGGCATCAATATTTTTACATACAATCACATATTTCATGGCAATCTCACATAGTATTTATATACTTTAGACCTTTAATAAGATACTTCAAATACTTTCATCTATTCACATACAACATCAAATGATTATATTATGGAAAATTGAACAGGAGGTTGGAGGAAATGAAGGTAGGAGGTTTTCTATCATCTCAAGATAGCTTCTCACTTAGAGATGATTCATTTCTTGAGAAGAATATTATTTGTGTCCCTAAAGAAAAGATGGGACTTGGCATATTTTTCCCTAAAGAAAAGAGGGGGCTTAACATATTTGTGTCCTTGAGCAAAAGAGGGATCTTGGTAGTATGTTTTTCTCTTCAACGAGTAAGGGGGAAAAATTTGGTTGATAATTTGTCAATAAATTGAAGAGGAAACTGTCATACTTGGAGGAAAGGTTTTCCAATGTGCATGGATTAATTAGTGATTTGTGTAGCAAAAGAGGGATTGTTTCCATAAAACTTGAAGATTCATTAGACACACTCAAAGGAGATGTGGACTTTCAAAGGAAAGGTGTCTCATGTGCAACATTGGAGGAAACATTAGACACACTCAGAGGAGTTTAAAAATTTTAAAGGAAATGTGTCTCATTGTGCATGAGAGGTGGTAACACTCATTTTGTTTAGATTTTTTTAGTTTCTATAGTAAAAAAATCCACTGATGCAACTAGTTTGGTGTCTCTTGGATGAGAAAATAAGTCATGAGTTCCACTAATGAAATTAGTTTTTTGTTTCTTTGGCAAGTGAGGAGGAATTATGAAGATGCTCCATCAAAGTCTCTAAAAGAGTTGAGTTCAAAACCCTTGCAATTTTCCTATCTTATTTGGATCAAGGTAATAAGGGGGGAATGTTGGCGTTTACATATTTTAGTTATTTTAGGTTATTTTAATTAATAAAACTACTTCTTAGTTTCAACAATTATGTAACTATATTTTTTGTACTACATATTTAAATACACTTTCTCACATCAATAAAAACATCATCTTTTATTTGCTCTTCATTTTTTTCACAATCTCATTTGAATTCATTTGGATTGGAACATCCCTATTTTGTATTTGATCTACAATCAATCTAGTGTTTGATCCTTCCATTAATTCTTGTGAATTTCATTTCCATGTTTCAAAATTAAAAAATTAAAAATATATTTAATTTCATGCATTTTTGTTACATTTTTTATGCACCTAGCTTGCAATCATTTCATATATATCCTTTCATTCCTTTTCTAGGAACTTGCATTGGAAAAAGATATAAAAATTGTTGGCAAGTTGACTATACTATTGTATATGAATAGATATAGTGTTTTTATTATGGCAACAAAGTCATATAGAGTTTTGGATTTAGCGCACATTATCATAAGGTCAGAACATGGCTAAGTATAGAAGACTAGACAGTTAGCAGAGCACCATAAGATCAAAGAATCAGCACACGGTGTGTGACTGAGTTATCGTATGCACCCTTGAAGTTGAGCTGGTAAGTATGTATTCATGCTAAATCTAAGAGTGCATGATCAGATGAGATAGTATGACTAAGATACAGTCAGTTGAAGTGGTACAGACAGTGAACACCATAACAGAATAGAGTATGCAACTGACTGTTAGTATTTTGATTAGCGGTTATAATAATGTTTTGTAAAGGCTATGCACCTATTGTAATTAGGTTGTAGAAATGTAAACATCTTTGTTTGTAAACACACTTTATCCAATTCACTTGGAAGCATTGTATGTAATTTGTTATAGGCCGACCTAGTTAATTGTTTTTTTAGCACATATAAATATAAGATGCGCCTTTGTAATAAAGTAGGAAAGTGGATATAGAGATAAGATAAGCAGAGTAGAGACATGCAAAGTGAAGATAGAATAAGTTAGAGCTTTATAAGGGGATAAATAATCAATGCACAAAAGGAACTGATCAGATAAGAAGTATCACAACACTAGTTCATCCAACAGATATAGTGTGTATCTGAGATCAAAAGGATGTAGCCTTCACCACTTGAGAAGTGAGCTCTAGGATAGTGTGTCCCCACCCCTAATAGGGTTATTGTAAAAGACTCCTAACATGGTCTTACCTTTGACCGTGTCATTGTACTAAAATAATTATAAATAAAAATGCCTAATAGGGTTACAGATCTTCTAACGAGGATCATAAAACACTAGTGCAGTTCTTAGTGGGTGTCAATTCCCACTGGGGTTTTTATCTATTTGGGTTTCCCCATAACCATATTGGTGTTATGTGTTGTGATTTTTTTATCTTTTTTACATTGATGTTCATATCAGTACTTAAGCAATCAAGTTAAGATTCAAGTAAGAAATTGTAAAGATATAGCGAACGCTGATTCACCCACCCTCCCCCCCCCCACTCTCAGTGTTCCCATCCCTAACAATTGGTATTAGAGCTCTGGTCCTTTGAAGAAAAGTTTAACCACTTGAGGATATCAATGGGTTTAGAAGAAGAAAATAATCTAAAGAATAATCTTATGGAAGCTCTTGAATACCTTGACAAATCTGAGAAAGAAGTTGAAGACTAAAATTGAAAGTCAGTGGTGCACAAGTATTCATCAAGAAACTGAGACAAGATTTGAAAAATTGTACAAACAATGATTTGGGAAAAATGGTTAAGAAGATGAATGAGGAGAACACATCTCTAAAAGATCAAATTAAAGAGTTGGATGAAAAGATAACTAACAATCAAGAAGTTTATGATGAACAGATCAAAGAGAACCTTCAACTAAATGAAGAATTGAGGCAAGAAAACATGGAAATCTTGGAGCTAAGAAATAGCAAAGAAAATTTGGAATCTGAGTTGAAAGAGGAAAAGAATCACATTGAGAAATTACACACAAGTTCTAATTTGATAGTCACAATTATATGCACGAAAGCTTAAAGGAGATACCAATAGTATTTGATTCAATGAAGCACAAAATCAGATTGATGACATGTGAGCAAAGATGAAAGCACTAGAAGACACTACAGATGCTAAGAAAACTGGAAATTAGACTAAAGACAATGTTGAACCATCTAAGGATGAGTGCAAGCTAGTAGACCAAACTTTTTATGCATGTAACAAGCATGGACATATAGCAAGGGATTGTAAAGAGGTAAGACCTTTCAATGGTTACTATTATTCATGCAATAAATTTGGTCATAGAGCTATGAATTGTAGAACAAGTTAGAAGAACAAGACTCAACATAATCAGATAAATCAAAATCAACCAAATGCAAGAAGTTCTCATAGCATTACATGTCAGATATGTAATTATAATGGTCACTCAGCTAGACAGTGTAAAATGGTAACCCATATCAATGCATTAAGGAATTTAAGGCCTCCAATTATTTGTCACTCTTGTAACAAGGCTAGACACATCGCAAAGTTTTGTAGATGAAGAACGCAAAGTCAGGAAAGCACTAAAAAGCTAGCAGTATCAATATTGAATGAAGAAGGAGAATTCAAGTTTGTGAAAGCTACAAAGGATGTGAGCTTGATTTGGTTAGAGGCAAAGAAGGATAAAATTGATAAGCATGTATTGGATGCATCTACAATGGATGCACCCTCTATATCTGGATAAATGATCCTCAAGATCATAGGGGAGCTAATTTAGCTCTAGACCCCTGTGCGGTTGGTATACTCACCCTCACAATATGTACCTTTGGATTTAACATTTTGGAGACTATTTGATGCTATTTGTAAGAGCGCACTACCTGAGCAATTGCAAGATGGAAATTAGAAATTCTCAGTCAAATTTTGGTTTACGTTGAAAACATTAATGGTAGAAATTTCACTTTATAGTATACAGAGACTTATAGATCACTCATTACATTTGAGATAAAGTGATTGGAGACCACAGAAGCCCTAGTAGTTGGATTGTGAAGTGTTGGAGCTTGATTTACCAGTGAAGAAGTGTGATTGATCAATAGTGAAGCCCTAGTCCGATGTGATGATTCAGAAGTCTTTGAAAACTGATTTGAAGCATTAACCAAGTAGTTCATGGCTACACCTATTGTATTTGATGTCACGGAAAGGAAGAGATATGTTTTTAAAAGGAACCCTTTTAAGTCCACCTTAGATGACCTAGAAGGTTCATTTTCAAGAACCCCTTTGGGTGTCATGCATGTTGAAGACATTCATGTGTATATATACTATAAGAAGGAAAAATTTGGACTTGATAGGATAAGGTCACACCTTGAGTCCATGATGAAACTAGACAAAACATTCCTATATGAGTTCACACATTTGGAAAACCATCCCATTGTTGAAAATGCTATAGCATATGAGTTTTATGAATCTAAGTGGATCAAGATATTAATAAGTAGGATTCATGATGACCTATTTTGGATAGGTGAAGTGCTAGTTAGAATCATAGGATAACTCATTCATAAAATGGCAGGCCTCTCTAAGATAGACGCCATTCTTCCAGTGGGAAAGGATATGAGGAAATTAGTTGAACAGGCATGTAAGTTTAGAAGTGATAGGCGTGGTATGGCAATTGAGCCTATTGAAGAGAAAGACATCAAATTGATGTCTATGATACTAGGTTATAGGTTTCAACACACCAACAGGGTGAATAGTGTGTCCCTAGCCACTATTCTTGTAGCAAACAGACTTGTTAGAAAAAATGGAGAGTTCAATCTATGTGAGATCTTGCATGCATAGTTGATTGATAACATTAGATCCATCAAGCATGATAAGACCAAAATGTTTAGGTTTGGGTCTCTAATCATTTACATGTACTTTCATATACTTAGAAAGGTCTCAGATTTGTACTTAGACAAAAGTATGCCTACAATGCCTCAAATATCTCTTAAGGCATCTACTGAGATCACATTGAAAGATTACATGGATCTAGAATTGAAGACATTTAGGATCAAAATGCAGATGAGGTACAGGATACCAGAAGGTACTATTGACAAATACAAAGACAACATTTTTTTTATGGTAGAAACTAACATAACATGTATGGAAGCAGTTGAGCCTAGAAGAAATTGGATCCATCCACTTGGTTATGAGGTAGAAGAACTAATCTTGGAAGCTTATGCACAAGTACTACTTTCAACACCTAAGGACCCTAATGAACCTAGATGGGGAACTTATGAAGAAAAGACAAGGGAACTTGATGCAGTTCTAAACAGTGCAGCAACTAAGAGTAAAGCCTCTAAGATTACATCTGAGATACTCAGAATTCATGGTGTAACATAGGAAGATCTTGACAAAGCAAGAGAAGCAAAGATAGCCTTGGAGATTCAAAGCACATCCATGGTGGAAGCTAAAACTGATGTGTTGGTAAACAGATTGTTCTTTTTTTAGATTTAAATCTCTTTTTGCCCAAAATATCTTAAGAAACAATATGAATACGAATAGTTGAAAAGTTGTTATTTATTCAACTAAATTTCCTCTGAATTTTAACAAGTACAGCTCCCTTATGTAAAATATATGCAATGAATTTTGGTTTCTCTAAATCCTAATAGGGTATGTTCTTGACCAGAGAATAGAAGAGGTAACCAAACTAGCCCTTGATGAGAAACTAATCCAAGAAAAGATTTTGATCCTAACTCTAACCAACTTCATGATTTCACAATACTTATGAATTCGCACCAATGGGAATACAACAATGAATCCTACTTAAATAAATGAAAATTTAGTGAAAAAACATAAAAGAATATAATCTAAAACATGACACATGAGTATTTTCCCAACCTCCAAGTAATGCTCTGATCACTGTCGATTAGTTGCACTAAAGAGTAAAAATAGAACTCCGTCTATTTTCTAATTTCAATCCAACTTAAGGAAAACAAACATTCAAACTTAAAAAAGAATGGAACAATAAATAAATGGCATGAAACACATTCCAGATTGACTCTGCAACAAGATGTCTTTCACACCAAAAATTAGCTAACCTTTTCATTGATTTTCAAAGTGTTACATATAGGCTTCAAGAATTAAGCCGTTACAAAATCTATCGAATCGATTCATATTATACAAAGGTCGGTGAATGAAAAGTGGCCATTTACTGACTATACAATATATCAAAAGGAAAAAAGGGGGAAACTACTCATTCTTTTATGATTTCTTCCCTTCTCCAACTTAGCCTTATGAGCTTTAGCAGTCGCAAGAATCGAAATCATCCTTTCAGAATTAGGAATGTAAACATTTTTAAATCTTATGAGCCAGCGAGCATGATCTTTCTCTATGCATTTTGTAGCATCTTTTTGAGGTTGCGTCTTCTCCATGGCTTTGTATATGCATCCACCAAGTTGTTGAAGATCAAGTATTCTATCAAGATGAGACCCAGATAAATCTGCAAGCTGGTCCAAGTAGTCAGAGAATGACTTTTGCATATTGGTTATACCAATCAGGCTCTTTCCATCTCTGCTAGTTTGTGACTCGGAGTGAAGACATGTCAGATATACAAATATTTTACTTTTCTCTTTGGTGACCTCTTCATCAGTCACTTTCATTTCTATCTCTTCCTTGATTATCATTTCCATTTTTAATTCTACCTCCTGGAGCCACTCGATCAGGGGTTCATCTCCTTTTTGCAATATGTTGGCCTTGATTGCATCCTTAGTCTTCATTGCAACTAGCCAATGTAGTAGCACCATGCATTCTTCACATCTCAACCTCTCTGTTGTGAGTGTCTACATATGTTCTTTGAGAGAATCCTTCTCTGCTTCTAACTTTAAAAGGACATTTCTGAGCTGCTCGATGGCTACTAGACCTTCAGACTTAATTCATTTGATCCACCTCCTGCCAATATGCCCAAAATGCCTATCCTCTTGCAATTTGGCAATTATGGACTGATTATCAGCTACAGCAAGATCAAATGTTCCCAGAGAACTGGGTAAGCTTGCCACAGGAGTGACCAACTACTTGATGAAGTTAGTCATTTCTTTAATCTCCATCTTGAGCTGAGTCTTAGTGGCTTTGAGTTCTTCAAGCTCTTCCTTGATCAAGATGTTACTAGACTTCCACAAGTCTACTTTTGTATCATGGTGGGCAAGCCCCATGTCTAAGGACTTGAGTGCAAAGTCTAAGGTAGTAATATCTTAAATTATGTTGTCCTTCAGTGGCTTGGCTATTTCCATAGTCAGGTGTCCTGTGTCTGGATCTCAGCCAAGAGTGGTCAAAGTCCTAGTCTTCTTAGCCTTTCTTACAGCTGAACCCAACTGCATCGCTTGTGAGAACATCTCACCATTGGGAGCACCTTCCTCAACCCTTTTTCTTTTCTGCTCCAAAGTATTCTTGAGCCATGATTCTACACTTGTAACTTTTCTTGCAGAAATTAAATCTTCAACAAATAATTTCCTGATAACAGGAGGAGAAGATTTAGGCTTGGAAGCAAAAGGATTAACCTATGGAGAAGAAATGCTCTTTTCCTTTTGAGGAGACCTTAAGTGCTCATCTATCTCTTCAATTTTTGAACTCCTACTATCATCACCAACTTTGACAATGGAAGGGGCCCCTTGACTAGGAGTGTCACCCTATATCTCAACGGTTCCACCTTGTGCTTGTTGCTCTGGTTCCGTGGCTCCAGTAGGTTCTTTCGTTGGCTTGTTAGATTTCTAAATTTTGGCTTCTTCATTTGAACCAATGACCAGAAATAAACTTTCTCCACAAGTCTTCTAAATTGGGATCTCATTTTCAGGTGGTTGATCATCTCCACCTACTGGTTAAGTTGGTCCTTTGGCTACAGATGATGTTGGAAAAGAGGAGGATGCAAGAGCACTCACTGGCTTGACTGTAGGAGCTTGTTGAGGAGTAGGCTTCCCAGATCTCTTTCTCCTTCCCATCATCCACTGAACCCACTTATTAGTTCTCTTAATGACTCTAGTCATTAAGGTCTCCAAATCTTCTATAGCTTGACCTTGAACTAGTTTTGAGCTCATAGGATAGGGCTTGATCTGATCTCTATATGTGTCATTGTACATGTGTTCTCCATCATCAACAATGCCTTCAACATTAATGTTGACATTGAACAACTTGATTTTTTCAATAGTCAACCTGGAGTAAAACATCTCTTGGCTCTCTAGCTCATCCTTGCAATTCGCCCAATAATCTTTCATTTCAGGGATATGCCTGGCCATAATGCCAATCTATAGATGATTTTTGGCATAACTTACAGGATCAAATTGCGGCCTCAATACTCCATACATTTCTAGCGTATATCTTTTCTTGAACTTCTTCATCACGTTCTTAGCATTTGATCTTGATGCACAACTGTATGCTCCAATGGTGACAGGGAATTTGTAGCCTTTCTTCTTAATTCCCACACTGATTAGATTCACTTGCAACATCTACCAGATCACCTCTATGAGCACAATCATGTCATTGGGGTACCTTGGCAGCTTCATGGAAAAATCATCAAAACCTGCAAGATGAAGGTATGAGAAACTAGCAAATTGAATGAAGAAACTCCCAAATTGGGTGATGAATTCCATGGCCTCTAGTGAGAATCGCCGCTCTAGGCATCCTTGTAACTCTCTGCACAACCTTATTTTAAATTAGTCATTAACTTTAATGAACTTGGCATAGCTATTTTTTAACTTCAAATGAGGGAAGAAATCATAAATTTTCACATCTTCTTCAAATTCTTCTAACCTAGGGAGTCTCAGCCATACTTGCAATGTAGCTAAAACATAGATCAAATAGGAAGACATATAAAAAAATTTATGGTACTTAGCGAGATTCAAAGCATTAGTGGTGTAGGAACACCCACAATAAACTTAACAAATAATGTTCATTGAAGTCCTAAGGACATCTAGTTAGGATAGATCTTCCACCTAGGCATACAGATTGGCATAACTATAAGCCCTTGGTCAACTATGGTCAAAGGTGGTCAAATGGCCTAGAAAGTTAGGATTTTTTTTATTTTGATGCTTTTAATGCTTTGGATCCATGTTGGATCATTAGATTAGGTAGGGACCAAGTTTGGTCTCCTAGTATGCAAAAATTGCAAAAATGTTGTAAAAGTTGCTTAACAACTTTGACAACTTTTGCCAAAAGTTGTAACCAAAGCCCCAATGGTCAAATGGTTTTAAATTCAGTTGTAACCAATGGGGGACACCTTCATAAGCCCTTTTAGGTGGCTGGAAGCTAACAATGTGTAATTTGGCAATTTAAATCAATAAAATATAGCCATTTCTTTGCAAATCCGATTATCAGAAAGTTAGTACGGATGTGTAGGGGGATTGAGCATGAAAGAATGATACTTTTGGTTACCTTTGTGATTTTTCTTTACTTGTGTTTGATCGCATGTGCCGATCCTTTATGAATCAAAAGTTGTTCAAGGTTTACCCCGGGTTTTCCAAATTAAGACCCTAAACCAGGGTTCCAATTGGTTTTGTGTTTTCTAATTGATTCCACCATCAGAATCTGATGCCCCTTGGTGGAATTCAATTCTTATCTATGTATGTTCAAACTATATAGGTTAGAGGTTGTAATTTGCAGGGAAATGACTTCCCCATGATGCCCTAGCTGTACATCTCTATGTGTGCACCTTCAGAATTTAGACACCAGTCCACACAACTCGCTATTAGAGAATCACCAGGCCTTGTGCCTTGGTATCTAGAAAAATTTTATGTGCCCTCACATGATCCAAGTGTTGGATTTGGAATCAGGTGTACGAACGGGGTACCTGTAGTGAAAATCTAGCCTAATTAGGCCTAAGCCCAAGGGAAAATCAGCATTCCATTGTGTGTTGGGCTCATAATTAGGTCTTGCACCCTTAGCATGTTGTGTTAGGCCAAAAAGGGTACCCAAATATATGATTTATTGACAATTTTGTGTGGAACTGTGTGATCACAATCAATATTAATGCTCCTAGAAGGCTACAAGCCTAAAACTGGATTAGTAAGGCTAACATGCCCAAATTGTTGTCTCTATTGAATATGAGCAGTTGCACTCTTGTTTTAGTATCCTAAATAGACCAAGGAAAAATGTGTGGTCACCCCTAGTTCTGATTATGACATTTGGGGAAGTTTTGTGTGGAACAACTTAAGTGTCTGGTTGCCGACTAGTGATTAGTTGGGCTTGGAAGACTTGATAGGTCTCAGTGATTGATTACCCTATAGATTAGGTTGGGATAACCTAGAAACAAGTCATTTCCTACACTTGTGATAAGTGTGAGAGGCACTCATTGTTGAAAACTTTCTTGCAATTTCTAGCTTGAACCTTTTGAGGTTTTGTTGAAGGACTAGTTTGGTCCTTGGTCGCGCTTCCAGCTGCCTGCTTTGCATCAATTAGATAGATTTTTTCTTACCACTTGAGCCCAATCTATATAATGGTTCTTATCATATATTACTTGGACCAAGAAGTAGTGTTCTATGAAATTTAATGCATCACTTTCACCTCTTATCCTATGAAGGAGTACCAGGATGTCGACAATTTCATCCTTCAGATCTGTCCTGAAAAGTGTCTTTGGCACTTTTCCCTTTATACTTCTATCTTTTCAAAACCATGAGTTCATTATCTCTTTCCTCCATCTCATCTTCTTCTTATTATATTCTAATATTGCGACTAAGAAGTTCATGTTTGAGAATTCTGCTTGCACTGGGATATGGAGACTGTTCTGCATAGACTCTTTGTCAATGGAGATGAGTACTATGTCATTTAGCAAAAAAATTTGTTTCATATCCAGGTTGAATCTAGTTATACATTCCTGAATTATTTTGAGAGCTTGTACTGCAAAAGAAAATCTAGCAACTTCAACCAAACCGCTATCTTTGAGCTTCTGTGTCATAGGGTGGAGATTTTCTTCACCCAATCTTCTATGTAGATTATCTAGATCATAGAATCTAAGGGATGTATCTGTCAAATTATGCCATTCAGATGTAATCCTGTTCAACCCATCAAAACCCAAGAATCTAGTGGCCATAGCTATTGGAAAGTTGTCTATACTGATGTATATGACTTGATATAGTGTTTTCATTATGGCAACAAAGTCATATAGTAGTTTGGAGTCAGTGTACTTAATGAGAAGATAAAAAATTAGTTAAGTGTTGAAGACTAGACAGTGTATAGAGTTCCTACAACTCAGAGCATCAGCGCATGTGCATATGGAAGAATTATGGTGTGTGCCCTAGAAGTTAAGTTGGTCAAACTATATTCATGCTTAGTCTATGAGCACATGATCAGATGTGCAAGGATGAGAAAGTTACAGTCGGTTGAAGTTGCACGGCTAGTGAGTGCCAGAGAAGAATAGAGCATGAAGCCGATAGTTAGTATTTTGGTTTGTGGTTATAATATAATTTTGTAAAGGCTATGCACCTATTGTATTTAGGTTTTTGACATGTATATATGTTTTATTGTAAACACACTTAAGCCAATTCATTTGGAAGCGTTGTATGTAATAGGTCTAAGGGCCGACCTAGTTGTTTATTTTGTATGCACATATAAATATAAGATAAGCCCATTGTATTTAGTATGGAAGTTGATAGAGAGTTGTGATAAGTAGAGCAGAAGTATGCAAAGATAGTATAAGATTTATTAGAGCTTTGTAAGAGGTCAAAGAATCAGCGCATAAAAGGAACTGATCTAACAAGTAGTGTCACAGTGATAGTTCATCTAGCATATATAGTGTGTATCTGAGATCAAAAGGTTGTAGTCTTCACCACTTGAGTAGTGAGCTCTAGGACAATGCATCCTCTCCCCTAACAAGGACTATTGTAAAAGAATCCTAATAGGGTTCTACCCTTAACAAGGTCTACTGTACTTAATGCATTGTAAAGCAACTCCTAACAAGGTTAAGGATCTTCTAACAAGGATCACAAAACACTAGTCCAGAATATTAGTGGGTGTCGATTCCCACCAAGGTTTTTACCTATTTGGGTTTCCCCATAACCATATTGGTGTCATGTGTTGATTTCATGTTTCATGTTTATGTGAATGTTTAATTTAGTACTTAAGCATTTAAGTTTGGTATAAAGATTAAAGTAAAAGATAAAATATAGTGAACACTAATTCACCAACCCACCCCTCTCAGTGTTCACATTCCTAACAATTGGTATTAGAGCTATGGTCCTCAACAAAGAAGTTTAACCACTTGAGGAGATCATGGACAAAGTAGAAATGAAACATCTAAAAATAAATCTTGAAGCTTCTCTTGAAGACCTAGACAAATCAAAAAGAGAAATTGAAGAACTAAAGGAAAAGATCGATGATGCTCAATTAGTTATCAAAAGACTAAGAAAGGATTTGAAAGAATGCTCTAATAGTGATCTAGGAGAAAAGGTCAAGAAGTTGAATGAAGAAAATGCATCTATGAAAGAACTACTTGAAGAATTTGATGATAAGCTGATCAACAATCAGGAACTCTAAAATGAACAAGTCAAAGAGAACCTTCAACTCAATGAAGAACAACTATGGCAAGAAAACATGGAAATCTTGGAGCTAAGGAATAGAAAAGAAAGCTTGAAGTCTTAATTGAAAGAAGCAAAGAATCATATTAACAAATTTCACACCAATTATGATTTGATAGAATCTCAATTGTATGAAAGGAGAGCCAAAGGAGACACCAATTGTATTGGATACAATGAAGCACAAAATCAAATTGATAACATGCGAGCAAGAAAGGATACACAAAAAGACTCTACTGATACTAAGAAGACTGAAGATCAAACCAAAGATAATGGTGGACCACCTAAGAATGAGTGCAAGGAAGTAGAACGCACTTGTTTTGCATGTAACAAGAATGGACACATTGCAAGGAACTATACAGAGGTAAGACCTTTTAATGATTACTGTTATTCATGCAATAAATTTGGTCATAGAGCTATGAATTGCAAGTCTAGTAAGAAGAATAGGATTCAACATGATCAAAGAAATCAGAATCAGACAAATGTAAGAAATTCTTAGAATGTTACATGTCAGATATGTAACCATAATGGTCACTCAACGAGATAATGCAGAATGGTGACTCATGTCAATATGCCAAGAAATATAAGACCTCCAGTCATTTGTCACTCTTGTAACAAGGCTGGACATATCTCAAAGTTTTTTAGATCATGGATGCAAGGTCTAAAAAGCCCTAAAAAGGCCGAAGAACCAGTATTAGATCCCAAAGGAGAAGTCACATTTATGAAAGCCTCAGAGGGTGCAAGCTTGATTTGGATAGAAGGAAAGAAGGACAAAGTTGATGAGAATGTATTGGATGCATCCCCAGTGGACGCACCCTCTACATTTGGATGAATGGCCCTTAGGGTCATAGGGGTAGCTAATTTAGCTCTAGACCCCTATGTGGTTGGTATACTCACTCTCAGAGTTTGTGCCTTTGAACTTAAGCTTTTAGAGTATAAAGGAACCTTCGTGCAAGAGCACACATACTAATTATTAGCAGAACTCAAGTTGGAAATTTTTAAGTGATAGCCTGGTTTACGCGGCAAGCATTAATGGCAGAATTTTCACTTTTAGTACACAAAAATTTATTTTATTACTCATTGCATTCAAATTCAGAGCAATTAAAAAGTAGAAAGAGCCTTAGAAGTTTTTGTGAAGACTTGTAGAGTGATCTATCAGTGATTTGCAGTAATTAGTAGTGCATTTGGTCAGTTGTAGAAACCCTAGTTCATCGCGCTAATTCAAAAGTCTTCATATTATCTCAGAGATCAGTTGGAAAGAGATTAAACAAGTCATGGCCACTCCCATAGTTTTTGATGTTGCAGACAAGAAGAGATATGTATTTAAGAAGCATCCATTTAAGTCAACGCTAGATGATTTAGAGGGAGCATTCTCCCACACGCCTATGGGCATTATGCATGTTGAGGACATTAGGGCTTACATCTACTGCAAGAAAGAACCAGTAGAGTTGGATAGGTTAAGGGCACCCATGGATACCATGTTGAAACCAGATAAAACATTCATGGATGAATATGTTAAGTGGAATGATCACCCTATAGTTGAGTATGCTACGGCATATGAATTTTATGAGACTGAATGGATTAAGATACTATTGAGCAGAATTCATGATGATTTATTTTGGATAGATGATGTGCCAGTAAGAATCACTAGTGACCTAATACATGAGATGACAGGCCTTTCTAGGATAGGCTTCGTCCTTCCTGTGGGCAAGGATATCAGGAAAATTGTTGAGCAAACATGCGAGTCAAGGAGTGATAGGTGTGGGATGACAATTGAGTCTATTGAGAAAGTAGACATCAAATTGATGTCTATGGTACTTGGATATAGGTTTCATCACACCAGTAGGGTGAATAGTGTGTATGTGGGCACAATTATAGCAGCCATCAGACTTGTGAAGGAAGATGGAGAGTTCAACTTGTGTCAGTTCTTGCATGCACAGTTGATTGATAACATCAAGGCAATCAAGCATGACAAGACCAAGATATTCAGGTTTGGGTCTTTGATCATTTACATGTACCTTCATATAGTTGGGAGAGTATCAGATTTGTATTTCAAAAAATCCATTCCAAACATGCCACATATATCTAACAAGGCATCCACAGAGAGTACATTGAGAGATTATGTAACATTGGAGTTGAAGACCTTTAGGGTCAATATGCAAATGAGGTTCAGAATTCTAGAGAGCATTGTGGAAAAGTATAAGGATACTATTTTCTTTATGGTAGAGATAGACACAACTTGTATGGAAGTTGTTGAGACAAGAACTAAGTGGATTCATCCACTTGGTTATGAGGTAGAGGAACAGGTCCTTGAAGCATATGCATAGGTTCTATCATCAGCCCCCAAAGATCCTAATGAACCTAGGTGGGGAACTTATGAGGAGAAGACAAGAGAAGTAGATGCCAAGCTAAATAGCATAGCAATAAAAAGAAAGGTTGCTAAAGTCACATCATAGATCAGATCTTGACAAAGAAAAAGAACAAAAGATTGCATTGGAACTAAAGAGTGCAGATGCAGCAAAGGAAGAATCACTTGATCCCAAGTTGAAGAAGGTAAAGTTAGAGAAATCAAATAAATAGAAGGATATAACTGATGATAGTCCTTCTATGCCCAAGGAAACCATTGACCTTACTACTCCTCTTGAGTATAAGGCAATTCCAAAGAGAAAGAAAGAGGTTGGCACCAGTCATCCATCCTCGCGAGAAACAAGAAGTAGAAAGAACACTCAAGCACCTCCTAAAGTAAGTTTCAAACCTAGTCTCAGTGTGCTAAGTGTCAAAATAATTGATGAGGGAAGAATTGATCAAGTAAAGAAGTTTTATGATAAATATAGTGAAATAGACAAATCAAAGATTCATAGCATGGTCATAAAGCACATGATCAAGTTCAAGAGGACAGTCTTGGAACTAAAAACAATGATCCCTAACAATGTATGGAATACCCTTGAATTCCAAAAGAGACAGGCTATTGAAGAAGATCTGTAGATAAGGGAAAATATCTTAGATGAAACTCTTCTTGTATGTGAGCTAGAATAAAAGAAGTTTCTATTATATCTAGTGAAGCCTCACCTCAGAACCAAAGCAAGAACTCTGAATATAATGGATAAAAACTATGAATTAGTTGCCAAAGAGAAAGAGAAAGCCTTTGAGAAGGTATTTATGAATAGAAACATGTATCCACCTACTACACCCATAGCACATGTACCCACAATGGTTACCAAAGGGTCAGAGACCATCAAGGTACAATCTATAGGTCCTCAGGATTTAGTGCTTGTAATAATAGAGTTTGATAAGTTAGCACCCATAACAGGGTCACTCAAGGATAGGACCATTATTATTGATAATGTAGAGATAGCCATGGAGGCGATAGACAATGACTTGGACAAGTTTGAGGAATCTTTTTTGAGCACACAAGAAGCTGAAATGTTATACAGAAACACACCTCCCACTCATCAAGAAGAGGTATTGATTGAAAATATAACAGATGAGAAAGAAGAAGATAAGATGGAAGAAAGAGAACAAGAAAAAGAAAAAATAGAAAAAGAAGAAGAAAAGAAAGAAAAAGAAAAAGAAAATAATAATGAACCATCGGTTGAATTAATCAAGGTTAAAAAAGAAGTGATGGATAGCACTCCCATCACTCCCTCTGGAGCATTGTTGTCAAGTTTGACACCTGACACATCCAATTTGGACTCATGGAGAGAAGAAGACCTGATTAAGCTCAGCGTCTTAGCTATGGAGAAAGCCAAAGAAAATAAAGTGATGATGAATCCCCTCCTGGTACAATTAGTAAACATTTTGAACAATCTATTACCTGAGGACAAGAAAGTGTCAAAGATACACTCTGTTGATGATGTGAGTACAGTCATCTCACAGTTCAAAAGTAATTTATCAAGCCTTGAAGAATTTGCATCCCTTGTTGCAGAAGAAAAGTATCTAAAGAAGAGATTGAATAAATTGGTGAACAAATTTTCACTTGACCTTAGCTCACTTAAGACTAGTCAAGCATCCTTGAAAGAATTTGCAGATCAAGGAAGAAAAATCATTGCAAAATGCATGGATCAAGATAAGCTTACTGATGCTCATTTCAAGAAAACAAAAGAGGTAGAAGCTATGATTGAGCAAGTAAAGATTTTAGTGAAAGAAAAATCCACAAATGTGAACATGTGCAATAATTTCTACCAAGGTCAGATAGACAAAATTGAGAAGGCAAAAAAAGAGATGACAAAATTAAGGGCTAGACAGACTCAGTTGAGGAATGCTCTTGCACCCTCATTAGACATTCTAAATTAGAACATCAAGGAGATTGATGCCACCATGATAACCTATGATCAAGGTCCTTCCATAGATTTGAAGAAGATGGAGAAGCTTCAGTATGCATTATGCACCCATCTCCAGATAGTAAATTCTTTTATCTCTTTTTGGAAGAAGGAGATCCAGAGCCTAAAGATAGAATATCCAAATGTTTTCCCTCAGTAAGTATGTATAAACATAGTTTTTGTAACACCTTTTTCATTAATTTCAAAGGGGGAGTTGTGTATATAATATGGATCATAATATGTATAGGGAGATACAAGAATATCTATAGAAGATAAAAGTTTTTTGTATTAAGGACAGTTAGCAACTTGGTCATATTCCTTTGTTTCCATCAATGAAAAAGGGGGAGATTGTTGGCAAGTTGGCTATGCTGATGTATATGACTTGATATAGTGTTTTCATTATGGAAACAAATTCATATAGTAGTTTGGAGTCAGCACACTTGATGAGAAGATTAGAAATCGGTTAAGTGTTGAAGACTAGATAGTGTACAGAGTTCATGCAGCTCAGAGCATCAGCGCACGTGCATACAGAAGAATTATGGCATGCACCCTAGAAGTTAAGTTGGTTAGACTATATTCATGCTTATTCTATGAGTGCATGATTAGATGTGCAAGGATGAGAAAGTTATAGTTAGTTGAAGTTGCACAGCTAGTGAGTGCCAGAGAAGAACAGAGCATGAAGTCAACAGTTAGTATTTTGGTTTGCAGTTATAATATAATGTTGTAAAGGCTATGTGCCTATTGTATTTAGGTTTCCAACATGTATATATGTTTTATTGTAAACACACTTAAGCCAATTGATTTGGAAGAGTTGTATGTAATAGGTCTAAGGGCCGACCTAGTTGTTTATTTTGTATGCGCGTATAAATATAAGATGTGCCCATTGTATTTAGTATGGAAGTTGATAGAAAGTTGTGATAAGTAGAGAAGAAGTATATGAAGACAATATAAGATGTATTAGAGCTTTACAAGAGGTCAAAGCATCAGTGCATAAAAGGAACTGATCTAACAAGCAGTGTCATAGTGACAGTTCATCTAGCAGATATAGTGTGTATTTGAGATCAGAAGGTTGTAGCCTTCACCACTTGAGCAGTGAGCTCTAGGATAGTGCATCCTCTCCCCTAATAGGGACTATTGTAAAAGACTCCTAATAGGGTATGACCCTTAACAAGTTCTACTATACTTAATGCATTGTAAAGAAACTCCTAATAGGGTTAAGGATCTTCTAACAAGGATCACAAAACACTAGTGTAGAATATTAGTGGGTACCAATTCCCACCGGGGTTTTTACCTATTTGGGTTTCCTCATAACCATATTGGTGTCATGTGTTGATTTCATGTTTCATGTTTATGTGAATGTTTAATTTAGTACTTAAGCATTTAATTTCAATATAAAGATTAAAGTAAAAGATAAAATACAGTGAACACTGATTTCAGCCCCCCCCCCCTCTCAGTGTTCCCATTCTTAACAATAGCTTTTGATTCTGCTTTCAAATTACAGTTAAGAAGATTTGGAGTATGCTAGTAGATGATTTGTGAAATTGTGAGGAATGAAAGGCATATGAGAAAGGTGTCAACAAATGGTAATTTTTGACTGATCACTTGAGTCTTTTATAAACAACCTATTTCCTTACCGTTATTTTCCATATCTCGTGGCACACGAGTGAGAGATTTTTAAAAATATCCGTTAGAGTTATAAGGTTAAGATTTGAATTAAATGCATCTTATTAATAGCCTTAGAAAATATCTTTACCCATTTGAAGTAGTTGTAACGGTAACTTTATTGATGCAATGGATTTTTACTTTTTCGCTTCTCTCAATTTGATGCCTTTGTCGAAGAACCCACTTTGAAGGTAGGAACTCGACTATGGAGAAGCTGAGAAGTGATTTTCTAAAATTCCACAATTAGTCCTTTTCTTTATCAACTTCTCTTAGGTATCAAAAAAAATTACCTTGATCATACTCGATCATTCAATCTCCGTGATTTCTAGTGCTTATTTCTTCACAAGTTGTCGCTTCTCTGAAACCAACCTTCTTAGGTGATTTTTCGAGAAGGGAGAAGCTAAAAACTGATTCTTCAGGAAAGGTATTTTACTCACTTTCTCTTATTTTGAGACCACTTTATCCAATGCATGGATTCAATCTTCTTTCCTCAAAATCTAGATGCTTGGCTCTCAAGAATCTCTTATATACTTTCTACTATCCTTCGGAAAGAAACCCCTCTAAGAGAAACTCCGCAAGCAAAGAAGTTTATTCTATCTTCTTGACCAAGCTACTTCCTCTGGACTCAACTCATTCTTAACCTGAGAATCTCGATCTCTAGGCCTTGTTTGTGTGCTTGATGATTCCTATTTTTCCTTCCTATGGAAAATTACCTTCATGGGTCGAGACCCACCGAGGAGAAGGTAATTTTTAGTTTTCCAACAAAGAGGAAAAATGTCAATTTGAAGCTTCTCATCCATATGGATACCATCAATAGAATTGAAAGAATAAAAGTCTTTATCAAATTAGGAACTATAACTTACCCATTCCAAGGATGAAATTAAAAACCAACCTGGCTTAAAAGCATAAAGAAATATGAAGGGGTTATTCGATAAAGACCACCTATCTTAGGGAAATTCTAGACTTAGACTTTAGTTTGTCATTACCAAAATTGATGACTCAATCTAAACACAAGGTATTCACTTTTATTTTAAAGTGTAAAAAACAAAAGTGGGGCAAGAGCTAGCTTTGTCTGGGGACTTGGATATGCTCATATCTAAGAAAGGAATCTAAATCTATGGTTTCACAAAGTTAAATGAAAAGGCGGATCACAACAAAACTAAAGAAAAGGAAGGAAATAGGAAAGAAAAGACAGAGCGGGGAAAACTAAACTAGGGAAAATAGAAACTGGAACTAAATGTAACTATCATACAATATAGGGGTTACATGTTTTCAATTTGTTACTTGATACAATTTCAAATCTTGACCATTATAGGTCAAGGGTAGTACATCACCACTTGGATACGCCAATTTGAACAAATTCCTATCAAAGGCCTAATGGATGATGAACGGTCCTTTCCAGAGTGTCTCAAATTTACCATGCATTCCTTTAGGCACCCTTAATTTATCCCATAGTAGTACTAAATCTCCAACCATGAACTTTCTTGGTCTTGTTTTCTTGTCAAAAAGATTCTTTACCCACATTTGATGTTCTGTGATATGATCAACAATATTTTCTTGTTCTTCTTCAAGTTTATTCATATACAGAATTTTCTTTTCTAGCCCATCTTTATAGATGTCATCTTCTACCACTATTCTCAATTTGTTAGTGGCCAATTCCAGAGGAAAGAGAAGACTTTCCTCAACTCCATATACTAGCTCAAAAGGTGAAATACCAATTTCCCTCTTTGGATTCACTCTGTCGGCCCAGAGTGCTTCATAAATTTTCTTATACCAAGTCCTTTGGTTATCTAATACAAGTTTTCTCACTATATTTACCAGGTTCTTATTACTCAATTCAGCCTAACCATTGCCTTGTGGGAAATAGTCAGACAAATGGCTAGCAGTTATACCGTACTCAAAAAAAAAATGGTAATCTTAGCTGAAGAAAAGTAAGCTGCATTATCCATGACTATTTTAATAGGCACACCAAATCTTACCATAATGTTCTCCTTGATGAATTCCCACACTAATTCGAAAGTAGTTTTCTTTGTTGCCTTCACTTCCACCCATTTCATAAAATAGTCAATTGTAGTGATTATATAAGTGTGACCAGCACTTGATGCAGGATTGATAGGTCTGATAAAATCAAGGCCCCATTGCTGAAAGGGACCTTCTATTATTACTAGTCTAAGAGGGAGAGCTGCCAGTTGAGGTCGACCTGTGAACATCTTACATTTTTCACACTTGGCCACCCAATGATACATGTCCTTAAACATTCCCAGGCAATAATAGCATTGCCTAAAAATCTTAAATGCAGATAGAAGATGAGAAATTCCCACCACAAGCTTCATCATGGAACATTTTTAACAATCTCTCCTATTGTTGATTTTCTACACACCTAAGAAAAGTTCCATCTATAGATCTTTTGTATAATTTACCTTCCCAAATGACATATTTAGCAGCTTTCAACCTCATGTTTCTCCTTTGTTTAGTTGTCAATATTTTAGGGCATTCACCATAAGTCAAGAAATATACAATGTCTTAAAACCACAAGTCTTGTAAACTCACTGCCAAAACTAATTGTTCTATTTCAAGCCGGTTATCTCCTTCACTCTCTACCATAGCTTTGCACAATGCATTGCCTCATACCAGTTTTGTTGGCTTGATCTCTATATCATATTCTTTGTGTTTTGGCTACCAAAGCCCCTCTATTATTACATCTTACATCTTGTTGGGTTAATATACTCTTTACCGCAATGTCAGGAACAAATACAATGGAGTGGGAATGTAAGAGATAAAATCTGAAGTTCTTCAAGGCTTTCACCACTGAGAAAGAATGCTTCTCGGCCTGAGAATATCTTAGCTCATGATTTTTTAGAGGCATACTCATAAAGGAAATAGGAGCCTAAAATCTTCTATTTTCTTGCATAATAATAGCTGACAGTGTATGTTCAAATGCGAACAATAAATCATGAAATCCTTCTTATAGTCTAGGTGACATAAGACAGGGATGTTGGCTATAGCATCTTTTATATCTTGGAAGGATCTTTTACCAGGGTCATTCCATTTTAAATTCTGATTACCTTTCATCATGTCCACAATACACTTAGTGATCTCTAAAAAATCAGGGATGAATCTTTTGAGAAAATTTACTTGACCGAAGAATGACTTCACTCCAATTTTACTTACAGGTAGACTTAGCCTTTGAATGGATTTGACTCACTCTGGGTCGATCTTGATACCCTCTTGTGATACAATATGACCCAATAGTTTTCCTTCGATAACTCAGAAAATTAACTTTTTAGGGTTTAAGGAAATCCCATGTTCTCTGCATCTTTGCAATACCCTATCTAAATCCTTAATATGATTGCTTCTTTTCTTGGAGAACACAATTAATTCATCCAAATATATGACTAATATTATCTTTCATATCAGCAAAAGACAAACCCATACCTCATTGAAATGTTGCACCCGTGTTGATAAGGCCAAACAACATTCTATGGTATGCAAATGTGCTCCATAGAGTGGTAAATACGGTCTTGTGCTGGTCTTTCTCTTCTACCTCAACTTGGTTGTACCCAGAAAAGCCATTGAGCATAGACATCATTTTGGCCCCAGTAACTATCTGCAACAAGTGATTCATGTTGGGGAGTGCGTAATTATCTTTTAAAGAAGCTTGATTTAAATTTCTGAAATCTACGCATATCCTTATTTCTCTATTCTTTTTCCTCACAGGGACAATGTTTTCTATCCATGTAGAGTGGTGGATTGGGTAGATAATCCTAGCTTTGAGCATTTTGTCAACCTCTCTAAAGATGGCGTCTGCCACTTTAGGATTGTAGTTTCTTTATTTCTGCCTGAATGGGGTAGCATCAGGTTTTAGGGGAATTTCATACTTGAAATTTCCTCCCATGAAGCTTTCTAAATCTTCATAACTCGAGGCAAAGACATCTTGATATTCTAGAAAAAGCATTCTAGCTTCCACTTTCTCTTCAGGTGTGCAACTCTTCCCTATGTTTATCATCCTAGGATTTGACTCATTCCCAATGTTCATCCCTTTGTATTCTCCATTCGTGAGGCCTTTCTCTATCCTTTTCTTCTTAACTTAAGTATCATGATGATTGAACAATTTCTCTAATGATATAAAATATGGGGGAATGATGTTACCTTGCAATTGAGTCACACCTGGCTCATCTTTCTATCATTTCCCGGGATGATCTTGTGAGAGATCATTTGGCTTTTCTTCAGGGGAACTATCATTACCTTCAAGGAAGAGTTGTAGGCATTTTTCATCATCGAATACTTGCCAATCATCTACATTGTCAGGTACTGATGGCATGTACATTACTTCTACATAGTACTTCTTGTCTTTAAATTTCGAATGAGGTAGTATTAAGGAAGCAGAGACTACTAGTGAATTGGCTTTGGAATTTAATTCTCTAGGGACATATTCAATTGCGAAGGAATCCAGTCCTTCAACCTCATCCCATACCCTATTTTGGTAACTCTTCAATTTTTTATTTTTAAGAGAGTATTGACATTTGATTTGGCACACAATTAACTCAGCATCACCTCGAGCTTTTAGAATTTTCACACCCTTTTCTTTCACAAAAATTATCCCAAGTAACAATGCCTCATACTCGGTCATATTATTGGTAATCACAAACTCCAATTTTAAATTCATCAGCTCAGGTTCACCTTCAGGTGGGATCAATACAAATCCAGCACCAGAGCCAGAGGAAGAACAACTGCCATCAAATTTGAGAGTCCAGACTTCTAGAGTCTTTTCTCTCTCAGAGGACTTAACTTCTTCTTGTTCTCTTTCAGGTTCATTGACAACACCCTGGGTAAACATCATGTAATTACTAAACTCCAATTCTTGATATAGGATTTGAGCTTTTAGATCATTAGATTTTAGAACTGTGAACTTTGACTTCTCTTCGTGCTCTAGTTTGACCTTCTTATTTCCCATGGGAATTACTGCCTGAGACCAATCCAATTTAATCTCTCCACCTAAATCTCTACAAAAACTTTTTTTGAGAAATAATCCATAACTTGCTAGTATATCTACAGCAAGGATCGTCAATAGCATCTTCTTTTCAGGATGGGCAGCCAGAGCTACCTAAGCATCTTTGAATTGGCCAAGTAAAGGAACTTGCTTAGCATCCATAGAGTAGAATCTACCATGGACCTTTGTCATGGTGAGGCATAAGGCTTTGGCTACAGGGGAAGGGATCACCTTATCAGAAGAACCTGAATCTATGATATAGTTGCTAAGTTTACAACTGTTGATACAAGGAGACATAAAATGGTTCGGGTTTTTGACCCGAGAAAGTAGCCAATATAGTGGTTTCTCCTTGTTCAAATAGTTTTGCTAGTGAGGAATCATCTTCATTGGAAGAAGTGACATTTCAATTCAAATTTATACTATCTCCTTTTAAGTAATCCATGAATGTTTTCAATTCAGCAGGATTCGACCTTAAATAATCTATGGGAGAAATTTGGATTTTGGAATTTTTACAAAATTGAATGAAATCAAAAGCATCATTTTCCTTACTCGGCTGTGAGATTTTCATTTTGTGACTTATTTCTTTCGTATTCAAAGCAGATGCATCATTGATTCTTTTAGAAGGAGTGATAACAGGAGTTTTGTCTTTTTGGCTCTGAGTTAGGACTGTGCAGGTGGTTCCATCTATGGTAGCATAAAACTCTCCTTGCTTCTCAGAATTAGATTCATACTCAAAAAATAGATTTATAGAGTCACCATTCAAGCATGAATTTGGTTCATTATTTGGTGTTGTAGTGTCTAACTCATTAGTAGATAATAACTGCATCATGTGGGCTATTTCAGGATAGCTCTCACCATTATGGTTTGTCGTTAGATGAAATACGCACATATTTCCTCTCTTAGGGGGAGCCTCAATTGAAAGTCTCTATTGCAGAGTAGGTAATTGTAGTGTCCTACTATCAGTATTTCTACTATTCTGATCTTGAAATGGTTTTTGGTACAGATTTTTTAACTTAGGGAGTTGTCTTTTTAAATCGATGATTTCATTGGACATTTTCTATATCATTTCATTGGTCGATGTAGTGCCACATGAACTAGCACCTGTCTGTATTTCTCTTTTCCATCTGCCAGCAAAAATCATGTCATCTTCTAACTCAATGGTTGTTTTCTGAGCAGCATCCAAATCTATAGGTCGCACTCTTCTCAAGTCATAATTTATATCTAGTGGCATGGCACTCATAAAGAATATCTTCAGATTGGCAGGAGTGGGTCTATCAGCCATGGGAATTCTATTTGAAATCTTATTGAATTTAGCAATGAACTCCCTCATACTTATAGAAGCCTTTTTCTTGATAGAGGTCAATTGCATCAACAACAGATGTTCATCTTTAGCTTTTTTTAACCTGGCTTCAAAAGTTGTCCTCATAGTATCCCATCTTGTGATTGATGCATCATCCAAGTTATAAAACTAGTTAGTCGCTGCTTCAACTAGATTTTCAACAAATAACCTAACAACAACATCTTCATAAACAAATCCTAGGATATGAGTGGTTGTGAAGAAGGCTTTAATGTGTTCATCTGTAGTAAATTTTCCATCTCCTGAGAACTTAGGAAATTTCTTTCTAGATCCTGAAGGCAGTGGGTGATATGTTGTGAACTGCAATGGACCAGTTGCAGCGGCCCATGGAGCTGCCATGACTGTAGGTGTAGGATGTTGAGGAAAATTAATAATAGGAGGAGCAACTACTCCATGTAAATTTAATACCTAGCAAGCTATAGGCAATGAAGTTTGTGTCTTGGGAGGTGAAGGTGGTCTACTCTTGCTTCTTTTGTCACCTTTCTAATGAGGTAATTCTATTATGGGAAAACTGAGCTCGGTGATCCTTTCGAATGTAGGGTCTTTTCCACCTTGCCCCTTGTCACTTTTGAGAAATCTTCTTTGATCTAGAGCTCTGAATTAGTTTTTCTGCCTAGCTTCATGCTTTGCTCTGCATTGATTTCTTCTTTCTCTTTCAAGTGCTTCTACTCTCGTTTCTTCTTATTCAAGCACTCGACTCATGTTCCTATAATGCTCTACATTTCTTCTGTATCTCCAAGCAAAAGTATTCAAAGATGAGAATCTATCTTCTTGATCATCTTGAAAACCAAAATTGGGTTGAACCACAAGGAACACGTTCTCATGAGGTAACACCATTTTTCCTCATGATAAATATTCTGGTCTAGCGACTGTTTCTCTCCCCAGCAGAGTCACCAAAAATCTATTGGTAAACAGATTGTTCTTTTTTTAGATTTAACTCTTTATTTTCCCAAAATCTCTTAAGAAATAATATGAATATGAATAGTTGGAAAGTTGTTATTTATTCAACTAACTTTCCTCTGAATTTTAACAAATACAGCTCCCTTATGTAAAAGATATGCAATGAATTTTGTTTTCTCTAAATCCTAATAGGGTATGTTCTTGACCAAAGAACATAAGAGGTAACCGAACTAGCCCTTGGTGAGAAACTAATCGAGGCAAACATTTTGATCCTAACTCTAACCAACTTTGTGATTTCACAATACTGATGAATTCATGCCGGTGGGAATGCAATAATGAATCCTACTTGCATAAATGAAAATGTAGTGAAACAACATAGATGAATCTAACCTAAATTAGGACACATAAGTATTTTCCCAACCTCCAAGTAATGCTCCAATCACTGTCGATTAGTTGCACTAAAGAGTAGAAACAGAACTTTGTCTATTTTCTAATTTCAATCCAACTTAAGGAAAACAAACATTCAAACTTACAAAAGTATGGAACAATAAATAAATGGCACGAAACACATTCCAGATTGACTCTGCAACAAGATGTCTTTCACACAAAAAATTAGCCGACCTTTTCATTGATTTTCAAAGTGTTACATATAGGCTTCAAGAATTAAGTCATTACAAAATCCGTTGAATCGATTCATATTCTACAAAGGTCAGTGAATGAAAAGTGGCCATTTGCTGACTATACAATATATATCAAAAGGAAAAAAGGGGGAAACTACTTGTTCTTTTCTGATTTCTTCCCCTTCTCCAACTTAGCCTTATGAGCTTTAGCAGCCACAAGAATTAGAATCATCCTTTCAAAATCAGGAATGTAAACATTTTTAAATCTTATGAGCCAGCGAGCATGATGTTTCTCTATGCATTTCACAACATCTTTTCAGGGTTGCGTCTTCTCCATGGCTTTGTATATGCATCCACTGAGTTGTTGAAGATCAGGTATTCTATCAAGATGAGACCCAGATAACTTTCCAAGCTGGTCCAAGTAGTCAGAGAATGACTTCTACATATTGGTTATACCAATTGGGCTCTTTCCATCTCTGCTAGTTTGTGACTCGGGGTGAAGACCTGTCAGATATACAAAGATTTTACTTTTCTCTTTGGTGACCTCTTCATTTGTCACATACATTTTTGTCTCTTCCTTGATTATCATCTCCATTTTGAATTCTACCCCCTGGAGCCACTCAATCAGGGGTTCATCTCCTTTCAACAATATGTGTGCCTTTATTGCATCCTTAGTCTTCATTGTGACTAGCTAATGTAGTAGCACCATGCATTCTTCACATCTCAACTTCTTTGTTGTGAGTGTTTGCATATGTTCTTTGAGAGAATCCTTCTCTACTTCTAACTTTAAAAGGACATTTCTGAGCTGCTATATGGCTGCTAGACCTTCAAAATTAAGTCATTCGATCCACCTTCTGCCAATATGTCTGAAATGCCTATCCTCTTGCAATTTGGCAATTATGGCCTGATTCTTGGCTACATCAAGATCAAATGTTGTCGAAGAACTGGGTAAGCTTGCCACAGGAGTGACCAACTACTTGATGAAGTTAGTCATTTCTTTAATCTCTACCTTGAGCCAAGTCTTGGTGGCTTTGATTTCTTTGAGCTCTTCCTCGATCAAGATGTTACTAGACTTCCACAAGTCTACTTTTCTATCATGGCGGGCAAGCCCCATGTCTAAGGATTGGAGTGAAAAGTCTGTGGTTGTAAGATCTTCAATTTTTTCATCCTTTAGTGGCTTGGCTATTTCCATAGTTAGGTGTCATGTCTCTAGATCTCATCCAAGAGTGGTTAGAGTCCTAGTCTTCTTAACCTTTCTTACGGCTAAACCCAAGTGCATCGCTTGTGAGAACATCTCACCACTGGGAGCACCTTGCTCAACCCTTTGTCTTTTCCTCTCCAAAGTATTCTCGAGCCATGATTCTACACTTGTAACTTTTGTTTCAAAAATTAAGTCTTCAACAACTAATTTCCTGATAATAGGAGGAGAATATTTAGGCTTGGAAGTGAAAGGATTAACCTGTGGAGAATAAATGCTCTTTTTCTTTTGAGGAGACCCCAAGTGCTCATCTATCTCTTTAGTTTTTGAACTCCTACTGTCATCACCAACTTCAACAATGGAAGGGGACCCTTGACTAGGAGTATCACCCTATATCTCAATGATTCCCCCTTATGCTTACTGCTCTGGTTTTGTGGCTCCAGCAGGTTCTTCCGTTGGCTTGTCAAATCTCTCAATTTTGGCTTCTTCATTTGAATTGATTACCAGAGATGAATTAACTCCACAAGTCTTCTCAATTGGGATCTCTTTTTTGGGTGGTTGATCATCTCCACCTATTGGTTGAGCTAGTCCTTTCACTATAGATGACGTTGGCAAAGAGGAGGATGTAGGAGCACTCATCGGCTCAACTGTAGGAGCTTGTTGAGGAGTAGGCTTTCCAGATCTCTTTCCCCTTCCCATCATCCACTAAACCCACTTATCAATTCTCTTAATGAATCTATCCGTTAAGGTCTCCAAATCTTCTATAGCTTGACCTTGAACTGGTTCTGAGCTCAAAAGATAGGGCTTGATCTGATCTGTATATGTGTCGCTATACATGTGTTCTCCATCATCAACAAATCCTTCAACATTAATGTTGACATTGAACAACTTGATTTGTTCAATAGTCAACCTAGAGTAAAACCTCTCTCGGCTCTCTAGCTCATCCTTTCAATTCACCCAATAATCTTTGATTTCGGGGATATGCCTAACCACAATAAAAATCTATAGATGATTTTTGGCATAACTTTTTAGATAAAATTGTGGCCTCAATACTTCATACATTTCTGGCTTATATCTACTCTCAAACATCTTCATCACATTCTTAGCATTTGATCTTGATGCACAGCTGTACACTCCAATGGTGACAAGGAATTCGTAGCCTTTCTTCTTAATTACCGCACTAATCAAATTCACTTTTAACATCTACTAGATCACCTCTACAAGATTAATCATGTCATCGGGGTACCTTGGTAGCTTCATGGGAAATCATCAAAACCTACAAGATGAAGGTATGAGAAACTAGCAAATTGAATGAAGAAACCACCAAATTGGGTGATGAATTTCATGGCCTCTGGTGAGAATCTCCACTCTGGGCATCCTTGTAACTCTCTACACAACCTCATTGTAAATGAGTCATTAACTTTAATGAAATCGGCATATCTATTTTGTAACTTCAAATGAGGGAAGAAATCAAAAATTTTCACATCATCTTCAAATTCTTCTAACCTAGGGAGTCTCGACCATACTTGTAATGTAGCTAAAACATAGATCAAATAGGAAGACAAATAAAAAATTTTCTAGCACTTAGCAAGATTCAAAGCATTAGATAGATTTTTGCTTACCACTTGGGCCTAGTATATATAATGGTGCTTAGCACATATTACCTGGACCAAGAAGAAGTAGTGTTCTATGAAATTCAATGCATCACTTTCACCTCTTATCCTTTAAAGGAGTACTAGGAAGTTGATGATTTCAGCCTTAAGATCTATCCCAAAAAGTTTCTTTGGCACTTTTCCCTTTATACTTCTAGCTTTTCGAAACCACAAGTTCATTATCTCTTTCCTCCATCTCATCTTCTTCTCATTATATTCTGATATTGCGACCGAGAAGTTCATGTTTGAGAATTTCACTCGTACTGGGATATGGAGACTATTCTGCACGGATTCTCTGTCGATGGAGATGAGTACTGTGTCATCTAGTAGAAAAATCTTTTTCTTATCTAGGGTTAATCTAGTTATACATTCTCAAATTAGTTCAGGAGCTTGTACTGCAATAGGAAATCCATCAGCTTTGACCAAACTACTACCTTTGAGCTTTTGTGTCATAGGGTGGAGATTTTATTTGCCCAATCTTCTGTGTAGATTATCTAGATCATAGAATCTAAGGGATGTATCCATCAAATTATTCCATTCAAATGTAATCCTATTTAACCCATCAAAACCCAAGAATCTGGTGGCCATAGCTTCTGATTCTGCTTTTGAATTACTGTTAAGAAGCTTTGGAGTATGTTGGCAAATGATTTGTGAAATCATGAGGAATGAAAGGCATATGAGAAAGGTGTGAACAAATGGTAATTTTTGACTGATCACTTGAGTCTTTTATAAATAGTGTGTTTCCTTACAGTTATTTTCCATATCTCACACCACACAAGTGAGAGATTTTTAAACATATTTGTTATTGTTCTAATGTTAAGATTTGAATTAAATGCATCTTATTAATGGCCTTATAAAATATCTTTACCCATTTGAAGTAGTTGTAACAGTAACTTTATTGACGTAGTGGATTTTTACTTTTCTGCTTCTCTCAATTTGATGACTTTGTCAGAGAACTCACTTCGAAGGTAGGAACCCAACTGTGGAGAAGCTAAGAAGTGATTTTCTAAAATCCTACAATTAGTCCTTTTCTTTATCAACTTCTCTTAGGTATCAAAAAAAATTACCTTGATCATACTCGATCATTCAATCTTTGTGATTTCTTGTGCTTATTTCTTCACAAGTTGTCGCTTCTCGGAAACTGACCTTCTTAGGTGATTTTTTGACAAGGGAGAAGTTGAAAACTGATTCTCTGAGAAAGGTCTTTTTCTCACTTTCTCTTATTATGAGACCACTTTATCCAATGCAAGGATTCAATCTTCTTTCCTCAAAATCTAGATTCTTGGCTCTCGGGAATCTCTTATATACTTTCTACTGTCCTTCAGAAAGCAACCCCCATAAGAGAAACTCTGCAAGTGGAGAAGTTTATTCTATCTTCTTAACCAAGCTACTTCCTTTGGACTCAGCTTGTTTTGAACCTGAGAATCTTGATCTCCAGGCCTTGTTTGTGTGCTTTATGATTCCTGTGTTCACTTCCCATGGAAAATTACCTTCATGGGTCGAGACCCGCCGAGGAGAAGGTGATTTTCAATTTTTTGACAAAGAGGAAAAATGTCAATTTGAAGCTTCTCATCCATATGAATACCAATTATAGAACTAAAAGAATAAAATTCTTTATCAAATTAGGAACTATAACTTACCCATTCCTAGGATGAAATTAAAAACCAACCCAACTTAAAAGAAGAAAGAAACATGAGGGGGTTATTCAATAAAGACCACCTATCTTAGGGAAATTCTAGACTTAGACTTCAATCTATTATCCCCAAAAGTCATGACTCAATATAAACACAAGGTATTCACTTTTGTTTTAAAGTGTAAAGAACAAAATTTGGGCAACATCATGATCCTAAAATGAAGAAAGTCAAGATTGAGAAGACTAATGATCCAAAGGATAAATAGGGTAAAACAAATGTTATCCCTCCTACACCCAAAGATACAATTGATCTAACATCACCTCCTGAGTATAAGACAATGACCAAGAGGAAGAAGGAGACCAGTGCAAGACACCCATCTTTACGGACAACTAGAAGTTAGAAAAAGAACACTCAAGCACCTCCGCAGGTAGGTTTCAGACCTAGTCTTCAAGTGTTGAAAAAAAGGATTATTGAGGAAGGAAGAATTGATCAAATAGGGAAATTCTATGAGAAATACAATAAGACTGATAAATCATAAATCCATGGAATGATAATAAAACACATGCTCAAGTTCAAGAAGATAGTCCTAGAACTTAAAATAGTAATTCCAGAGAATGTGTGGAATATCTTTGAATTCTTGAAAAAATAGGCCATTGAGGAGGATCTAAGAATAAGAGAAAAGATTGTAGATGAAAGCCTCCCTGTATGTCATTTAGAAGAGAAAATATTATTGTTAGATCTGGTGAAGCCACACCTCAGAACAAAGTTGAGAACACTGCACATAATGGATAAGAACTATGAGTTGGTAGCTAAAGAGATAGAGAAAGCTTTTAAGAAATTTTTTTTGGATAGGCACATGTACCCACCTACTGCACCCACAACTCAAGTGCCCTCCAAGGAAGCCAAGGAGTTAGAGACCACCAATGTACCAGTAACAGTTCCTTAGGATTCGGCACCTACAGAGGTAGTGAAGTTTGTGCCCATGACTAAGACACAAAAAGATGACACAATCTTTATTGATAATGTAGAGATAGCAATGGAGGCCACAGATAATGACTTGGAAGAATTTGAAGAAGGTTTTGTAAGCACACAAGAGGTTGAAATTCTATGCGGTGACAATTCACCTAAGATACAATAAGAAGTGTTAATAAAGGATCTAACAGGTGAAGAAAAGGAGAAAGGAGAAGAAGAGGTGAAAAGAAGTGAACCAACAGATGAGCCATATGTTGAAATACCAATCAGAATAAAGAAAGAAGTGATGGAAAACACTCCTATCACTCCCATACCCTCAGCATCATTGTTGTCAAGTTTGACACTAGACATCACAAGCTTGGACTCTTGGCAAGAAGAAGACCTAATCAAGACCAGTGTCCTTGCTATGGAAAAAGAAAAAGAGAAGCAAGTGATGAGGAACCCTCTATTTTTTGAATCAATCAAAATTCTAAACAACTTGTTACCTTCAGAAAAGAAAGTGTATAAGGTTCATTCAATTGATGATGTTAGCACCATTCTTACAAACTTCAAGACAAAATTTTCTAGCTTGGAAGAATCTGCATCCCAAGTTGTAGAAGAGAAATATATGAAGAAGAGATTGAGTGAACTAGTTGGAAACTTTTCACTTGACCTCAGTTCATTGAAGGTAGGTCGAGCATCCTTGAAGGATTTCATAGCTAAGGTAAGGAAGATCATTGCATACTACATTAACCAAGATAAACTAATTGTAGATCTATACAAGAAAATCCAAGAGGCAGAAGCAATGATTGATAATGTAAGAACACCAGTGGAAGATCCCTCCACCGATGTGAACATAATGTGTACCAGGGGAAATAGACAAAATAGAAAAGGCTGAGAAATAAATGTCTAAGATAAGGGAAAGGCAAACACAGCTTAGGAATGCTCTTGTGCCCTCTCTAGATGTACTTAATCAGAACATCAAGGAGATCAATGTCACTATGGTGACATATGATCAAGATCCGAGTATAGACTTGGAACATATGGAGAAAATAACATATTCCTTATGCACCCATCTACAAACTGTCAATGCACTGATACAATTTTGGAAACAAGAGATCCAGAACTTGCAGATTGCTTATCTAGATGTAATTTCTTTATAAGTACTTGTAGATACACTTTTTTTAGCACCTTTGTCATTAATGTCAAAGGGGGAGTATTTTCTGTAGAATATGGAGTATTATATATGATGTAAAGAAGAAGTATAGTATAGAGTATAAGGGAGATATAAGTTAGAGTATATATTAAAGAATTTTTTATAAGGGTACGGTTAGTAACTTTTCCATATTCCTTTGTTTCCATTAATGACAAAGGGGGAGATTGTTGGCAAGTTGACTATACTATTGTATATGACTAGATATAGTGTTTTCATTATGGAAACAAAGTCATATAGAGTTTTAGAGTCAGCCCACATTATCATAAGATCAGAATATGGCTAAGTATAGAAGACTGGACAATTAGCAGAGCACTAGAAGATCAGAGCATCAGCGCACATGTATATGACTGAGTTATGGAATGCTTCCTTGAAGTTAAGTTGGTAAGTGTGTATTCATGCTAATTCTAAGAGTGCATGATCAGATGAGATAGTATGATGAAGATACAGTCAGTTGAAGTGGTCCAGACAGTGAACACCAGAATAGAACAAAGTATGTAGCTGACTGTTAGTATTTTGATTAGCAGTTATAATAATGTTTTGTAAAGGCTATGCATCTATTGTAATTAGGTTGTATACATGTAAACATCTTTTTTTGTAAACACGCTTGAGCCAATTCACTTGGAAGACTTGTATATAATCAGTTATAGGTCAACCTAGTTAATTATTTTGTTAGCGCATATAAATATAAGATGTGCCTTTGTAATAAAGTAGGAAAGTGGATATAGAGATAAGATAAGCAGAGCAGAGACATGCAAAGTGAAGATAGAATAAGTTAGAGCTTTACAAGGGGCTAAAGCATCAGCACACAAAAGGAACTAATCAAACAAGCAATGTCACAACACCAGTTCATCCAGCAGATATAGTGTGTATCTGAGATCAGAAGGTTGTAGCCTTCACCACTTGACCAGTGAACTCTAGGACAATGTGTCCCCATCCCTAACAGGGTTATTGTAAAAGACTCCTAAAAGGGTCTGACCTTTGACTAGGTCACTGAACTAAAAGAATTGTAAAGAACAACTCCTAATAAGGTTAAAAACCTTCTAACAAGGATCATAAAACACTAGTGTAGTACTTAGTGGGTGTCAATTCCCACCGGGGTTTTTACCTCTTTAGGTTTCCTCGTAACCATATTGGTGTTATGTGTTGTGATTGTTTATCTTGTTTACATTGATGTTCATATCAGTACTTAAGCAATCAAGTTAAGATTCAAGAGTTAAGAAATTGTAAAGATATAGTGAACATTGATTCACCCCCCCCCCCCCCCCTCTCAGTGTTTCCATTCATTACATATAGTTTCATACATTTTCCATCTATTTTTTTGATAATTAATATTTTTTATAGATTGGTTTCATTTTTCTCTCCTAAGGACCCTCCTCATGAGGACATATTGAGGTAAGACAACAATAATTCTCTCAATTATCTCCCTATTTGAGATGAACTATTAGAAGATGATGTTGATTATTCTCTTCATACATATCTCCCCCATGAGGGTACCTTGCTCAAAGAGAATGATATCATGGTAGATGAAATTAATATGACTATTCTTCCCTTAAGAATACTTTACTTTCTATTGATTTTAATGATATTCCATCTAGAGATGAAGCATTAATGAGTTATGTTTTCCCCCCTCCTAAAGTATGTCCTACTCATGAAGATATTTTATAGAAAGAGGATATCATCCTTAATGCTCTTGAAGCACCTATTCAAGTTATTACTATTAAAGTTTTAGGTAGTGAAAATCCTAAGGTTGTTGTTCATATTTTCCAAGATACCCCTCCACCTCAAAATAAACCTTGAACTTTATTGTAAAAGGTGCTCAAAAACCTAATTGTCATGTCATCGCTCACACATATAACACAAAAATAATAGACAATCTATAAATTTATTTTTTCCTCCTCTTCCCGCTTCTCAACCCGTGGTTTGTCCTACACCCTATCTCCCCCAAAATATTATAAAGGAATATGATTTATGTTACATCCAAAGAAAGAAAGAATAACTAAGAGGAGTGTGAATAATTTGTACTAATTGAAGCACAAAACCTCTTAAACATAAACTGATCTAAATGATGAATAGTTAATGCAAGATCCACAACACATAACACATGAACACTATATTAGTTCTCAAGGAAACCAATTGGGGAAAAATCTGATGGGAGTCTAACCCACTAGATGGTTTACTTTGTTAAAATTATTTCTTGGTTAAGAGCATAAAGATAGAGAGAAAAAGGTGCACATACACCCAAAGGCTTGCATCCAAATTTGTAGGCACACTACCAAGAGAATATTTCTCACAATACAATCTCATCTATGGCCCTTAATGAGGTTCAACGATCTTATTTACATTTACATAAACATGGACAAGAAGTCCATTACAACTAAACTAAAAAATAGCATCTCCTATGCCTATACAGTTCTAGTGAAGTGCATTTCACACATTCACATACATGCATACATCCTCTCAGTCATCTCCTATCCACACTCTCAATTAAAAAATAATCTCTTATATATATAGTAAAATCTTAAAATGGATGCACTCATTATTTAAGACCTTTTATCTCCCTTCCTTTACTAATTTTATGAACCATGGATGGATTTTTTTTCTCAATCCCTCTTTTCTCCTATTTTTTCCCATATCTTCCATTTTTAGTTGTGTAGTCTTCGAGACCTCGAGGATGGATCCCTATAGGAAAACCCTAGAATAGGTTGACCTATTATATAATAGATCAACCTAGGTCAAACTATTATAAAATAGGTGTTAGGAATGAATGTTGAAGCCTTTGGTAGTCATTCTATAGTAGTGGTTGTTGCATTCATGATTATGATTGTCATTGATGTCAACACAGTGTTATTCCGGAGTTTTAGTAGAGAAGCAGGCATAGTTTTGTTTTGCACACATGTTATATTGTAGATTGAGTTATGCACAGTTGATGGTATGTTCTTTGGTGTGTTATTAGCCTATGGTTAAGAGCACAAAGATAAATTCATTTATTCATGAAAGTTATAAGCATTTTGGTGAAAGCAGTATTCTGGCAATTTTCCTGTGTAGCAGTTTTTGGTAATCGGAGGATATCTCCTAATCAGGATGGAATCTAATTCTACATAGTTAAAGGGAAGTTTGAGACTCATTGGTGGTGATTTGGTTCATAGTGAAAACTTTGAGGTCACATGATTGGAAATTTATTGTATCTGGAAGCTGACAGTTTTATGTAATTTTGATGTAGCATGTTGAAATTATTATTTTGTATTTGCATGCCGACTCATTTGTAATTATTTGAGTGTGGTATAAAGGAAGGAATGTTTTCCTTGTTATGTATGAGGATTTTAACAGTTGTGATATGAAATTATGAAATTTGTGATGCGAATGTATGCATGAAGTGAAGAAAAGAGCTAATTCAGTGATGAAGGAAGACTTGCAAAGTACAGAGATCTAAATTTGTGATCTTGTGTAGCAGAGAGTAAAATTTTGGCATAGTGTGAAGGAGGTAACACATTTCATATTATTCTATTGAATAATCCTAAGATCTGTTGGACAGTGAGTTCAGAGATCTTGCCTTGAAGTTGTTTGGGCAGTGGGTCCTTCTGTCTTCCATAACTCCTAACAGGGTTAGAATCTTTTAACAGGGATTCAAAATCTCCTAATAGAGATTCATATGTACTAAATGTATTTCATAAGACTCCTAATAGGGTCCATCCTCTAACAAGGAACTTTCATATTAGTGCATCATTTTGTGGGCATCATTCCCACCGGGGTTTACTCTTTGATCAAGAGATTCCCTAGTTAACATATCTTGTGTTATTGTGTCATTGTGTATGGTTATCTTTCTATGGTTGGTTACTGCATTAATTATATGGTTTAAAGCTATTGAAGTTGATATTGAAGTTAATGATGATAAATGGTTTAAATATTAGAAAAATGATTCACCCCCCCCTCTCAGTTATCTTGGTGGTCTTTCCTTTCTAACAATAGGTTGACTAGGTCAACCTATTCCCTGGTGATTATAAATCCTAGCACCAGTGTTGTCTTGAGGAATTAAATTGTAAAATTGGGTGACCCTATCAGATTTCTTTCATTTCCCTCTTGGAAAATGATGTAGGGGCATCCAAGGTTTTGATAGGGCATTCTATGTCCTCAGTAAAACTACATAGGGTGTTGGTGTTTTGGTTGGTTTTACACAGTTACAGCCTTGACCGATGGTCTCAGTCATTAAAGGAAGCTTGATCACTGAAGGAACTTGGTAGTCCCTGGTGCTTGGTGAAATTGTCACTCATTCATGCCTACAGTGCTTGGTCGATACTGGTGCTTAGTGATGCTTGGCATGCTCAGTAATTTTACTATTGCTCGGTAGTTCTGACTTACCGACTACAGTTCTATGTGATTTGTTGTGCCAACTTGGGGAATTAATTGTTGGTAGCCATTGTCTTGGGCTGACATGCAGAATTAAATGTTTGTATACATTTGTAAGACGACTTGTATGGCATTTAATTATTGTTTTGGGGAGTTAAGGGTTTCATCCAGATGACTTGTGGATGATGATTAGTATTTAAGGAGGGCTTAGGTATATGTTTAGGGAGAGATTTTTGGGAGATCAAAACTTGGAGGACTTAGCAGATTTGGAATTTAGATGTGAATTTTGACAGCGAAGTTGTAGAAAAGTTCTTGATGTTCTTGCAGATCAAATTGTAATCTGATAGTCAATTGTAACAGAGCTAGGCATTGCATACTAGGAGACAAAGAGATTTCTTGGAGGCTTTCGAGCTCAAGTTTAGATCTACCTTATGTTTTCCATCAGCTCATGATTGTCTTCAGAGCTGAACTAGCTGAGTTTGTATTGGATCTGGTTGTGGATCTTGTAGAATTGTTTCATTTTGTAATTGGCCCTAACCCAGAAGGCCTTACAACCAGGCATGTTAATGCAAATTACTTGAAACATTTATGGTGTTGTCTATTTTGTTGACTATTCTGCTATGTAATTCTTTTGGCTACAAGGTTTGGACTTTCCTCCATTTAATCAACCATCCTTGACTACATAAGGTGGTATCAGAGTGAAAGTTTGTTCCTGTTGGAGTGTTGATCTTGTTGAAGAAGAAGCTTGACCTAGCAAGGCTGATCTTGTGAAGTTGATCTTATTGGAGAAAGATTACGTTCAATTTGAATTATAGATATGAAGCACTAAACTTGTGAAATTGTGCCCTAGTTGTTTACAAGATTGCAGGTTGAGATCTGACTTGTTGCAACTTGGAGATTGTCACAAGGTGGTCAGTGAGGGTTTGTTGTAGAGGGTTTCTCTTATCTTTAAGGATGCCTCCAAGAAGATTGGACCCTAGAGTTATTTCTAATCTTTGTGATACTGTTGAATCCAAGATCATAGAGAAGGTGAAATCATATTTTAGATCTGAGATGGAATTGATGAAGAATGATATGGTCACCAAGATCATGAGAACTGTTGCTGGTATACCTCAGAATGTTGGTACTGAGGATGGCTATGAAGAAGCTACTAAAGAATTTGAAACTATTAGATCTAGTGGTGATGACCAAAGGAACAGATCTGGTGAAGATAGAACTGCTTGGTTTAGTAATTACCGAATGGAAGTCTCTACTTTCTCTGGTACTTTGAAGCTCGACAATCTGATTGATTAGATTGGTGAACTTGAAGATTTCTTTGAGCTATAAGAAATTGAAGATCCTCTTCAGGTGAGACTAGCATAGAAAAAGTTGAAAGGACATGTTGCTCTTTGGTGGAAGGAACTATAGAGAGACCGAGAAGATGAGAGTGAAACAAAGATCAATCGGTGGAGATTGATGGTGACTAAGTTGAAAGTTAAGTTCATACCAGCTGACTATGAGCTTGACTTGTTTAAGAAGATGCAAAATCTAAAACAAAAGGATTTTTCTATTGAGGATTATACCGAGGAGTTCTACAAATTTACTATTTGGTTTGGACACAGAGAGCTTTGTAAGGAAAAGTTATCTCAGTATGTGAATGGTCTGAGATTCTGACGCAAGGGTAGAGTAGATACAAGAAGAATCAAGTAGAATTGACTCCACTTGAATCCACAAACAAGCCCTGCTCAAAGCTACACAATGGAAGAAATATAATGTCACATGAAAGAAATGAAATCACAATGGATATGAGGCAATCAATTGGTAGCAACAATAGAGAATTTATATTATTTCTTCAAACATGCCCGGCTGTGAGGCCTTCTAAGTTTCAGCCTTATACAATAAGAATTATGCAATTAGAATCATTGTGAGCATATCCTCTTCTATGATACTTCTTCTACTATCTTTCTACCATCTAGCAAAACCCTAAAAATCAACCCAAGCTCCAAATATATAGCCAGCAAAGCCACAAGTCGGCCAGTCAGGCATTTAATTACATTATAGGTCCAGTCTGGAAGATTTAAATAAAAAATAATAAAAGAGTGATCACCACATGATGTGCCTTAGGATTTAGGTCCTCACATGATCCAAGAACATACCTTTAAGCATGCAAGGCCCCATTTGATCACACAGAACTGCGCAATAAGAAACACTCCACGTTTCACGTGAAAACTGGCAGAAAATAGGTCCCCAACCAAAATGGTCATAACTTTTGACTCATAATGAATTAGGACTTGTGAATTTGTGAAAAGATATTACTTTAGTTCCTCTTTAATTACATAAGGGCACATAGGCTGAATCATCAAGGATAATGGGCACCAAGACTCACAATCAGCAAAACTGCAAGAAAATATAGTTTTGACGGAAAGGAAAAAAGCTATAACTTTGAAATAGTCTATCCAATCCTTATGCAACCATAGGAGAAGGTTCCCAAATATTTCCTCAACATCATGTAATCTTTTCATAACATGAAACTAAAAAATGCAACAATTATAAGAAAAACAACAAAAAAATAGGTACAGAAATCAGGAAATGTTTTTGGTTGATGCAAGATTGCTCAAAGACCCAAGATTCTCTTGCATCAGACACCTAGGGTAAATAAAGAGATGATTTCCACATTAGGCACTTCTCATTTTCTAACCTCAATCATAAAGATCCAACTCATCTTGTGTATTCCATGAACTGTCTTCAACTGGCTTGTCTTTCCACTGAACTAGATATTCCATGTAGTCTTTTCCTCTTGTACTCTTGCTCACTCTGCTATTCAAGATCTTCTCAATGTTGTCCTTATTCTTCTTAGGATAATCCATATCATCTTCTATCTTGTCATTTTATTCAAAGTACTCAAAGATATCAACAATGTTGAATATGAGTGATATATCCATGTCCTCTGGTAATTCCACTTCATAAGCATTTCCACTGTCAAACTTCTTCAGAATGTTACAAGGTCCAAATTTCTTCATTTTTAGCTTGTTGTAGGTACCAACTAGAAATCTATTATTTTTCAAATGAATCATAACCTCATTTCCAACTTCAAAAGATTTATGTCTCCTTCTCTTGTCTGCTCTCTGTTTATATTTTAGATTATTGTCCTCCAAATTCTTTTTAACTTCATCATGTAAAGCTCTCATGTATACAAAAAATACTCAGCTTCAGCACTTCTTGTCTCATTAGGTAAATCTCTTAGCTCTGTGGTTCCCTTAGGATGAAATCTAGTAACAATCTCAAATGGTGTCCTCATAGTACTTCTATTCATAGAATTATTATATGCAAACTCTGCTTGTGCCAAAATCAAATCCCAATTAGCAGGTTTCTCTCCAACTAAACATCTCAACAAGTTTCCCAAACTTATGTTCACAACTTCAGTCTATCCATCTATTTGAGGGTGAAATGTAGAACTAAACTTCAATTTTGTATTCATCTTTTTCCAAAGTGTTCTCCAAAAATAACTAGTAAACTTTGTATCTCTGTCTGAAACAATAGATTTTGGAAAACCATGCAATCTTACCACTTCCTTGAAGAATAATTCAACTACATGTAATGCATCAGATGTCTTCTTACAAGGTATGAAATGAGCCATCTTTGAAAATCTGTCAACCACTACTAAAATAGAATCATTACCTCTCTGAGTTCTAGGCAATCCAAGAATAAAGTCCATATCACATCTTCCCAAGGTCTAATAGGTACAGGAAAAGGTGTATACAATCCCACATTCTGACTAGTTCCTTTTGCTACTTGACAAATTCTACAACGTTTAACCATTTTCTGTACATCTCTATAAATCTATGGCCAAAAGTATCTTTCTAAAATCAAATTTACAGTCTTATCAATCCCAAAATGTCTAGCAAGTCCATCACTATGTTTCTCCTTCATTATGTTCTCTCTCATAGATCCTCTAGGTATGCACAACTAAATTCCTTTAAACAACATGTCTTCTTGAATGAAATAATCAGTCCACTTATCACTCACTATGTGTTCCTTACAAGCTTTCCAAGGTTTTGCAAAATCAATGTCAGCCTCATACAAACACTTCAAATCATCAAAACCAAGTACCTCAACTCTCATCTCTGTCAAAAAACTTCTTCTTCAGCTCAAGGCATCAGCAACCTTATTTGACTGTCCACTTTTATGCTTCAATGAAAAGGAAGAATTCTGCAAGAACTCCACCCACTTCATATGTCTCTGATTCAATTTATTCTGATTTCTAAAATATTGCAAAGCTTTATGATCAGTATACAACACAAAATATTTAGGCATCAAATAATGTCTCCTTTTCTTCAAAGCTTGAACAATAGCATAGAATTTCTGGTCATAAACTGAATATTTTCTTTTAGCATCATTCAAATTTTCACTAAAGAAAGCTATAGGTTTTCCTTCTTGACTCAAAATAGCTCCAATTGCACTACCACTAGCATCACATTCAACTTGAAAAACTTTACTAAAATCAGACAAAGCAAGTGTAGGTAACTCTGCAATTCTTTGTTTCAATGTTTCAAAACTCTTTTGTGCTACATGTGTCCATTTGAAATCCCTTTTATCTCCTCTCATAGTTTTAGTCATAGCATTACAAATAGAACTAAAATTTTTGATAAACTTCCTATAAAAACTTGCCAATCCATGAAATGATCTTACCTCTCCAACATTCTCTAGTGTAGGCCAATCAAGTATAGCTCTTACCTTCTCAGGGTCCATCTTCAATCCATCAGCTAAAATTACAAAACCAAGATATACAATCTCCTCTTTCATAAATGAACATTTCTTCAAATTAATCAACAACTTTTCTTCCTTCAATCTTTGCAATACTTGTCTAATATGTTCAAGATGTTCCTCCTTACTTTTACTGAATATCAAAATGTCATCAAGATATACAATCACAAATTTACACAAGAATCTTTTTAGAACTTCATTCATCAGCCTCATGAAAGTACTAAGTGCATTAGTCAAACCAAAAGGCATAACCAACCATTCATACAAACCTTCATTAGTCTTAAAAGTAGTTTTCCATTCATCCCCTTCTTTGATCCTAATCTAATGATATCCACTTTTCAAATCAATCTTTGTGAAATACTTTTCTCCACTCAAACTATCCATTATGACATCCATCCTAGGCAAAGGAAATTTGTACTTTATTGTTAACTTGTTTATAGCTCTAGAATCAGTGCACATTCTCCATTCTCCATTCTTTTTAGGTGCTAATATAGCAGGTACTGCACAAGGACTCAAACTTTCCCTAATCAAACCTCTCTCAAGAAATTCTTCCACTTGTCTATTTAATTCAGTATTTTCATCAAGTGTCAACCTATGTGGTGCTTTGTTAGGAAAACTAGCTCCAGGTATCAAATCCATACAGTGACTTATCCTTCTCATAGGTGGTAAACCATCAGGTACATTATCAGAAATGATGTCATGAAATTCATTCAGCAAAGGTTTAACCTCAGGTGCATGTTCTAACTCATCTTGATTCTCAGTCTTTCTTGCAATTAAAGCAAAGCAAACATTTTGTTCTTTCATTTCTCTTGCAAAATTTTTACCATCAACCAAACATACTCTGACTGTGGTACAGTGACTTTCATCAAACTTCTCTATCAAAGGAAATAACACTTGTTTCTTTCCATCCATCCAAATAGTCTATTGATTCAATCTACCATCATGCAAAGCTTTCCTATCATACTGCCAAGGTCTACCCAAAAGAATATGACAACAATCCATAGGCATAATATCACACAAGACTTCATCGTGATAATTCCCAATTTTGAACTTAACAAGGCATTGTTCACTTACAACTAGTTTATGGTCCTTCTGGATCCAAGCAATATGGTAAGGCTTAGGATGTTTCAATCTCTGCAACTGCAACTTGTTAACTAGCTCTTTGGATGCCAAATATCAGAACTTCCACTATCAATGATTACCTTGCAACATTTGTCAACGATCTTACATCTAGTTCTAAACTAAATTTTCCTCAAAATAGGTTCCTCATCAGCTTCTTCATTCCATAAGATCTTTCTTAGCATCAAGTTCTCACCATGTTCAGGTTCATTAGACATTTCCTCAACTTCTTCACAAGCCAAATTATTTCTACCATTACTTCCAGTCTTCTTTCCAAAGTTAGTACATTCAAAAGTTCTATGTCCTTCTTCACCACATTTGTAACAAGTACCTTTAAACCAATATTTCTCTTCTCTTTTCCCATTATTGTTAATCCTAGAGTAACCATTATAGCTACCTCTAGAGTAGTTACCTCTTTTAGCAGGTTCATCTTTCCATCCTTTATCTTGTGCTGCATTGTCAGATCTGCTACTTTCTCCATAAGATCTTCCTCTACTTCTCTGAAATCTGCCACCTCTTCCTATTTGTCTTTGTTCATGTCTCTTTGTCAATCTCTCTTATGCCTTCAAAGAAAATTGATATGCTTCTTCCACACTTTCTATCTTCACATAACTGATCTCATCTTGAATTGATGTCCTCATGCCATTCATATATCTAGCCACTTTCTCAACTTCATCATCCACATGTCCAGATCTAATATCCAATTTGTAAAATTCCTTGGTATATTATTTCACACTCATGTCCTTTTGTCTCAGATTTTGCATTTTTCTCATCAGACTAACTTGGTAGTCAGCTGGAAGAAACTTCTTCTTCATCTTTCCAAGCATCTTCATCCATGTCTTGATCTTTTCTTTTCCTCTCTTTTGTCTCTCAATTTGCAAATGATCCCACAAAAGAGATGCATGCCCTTTCAACTTTGTGACTACAATCTTAACCTTCTTATTATCAGGAGTACCTTCATACTCAAAGTATTTATCCATCTCAGAGATCCAATCCAAAAGTGTGTCGGTCTCAAGTCTTCCATCATAGTAAGCAACTTCAACTGCAGGTCTTGAGTTAGCCTTAGACAAAACTCTGAAAAGCCTTTCCTCATCTTGATCAACTTCAGCTTCAGGATTAGGTACTACTACTTCTTCTTCATCACTAACCTCTTCAATATGTGCACCTCTTCTCTAGGCTATCTCTATAGCTTCAAGCCTAGTTGCAATCTACCTCAACATATCCATGATAGCATTATCATTCCCTCTACCATGAACCATCTTGACAATCAGGTTCCAGCAAGATCGTAACCTTCTACAAGTTATAGGTCAGATCTCAAATCTACCACCCTACAACCAATCCAATAAGGTTCTCCATGATCTAGTCCACAAGAAAGAACTTGCTCTGATACCACTTGACGCAAGGGTAGAGTACATACAAGAAGAATCAAGCAGAATTGACTCCACTTGAATCCACAAACAAGCCCTACTCAGAATTACACAATGGAAGCAATATAATGTCACATGAAATAAATTAAATCACAATGGATATGAGGCAATCAATTGGCAGCAACAATAGAGAATTTGTATTATTTCTTCAAACATGCCCGACTATGAGGCCTTTCGGGTTTCAGCCTTATACAATAAGAATTATGTAATTAGAATCATTGTGAGCATATCCTCTTCTATGATACTTCTACTATCCTTCTACCATCTAGCACTTCCCTAAAAATCAACCTAAGCTCCAAATATACAGCCAACAAAGCCACAAGTTGGCCAGTCAGGCATTTAATTACATTATAGGTCCAGTTTGGAAGATTTAAATCAAAACTAATGAAAGAGTGATCACCACATGATATGCCTTAGGATTTAGGTCCTCACATGATCCACGAACATTCCTTTAAGCATGAAACCCCCATTTGATCACATGGAATTGTGCAAGAAGAAACACTCCATGTTTCACGTGAAAACTGGCATAAAATAGGTCCCCGAGAAAAATGGTCATAAATTTTGACTCATAATGAATTAGGACTTGCACCTTTGGAAAAAGATATTAATTTAGTTCCTCTTTAATTCATTAAGGTTTCATAGGCTGAATCATCAAGGATAATGGGCTCCAAGACTTGTAATCAGCACCAAAACTACAGGAAAATATAGTTTCGACGGCAAGGAAAACAACTGTAACTTTGAAACAGTCTATCCAATCCTTATATGACCATAGGAGAAGGTTCCCAAATAGGTCCTAAAAATGATGTAAGCTTCACATAACATGAAATCAAAAAATGCAACAATTATAAGAAAAACAAAAGAAAAATAGGTACAGAAATCAAGAAATGTTTTTGGTTGATGCAAGATTGCTCAAAGACCCAAGATGCTCCTGCATCAAATTCAATATTCAGGATGAGCTTGGTATGTTGAAGATTGATTCTATTGAAGATTCTTATCAGTATGCTCTGAAGGCATAAGATAATTTTAAAAGGAAACAACCTAGCAACTCTCGAGGGAAAGAAAAGATTGATCACTTGGTGAAGGAGAAACCGACTGATGCAGAAGACGAACAGAAACCTGTGGAACCAAAGAAGAAGACAGGTAGAGTTATCTTTAAGGGTACTTTCTATAACTATGGAGAGGAAGGACACCATTCTTTTGAGTGCACATAGAAGAAGGTTGTTTTAGTCTCTATTAAGCATTTAAGGTTGTCATTAGTAACAAAGGATAGTAAATAGGTCGGTCGGTTACTTATATTGAGTTGGTCGGTAACCAAAAGTAAGATAGAGCAGTCAGTAAACTCTTTACACCCAGCATCACATAGTTTACCAAGCACTAGTGACACTGGCACTAACAGTCAGTAAACACTAACCATCACAGTATACACCGAGAAAATTATATAGTGTTTACCGATGATCACAGAAAATGGCATAGTAATCTGAAATGGCACATTATTCTATGCAAATGGTTACAACAGATTGTAAAATGGTTTACCAAGATCGAGGAGCATTTATTGTAAAAGATACTCATTAAATGTAATGTTTATCTTACTGTAATAGTTGATCTAGGTTATTTTGCACCGTAGATCTTAGGGTTATGATTATTTTTGTAACCTAAATTTTTGCTAAGGTGGCAAAAATAGAACACTATATATTTTGTATGTTCACACCATTTTATGTGGTTGGGTGAACTAATATATATATGAATCATGGAGCACTTGAAGACATTGCCAAACTTCAAGACAATCAGTTTACCGAGCAAAACAGAGTACAGAGGATATTAGATTGAGCAGAAACAAAGAAGGCTACCGAGCAGAATAGAATAGAGAATCATCACAGATAAGGTGATATTTTGATGAGCACTTATAGATCTATTTTAGACAATTGAGTTGTCAACTAGCAAATAATTGCCTATTACTTTCTGGCAATTGTGATAGAGTTTTTGATAAATCTCTTAACAAAGTAGACTTAACAGTCTTATGTAAATCTCTTAAACGAGTACACACTTCATTAATGTTTTTTAAATCCTATAAATAGGTAGATCTAGTTGATCTAAAATGTTACTAATAACAAGGTAAGATCATCAGAAGTGATCAAAACTTGTAGCCTTAACAGGCAAACCTTTTCTATCTACAGTAGTGAAGAATTTGTGGGTGTCATCCCCACTGCAGTTTTTACCTTCTTACAAGGGTTTCTGCATTACCAAAATACTTGTGTTATGTGATTGTCATATTGATTTCATGTTGTTTCTTTCTTAAGTTAACTATATGATTTATTTATACAATTATATTTAAGTTATTTTGATTGGTTATCACAAGTATTTAGTTATAGATCTGAAAGGTTTTGCAAGTAATGTTTTGAAGGCACTGATTCACCCCTCCCCTCTTAGTACCTATCTCTCCTAATTCCAAAAATTGGTATTAGAGCATAGTTCTCTTGTTGAATAGTCTAACCACTAAAGGGTAAAGATCTAAGTCATGGAGATATACAAGCTTGAAAAAACTATTGAGAATCAAAAGATACAAATACAGATGTTTGTGGAACAGTATAAACAAGCCAAGGAAGAACTGAAGAAATTACTGCTTGAAAGGAAGAACCTTGCAATACAGCTGAATGAAATTAGCTATCATGAAGAACCTATTGATGAAATATTTGATCATATTAGATCAAGCTCTGGAAGCATCTTTGACAGATCTGAAAGCATAATCTTTGATTTATCTGAAAAGAATCAACATCTATCTGAGCAAGTGAAAGCACTTCAAATCGGTCATGAATCTCAAATGGTGAGAATGGTGGAAATCATGAACAATGTTAGACAAGTTGAACAAGATAGGAATCTAGCTATTGAAGACCGAAGACCGATGACTGAACAACTTTAAGAAAAATAAAGTGAAATACAGAGACTCATTGATCGTCACTTCCAAGTATCAAATCAGATGATGATAGTAAATCAAGAAATGAACTGAGTAAATGGAGAATTATAAAGAAGACTTGAAGATGTTGCAATACTCAATGAAGATAATGAAAAACTAAGAAATGAAATAAAGATACAAAAGCAACACAATGAAATGATGAAGATAGCTGAGGATAGTTCTAAAAAGATTGATGATTTCCTAACTAATCAAAGGAGATTCGAAAGGAGAACTGGTATAGGCTACATCGGTGAAGGAGAATCATCACAACAAGCTAAAAAAGTCAACAATAATCAAATTCAAAAACCTAAAGTGTTGACATGTTATCACTATGGAAAACCAGGACATACATCTAATGTGTGTAGAAGCAAAGCACAAGGTAAACCTCCTATCATTCCTAAATTCAATGGATATTGTTATTACTGTGGTAAGTTTGGACATCTAGCTTATGAATGTAGAGCTAAGAAGAATGAAATTTCTAATAATACTACTAAGGAGAAAATATGCTATACTTGTAATAAGCATGGACACACTGCAAGGGACTACAAGGTGAAAATGAAACAAGTTTGGACACCTAAAGAGAAACTACAACGAAAGCCATATCAACCAAAGAAACAAGGTAACTCATATATTTGGGATTATAATACATGGATTAATTGTACCATATGTGGTTGGTATGGACATATTGCAGAAAACTATTACAGAAAGAATCAGATTGGACAATCAAGAAACTGGACAAATGCAGGAATGGCATGTATGCACTGTCACAAGGTCAGTCATGTAAGCAAAAACTACAGAGACCAAGCACCTGATGAAAACCATATATTTGAGAGCGGATATAACATTCTAGATATTATGAAGTTAAGGAACACAATGTGGAAGAAGGCATCTAATGAGAATGTTGAGTCAAGTAACACTATCAGTGAAACCTCATCCACTGGATTGGGTGACATCGGTACCTCCACTTAAGATGACAAAGGTATGTATGGAACTAACATTTTAAATGATCACATTTTACATAAAATTCCTTATATATGATGTACAAATACCAAATCTGCATGAATAAAGATGCACTATGGTTTATGTGTTATAAGTTTACAAATGTCACATAATCAGTAAAAGAAGAAACGTGAGTTGGTTACCCATCGGTAATCACTATACAAAGGTTAACAGACAACAGTGCAAACCAATGAAGAAATTCTATGTTAACCAAGCAAAAGAAATTATAGACATTATCGAGCTGATAGCTATTCTATATCAGAAGTTAGGTCACAGATTTAATGCATCAAAGTTTGAGCGGGAATATCAAAAAATCTATAAATACATGGAAACAGAGTTCATTGTTACATTGCGATTTTGAAGAATAGAGATTTTACAAAGAAGAGTTTGAGCTAAAGATTTCTAGAAAAGATTCAAAGCTACTATAGATCGAACCAACAACAATTCTTTGATGATAATGAGTAAGTTCATCTACCTACCGAACACTGGTTATCTATTGTTTGTTGAAACCCTAGAAATAATTTATGGCATTGACATCAACTGCAAGCAACTCACAAAACATTGAGGAAGTAGAATTAATTGTAAGGGCACATTTCATCGAAGAGAAATTCAAACCTCATCCCAAGGTCATAGCACAAATAGATGATATGGGTGCATTTTCTAGTATTCCAGATAGGGTTTTGTTAACAGAAGATGTTAGGGCCTATATTCACTGCAAAATTGGTGAAGTATGTGATTTTGAGACCATTTCTACTTATCAAAAAGTTTGTGGACTGGATGGAAAGATTAAATCTGAATACAAGAAGACTGAGGAGTCAAGGTTACGGTGTTTTACCTACTTCCCACAATCCTTCCAAAATGACTGGATAAGAATCGTGCTAAGAAAATTACATGATGGTAAATTTTGGTTAGATAAACCTATTGAGGTCATGAAGAAGATTATCAGTAGGGTTACTAGGTACCCTACAACCAACAAAGCCAAAGCCTTTCGAAGCTCATCTCATCCTGACATTGAAAAGAACACTGGAGCTCAATGGGATGGTAGGGCACTGAAAATCTCAACTATCAAAGATCTAGCGGTAAAATTCACAGCTCATGTCATTAGGTACAAGATATTTCAATCTAGCAGACCAAATAGTGTACGCTACAGCACCGTGGACATGGCATATAAAATTGTGAAGAAAGATCACCAGGTAGATCTTGCAGAACTGCTACTACACCAACTGCATGATAATATGAAGACAATAAAAGAAAAGAAGTCCAATACATGTAAGTACAGATCAGTGCTTGTCTATACATTTTTCTATCTACAAAAATATGTACCGGGTATCAGTAAAGTAAACTGGCAATTGGACAAACTGATAATTGCACAAATCGGTGAAATGATGAAAAGTCTAGGAGACAATCTGAATAAGGAATTCAATGCATATTTCAAAGAATTTTATGCAAAAATGCAACAAAGGAGTAGAATTCCAAAGGAATTAGTGAGTAAATTTGAAGATGATATATGTTTTGTAGTAAGCACAGACCACTCAATGATAAAGGCAGTAGAACTAAGAACAAAATGGTTAGCACAGATGGAATATGAAATGAATCATGATTTCACTTTGAAATCTATTAATGCATTGCTAGCATTACCTATAGACATCACTGCCAGTAGGTTTGGCATATATGAGGAAGCTAAGTCTCGAATCACAACAAACATAGAGATCATAAAAATGTCTAGAAGAGCGAAGAAAATGAGAAAAGATCTCACAGCAAAATATGGAAATGCATCTGACTCACCTAAGGAGTCACCGGTTAAAGAAGCAACCAAAGGTCAGTTATAGTTGGCTAACAAGCCCTATGATAGCAAGGAGACCGAGTCAAACAAAGAAAAGGATCACACACCGGTTCCTCCCACCAATGATGAACATGAAATGCAGCTACCAGAACCTGAAGGAATGAAGACATGTTCATCAACTACTGCACAATCTACCGAGCAAGTAGAAGTAGTAAAAGTAGCAAAAAGAAGAGCAGCTACACCGACATAAAAATATGTTAAGAGAAAGACCAAAAAAGTAGCTGAGACACCGAAGAAAAAGAGGAAATACGTAAGAAGTAAAGAAGATATAGAGGAGATTGACACTGAAAATGATCCTAATCAATTCAAGTTAGTTCATAATAGGGAAATTACAATAGAAGAAATAATTGAGGATGTAATTGAGAATGGAAATATTACAGATCCAGGCATAGGAAAATTTGACAAAATGTCAATTGAGGACAAGACAAAGCTAGAACATGCTATCATCCAGATGATGATTAAATTCAAGAGAGTACTGATGGAATTCACATGTCAATTATTGAAGGAACTTGATGACAAAATAAGTGAGAGATGGGCTATTGCACTAGATACAAAGAAAAGGAAAAGAGAACGATCACTAAGTCATGCAGCCTCACACTTTAGCTATGCTGTCGTAAGTGAATACATGACAAAGTATCAAGCTAGATTTCTAGTCAAGAATAGAGCTATGCAGATCATGGATGAGAATGTGGATGATATGGATGTCATATGTCATTCTCTATGGACATCAATTTTGAAAGCAGAAGAGAAAGCTGAACAGGAAGCATTCCTAAAACTATCTAAGAAGAGACACAGTTCAAAAGGTAAAGGTATTTTCATTGATGATGACAAAGGAAAGAAAATAGAGGACACCACTATATCAGTTACCGAGGTAATTGATATCACCAAACAAAAGGAAGAAATCAAAATTTCACAGGATGCACCAGATCAAGTAAAGATCCACTTGTAAAAGAAAACTGATGATGATGCACTCATTGAGGACATCACTAATGGTGATCCTGATGATGAGGATGACAAAGATGTGACAATTGCACCATACAAAGATGAAGCATTAGACACTGATAGTGTGTTCACATCTCTACTGGGTGAACTACCTTTACTTGCAAAGGTAGTTGAAATAATTTCACAAGTACAACCTGATGCTTCTCATCCTGAGCCAAATAAAGATACAACTGAGATACAAGCACGTGAGAAACCTGTAGATACAAATGAGCCTAACCAAACTGAGGCATAGTCTACAGAAACAAAGGAACTAGAAGAAACAAATTCAACCGAGGTGAACCCACCTAACACTACAACCGAGACTCCCACACCATCTACCGAGGAGTAGAAGAAGGATGATACGGTGTCAACTGGGAAAGATACTCTGAAAAGTGGAGAAAAATTTATTGTTATAAGTGAGAAGAAGTCACCTCTTGCATAGAAGAAGAAGAAGAAGAAATTCAAAGTGCCAATCACCATTGATGAAGTTATAATTATACTAGAATGTGACCTGAGAACCCTAAGCCCAGAGGAACTAAGTAGATATGGAGAATTATGTTCAAGGAAAGTGGCACAAGAGAAGTTAAGGCAAGAACACAAACGTAAAGAAGTGTTAAATGATGCGAGGGATATTCTGCAACAAATAGTACCGAAAACAAATATTGATGAGAATACTCCCATCTTAGATCAACTTGCCACACTCGCCAATAAAATCAATGCCCCTGATACAGATGCAGACAAAAGAATAGAAGAACAGGCAAAATCAAAGTGATGCAGGAGCATCCTGGGTGTAAGAGCAATCTTGCATCACCCAAAAAAAATTTTGTTTTTGTATTCAATAAGGGCTATCTTATGCAGAGCTACTATTTATGGAAACTTTCTATTTTTAGTAAGTTGGTCTTACGATCTTGAAATGTTCTGATTTTACATGTGGAGGTTCATCTCATTCATATCAGCCTACCAACAAAGTTTCATGGTTAGATCAGGTCTAGTTTTGAAGATATTAAAGATTTTTGGTATTGGCAGAAGGGTACAGAAAATTTGAACTCAGTTTTGAAGGCTTTGGAGGCCTCGAATGAGGTCAAAAATTTGGGTAACGGGTGCTTGCAATAATCAAGCCTGGAGAGAACTTTGTGGCATTAACAAAATGGGTTTATAATAGTCAATCGGGTCAACTAGTGATGACTTATGGTCTCCGAAAGTTGGGCCACCTGAAATGGCGAAAAATAATTTTTCCTTCAAAATTTTTGTTTGGGTTTCAAAATTTATTTTAAGCCGACTTTGATGTAATAAATTGAAAAATAAAATAATTCTAATTTTGGTCAGCCCTTAGGGCTAAATTTTTGGAACCTTCTTGGGCAGTGGAAAATGCCTATATAAAGAAGGCTCGTAGTGTTGTCTAGGGCAGTTCTAGGTAGTAGATCTGGGTATTGATTCGAGGCTTTGTCCTACAAAATATTGTAAGGGAATGTCCATGTGGCTTTGCATATTGTAATTCTGAAAGTTTGTAATTCCACATTTGTGGAGATAATAAGAAGCCAATTTTCTATTCTTGCATATTATTGTTGTTGTTTCTCTATTTTTGTTATGTGTTTGTGTTATTAAGGGGAGCACCCTTCATCAAGTGGTATTAGAGCAGGAGTTCTTGAGTGTGTAAACAGATCATTGACTATGAGGTAGTTTGCACCAGGACCATGGTTAGGGTTTCAGCACACATCACAAAAATGCCTCCATGAAGGGAACGTGGTAGAAGAGCTGGTGTTGTAACACCTGAGGTTAGAGCACTCCATAGACAAGTGCAAGCATTGCAAGAGGAGATTCACAGAGGAATGAATCTTAATGTCAGAGATGAAAGCGAGGATGAAGCCAAAGAAGAAGATCAAGAAGGAGAAGTTGAAGTTGTGAACTAGGAGGAAGAAAGACTTTTTCGAGCCATTTCCAAGATTAGAAAAAGACCTAAGATTGAGGTTCCTGTATTTTCAAGAAATCTTAACCCAGAAGATTTGATTGACTAGATCAATGAATGTGAAGAATATTTTGAGTAAGAAGATATTGAGGATCCTGATAGGGTCAAAATTGTGAAGGCCAGACTAAAAGGTCATGCAAAGATTTAGTGGCAAGAGATTCAATTGGAGTGAAATAGAAGAGGGAAAGATAAAATCACAAGATGGGATCAGATGGTGGATAAATTGAAGTGACAGTTCATCCCTATTGATTATGAGCTTGACCTACTGAACAAAATGCAAAGTTTGAAGCAAGCGAGACGATCTGTTCAGGAGTATACAAAGGAGTTCTATTGAATCCTCATCAAAATAGGCCATGCAGAAGCTGATAAGGAGAAAGTTTCTTGTTACCTTAATGGGTTGAGGCCTAGCATTTAGGAGGAGCTGAATCTGGTTCGAATGAATAGTATTGAAGAGGCATACTAGTTTGCCCTAAAAGTAGAGGAAAATTTGAACAAGAAGTTTGAGAGTAGACAAAATGGAAGAGGTCGCGGTGGATGATCTAGTGGACGATCATATGGAGGCCGAAATGAAGATCCAAAAAAGAAGGATGAGGCTAGTAGTAGTCAAAATTAGAGAGAAAACAATTCTAATCATTTCCAAGATCAGAACAATAGAGATCAGAGAGGAAGAGAAAGAGGACAAGGTTTAGGAAGAGGAGGCTTCCGTGGAACATGTTTTCACTCTGGAGAAGAAGGTCATAGGGCATTTGAATGTCCTCAACACCAAGGAAGGACAGATAGGAGGAATGAAGGCCAAGCCAAAGTTGCACATGTAGATGAAGATGCCAGATCATCAAATTTAGAAGATGCTAAAAGAGGAGAAATGTTGATTAACAAAAGAGTCCTGCTGAGTGGTGAGAATGAACCTGAACAAAGGAGGAGCTTGTTTCACACTAGATGCAAGTGTGAGGGAAAATGCTATGATGTGATTATTGATAGTGGAAGCACTGAAAATTTGGTGTTAAAAGAGATGGTGACAAAGTTGAAGCTCAAGAGATAGAAACACCCACATCCATATCGGATTGCTTGGGTGCAGGATGACCACAAGGTCATGGTCAGTGAACAATGCCTAGTAAAGTTCAAGATTGGTGGGTACCAAGATGAGGTACTATGTGATATCATATCTATGGATGCATGTCATATGTTGTTGGGTAGACCATGGTAGTTTGACAGATGTGTTGTACACGATGGTCGTGCGAATACCTATTCCCTGACAAAGGATGGAGTGCGACATAAGCTAAAGCCATTGAAGGTGACCGAAGAAAAGGTATGTGGTAATGCAAGAATAACATTTGTTGATGGAAGAAAATTCCTAGATGGTATGAGGCATGAGCATGTGTGTTTTTCTTTAATTCCAAAAACTGGTAAAGAAGAAGTAGAGGATGTACCTATAGAGGTTGTAGATTTGTTGAATGAGTTTCAGGATATTGTATCTGATAATGTACCTGATGGATTACCACCGGTAAGGAAGATTGGTAATTAGATGGATTTGATTCTAGGAGCCAGTTTGCCAAACAAGGCAGCACACAGAATGACACTAGTAGAAAGTGAAGAGTTGAACAGACAAGTACATGAGTTATTGCAGAAAGGGTTGATTCGAGAGAGTCTGAGTCCCTATGTTGTACTAGCATTATTAGCACCAAAGAAGAATGGAGAATGGAGGATGTGTATAGATTCTAGAGCAATAAACAAGATCATAATCAAGTATAGGTTTCCATTGCCATGAATGGATGATATTATGGATTGTTTGAGTGGAGCTGTGTATTTCTCAAAGATAGATTTGAAGAGTGGATATCACCAGATTTGGATCAAAGGAGATGAATGGAAAACTACCTTCAAGATAAACGAAGGACTATATGAGTGGTTAGTCATGCCTTTTGGGCTAACCAATGCACCGAGCACTTTCATGCAGCTCATGAACGAGGTTTTGAAAGAATTTCTGGGTAAGTTTGTCATTGTCTACCTAGATGATATTTTGATCTTTAGCAAGACATTGGAGGAACATCTGATGCATATTCGTATGGTGTTTGAGAAACTGAGAGATGAGAAATTGTTGATTAATTTGAAGAAGTGCAATTTTGTGAAGAAAGAGTTAATGTATTTGGAATTTTTAGTTTCAACAGAAGGTCTAAAAATGGACCCAGAGAAGGTACAGGCTATCCTTGAATGGCCTACTCCAAGGAGTGCTACCAAGGTAAGATCTTTTCATGGTCTAGCTAGTTTTTACAGAAAGTTTAGTAGAAATTTTAGCAGTATTTGTGGTCCCTTGACTGAAATGATGAGAGGGGATAGAAAAGAGTTTAAGTGGACTAATGGGGCAGAAAAAAGTTTTCAATTGTTGAAACAAAAAGTTACAGAACAGCCTGTTTTAGCACTTCCAAATTTTAATAAGGTGTTTCAAGTAGACTGTGATGTTAGCGGTACTACAATAGGAGCTATTATGAGGCAAGAAGGTAAACCTATTGCTTATTTCAATGAGAAGTTAAATGATGCCAAGAGAAAATATTATGTTTATGATCAAAAATTTTATGCTATAGTTCAGGCATTGAAGAAGTGGAGACACTATCTACTTCCTAAGGAGTTTGTTTTGTATATTGATCATCAAGATTTGCAATATTTGAATAGTCAAGGAAAGTTGAATCAAAGGCATTTGAAATGGGTTGAGTTTTTGTAGAGTTATACATTTGTTTTGAAACACAGAAGTGGAAAGTCTAACAGGGTTGCAGATGCGCTTAGTAGAAGGCAACTATTGCTGACAGAGATGCAGATTGAAGTGGTTGGGTTCAAGGAACTCAAGAATTTGTATCCAGAGGATCCTAATTTTGGTGAAGCTTGGAAAGCTTGTAAAGAACTTGTTACTCTAGACAGGACGAAGTGGCTAGATTTCATCATTCAGGATGATATGCTATTCAGAGGGAGTCAGTTGTGCATTCCACGAAGTTCTATGAGGGAGAATCTCATCAAGGAGAAGCATAGCGAAGGATTGGCTGGATATTTTGGTCAAGATAAAACCCTTGCTTTGGTTAGTAAAAATTATTATTGGCCACAGTTGCAGCAAGATGTCAAGAATTTTGTACAGAGTTGCAGAGTATGTCAGATGGTGAAAGGAGTGAAGCAGAATATAGGGTTGTATTAGCCATTACCTGTACCAAAGAAGCCTTGGGAGGATATCAGTATGGACTTTGTTCTTAGTTTACCAAGGACACAGTGGGGACATGATTCATTTTTTGTGGTGGTTGATAGATTTTTGAAGATGGCACATTTCATTCCTTGCAAGAAGACTAATGATGCTATTCATATAGCATAATTGTTTTTCAGAGAAGTAGTGAGACTACATGGTTTGCAAAGACCATAGTTTCAGATAGAGACACTAAGTTCATTGGATATTTTTGGCGTACATTGTGGAAGAATTTGAAGACAGATTTGAAGTTCAGTTCATCACATCATCCATAGACCGATGGACAGACAGAGGTGGTGAATAGGAGTTTGGAAAATTTGTTGAGATGTTTGGTTGGAGATAAGCCAACAGGATGGGATTTGATTTTACCATAGATAGAATTTGCATACAATAATTATGTCAACAGGAGCACTGGTAAATCACCATTCTAGATTGTATATGGGAGTAGTCTCAGAAATGCATCAAAATTGAGAAAGATAGATAAAGGAGAAATAAGTAGTGTTGAAGCTGAGGATTTTGTGAAACATTTGAAGAACATCCATGAGGAGGTGAGGAAGCATATTACCAAGATGAATGCACAGTATAAGGCTAAGCAGATGAGAAAAGGAGGCATAAGGAATTTCAGGTTGGAGATGAAGTCATGGTTCATTTGCAAAAGGAGCAATTTCTGGTTGGTACATATAACAAGTTGAAAATGAAGAAGTTTGGGCCATGTAAGATACTGAAGAAGCATGATTCAGGAAATGCATATGAGGTAGAATTGCTTACTGAGCTGAATATTTCACCAGTGTTTAACGTTTTAGATTTGATAGAGTATCATGAGGGAGATGTTGAAGATGAGGTTACAGTAGCACAGTGGAGTATTCTAGCAACCAATTCAGATATCAAGGAGATTGAAGACATACTGGATAGTCGTGTTGGCAGAAGCACAAGGAACAAGACATATGAAGAGTATTTGGTCAAATGGAAAGGATGACCTATTGAAGATTCATCATGGCTAACAAAGGAGGAGGTTAACCATCTTGGTTTTCCTCTGCACACCTAAGTCGTGATGAGGTCACTTCTCAAACTACCTCGGGTGTCTGATGCAGGAGCATCCTGGGTGTAAGAGCAATCTCGCATCACCCAAAAATATTTTTGTTTTTGTATTCAATAAGGGCTATCTTGTGTAGAGCTGCTATTTATGAAAACTTGCTATTTTTAGTAAGTTGGTCTTACGATCTTGGAATGTTCTGATTTTACATGTGGAGGTTCATCTCATTCATATCAGCCTGCCAGCAAAGTTTCATGGTTAGATCAGGTCTAGTTTTGAAGATATTGAAGATTTTCAGTATTGGCAGCAGGGTACAGAAACTTTGAACTCAATTTTGAAGGCTTTAGAGGCCCTGAATGAGGTCAAAAATTTGGGTGACAGGTGCTTGCACCAATCAAGCCTGTAGAGCGCTTCGTGGCATTTCTGAAATGGGGTTATAATAGTCAATCAGGTCAACTGGTGATGACTTATGGTCTTCAAAAGTCGAGCCACCTGAAATGGAAAATAATTTTCTTTCAAAATTTATGTTCAAGTTTCAAAAGTTATTTTAAGCTGACTTTGATATAATAAATTGAAAAATAAAATAATTCTAAGTTTGGTCGGCCCTTAGGGCTAAATTTTTGGAACCTTCTCGGGCGGTGGAAAATGCCTATATAAAGAAGGCCCATAGTGTTGTCTAGGGAAATTTTGGGTAGTAGATCTAGGTATTGATTTGAGGCTTTGTCCTACAGAATATTGTAAGGGAATGCCCATGTGGCTTTGCATATTGTAATTCTGAAAGTTTGTAATTCCACATTTGTGGAGATAATAAGAAGCCAATTTTCTATTCTTGCATATTATTGTTGTTTCTCTATTTTTGTTATGTGTTTGCGTTATTAAGGGGAGAACCCTTCATCACAAAGATTCAAAACAAATTGGCAGAAAGGATTAGCACAGAAGTGGCACTGAACAAGGTAAAATTATCTGAGGTCATTACCGAGGTAAAATCTATTACTCAGATAATCTGTCAATTTCTCATCAAGCTTTGTACTTCAGACACCTTCACTGTAGAAGTCAATGAAAAGATAAAAGGTTTAGAAGAAAAGATATAGTTGAGTACATGAGCAGTTATCACTGAGCCAACTACTTTCTTAAAGCATATTAACTGAGTTCAGGAACTCTGGCGGCTGATAGCAGATTTAAGGAAACAAGAAGCACACATCACCGATCAGGTTACAAAGTTATGAAAAGAACTCATCCCTTTCCTAAAATTTTTTGAAGCACACATTATCAAAGCTGAACAACTTGTAGCAACACCAGAGATTTCAGTGTTGGATAATATCTTTGACATGCATGCACAAGTTGGTCTTGAGCATATTGCTCTTACCAACTTGAAAGAGGAATGGGACAACCTCTTGGAGTCTGTAAAGAAAACCCATCAAACCATTTTTTATTAGATGTAAGTATACATTATATATATTTTTTGCATTTGGCATTATTATCAAAAAGGGGGAAACCATGTATATGCCAAATAAGTACACTTTGATATGTATATTACATACTACCGGGAGCATGCACCGAGGGGGAGTACTTTGTACTTAAAAAATCTTGTGGATATGTATATGGCAGAGACATAAGGAATATATAGAAACATTTTGTCTATATACATTCAAAGTTTTGATACTAATGCCAAAGGGGGAGATTGTTAATCTCTATTGAGAATTTAAGGTTGTCATTAGTATCAAAGAATAGTAAACAGGTCGATCAGTTACTTATATTGAGTTGGTCGGTAACCAGAAGTAAGACAGAGCAGTCGGTAAACTCTTTACACCGAGCATCACACAGTTTACCGAGCACCAGTGACATCGACACCAATGGTCAATAAACACCGAGCATCATAGTATACACCGAGCAGATTATACAGTGTTTACCAATGATCATAAAAAATGGTATAGTAATCTAAAATGGCACATTCTTCTATGCAAATGGTTACAACAGATCGTAAAATGGTTTACCAAGATCAAGGAGCATTTATTGTAAAAGATACTCATTAAATGTAATGTTTATCTTATTGTAATAGTTGATCTAGGTTATTTTGCACTGTAGATCTTAGGGTTATGATTATTTTTGTAACCTAATTTTTTGCTAAGGCAGAAAAAATAGAACACTATATTTTTTATGTTCACACCATTTTATGTGGTTGGGTGAACTAATATATATATGAATCACAGAGCACTTGAAGACATTGCCAAACTTCAAGACAATCAGTTTACAGAGTAGAACAAAGTACAGAGGATATCAGATTGAGCATAATCAAAGAAGGCTACCGAGAAAAATAGAATAGAGAACCATCACAGATAAGGTGATATTTTGATGAGCACTTATAGATCTATTTCAGACAATTGAGTTGTCAACTAGTAGATAATTGCCTATTACTTTTTGCCAATTGTGATAGAGTTTTTGATAAATCTCTTAACAAAGTAGATTTAATAGTCTTATGTAAATCTCTTAATCGAGTACACACTTCATTAGTGTTGTTTAAATCCTATAACTAGGTAGATCTAGCTGATCTAATATGTTACTCCTAACAGGGTAAGATCATTAGAAGTGATCAAAACTTGTAGCCTTAATAGGCAAACCTTTTCTATCTGCAGTAGTGAAGAATTTATGGGTGTCATCCCCACCGCAGTTTTTACCTTCTTACAAGGGTTTATGCGTTACCAAAATACTTGTGTTATGTGATTGTCATATTGATTTCATGTTGTTTACTCTCTTAAGTTAACTAGATGATTGCTTTATACAATTATATTCAAGTTATTTTGATCGGTTATCACAAGTATTCAGTTATAAATCTGAAAGGTTTTGCAAGTAAAGTTTTGAAGGCACTGATTCACCCCTCCCCTCTTAGTACCTATCTCTCCTAATTCCAACAGGTTGACTGATGAACTACTGTAATGAATGAGAACATTCAGAATGAACTTGAATCAGAGAACTTGCTACTTTGGTGAACATTGCTCAGTACAAAGGATGAACCTTGTCAAAGGAGCAACTTGTTTAGGACCCGATGCAAGACTAAAGGTAAACTCTGTGATGTTATTTTTGATAGTGGTAGTACTAATAACCTTGTTGTTGAGGACCTAGTTCAGAAACTTGGTTTGAAGAGAATGAAACATCCTTGTCCTTATAGGCTTGGTTGGTTACAAGATGTTCATGCTTTGGAAGTTAGAGAACAATGCTTTATTGATGTTCAGATTGGCCAGTACAAGGATCTTGTGTTATGTGACATTGTGAAGATCAATAGTTGTGATATATTGCTTGGTAGACCTTGGTAATATGATTGTAGAGCTATTTATGACTGTGTAAGAAATGTGTTTACTATTGAGAAGAATGACATGAAGTTTTCGTTGATTCCATTGATGGATACAACACTCAGTAGGAGAAGCTTGAGTATTGGTAGCCGAGTTGAGATTGTAGATCCTATGAAAATGAATGACCAGTATGAAGAACCAACCTGTACATTGTCCAAAAAAGACTTGAAGAGATAGAGGAAACTGAAGTGGAAGACTTTGCAAGTAGAAAATGTGGAGGACTTGTATATGAAGAACCAGTTCAGGATTTATGTGTTGAATCCTAAAAGATGTCCTTCTCACATATGAACATCTTTTGGAACCTAGGGTGGCTGATGCAGGGGCATCCAAGGTTTTGACAGGGCATTATGTGTCCTCGATGAAACTACATAGAGTGTTGGTGTTTTGGCTAGTTTTACTCGGTTGCAGCCTTGACCGATGGTCTCAGTCATTGAAGGAAGCTTAGTCACTAAAGGAACTTGGTAGTACCTAGTGCTCAGTGAAATTGTCACTCAGTCGTGCCTGCGGTGCTCAGTCGATACTAGTGCTCGGTGATGCCTAGTGTGCTCAGTAATTTTACTGTCACTCAGTAGTTCTGACTTACTGACTACAGTTCTATGTGATTTGTTGGGCTGACTTGGGGAATTAATTGTTGGTAGCTATTGTCTTCGGTCGACATGCAGAATTAAATGTTTGTATACATTTGTAAGCCGAATTGTATGGCATTTAATTATTATTTTAGGGAGTTAAGGGTTTCATCCAGCCAACTTGTGGATGATGATTAGTATTTAAGGAGGGCTTGGGTAGATGTTTAGGGAGATATTTTTGGTAGATCAAAAGTTGGAGGACTTAGCAGATCTAGAATTCAGATGCGAAGTTTGACAGTGAAGTTGTGGAAAAGTTCTTGATGCTCTTGCAAATCATATTGTAATTTGATAGTCAATTGTAGCAGAGCTAGGGGTTGCATACTGGGAGACAAGGAAATTTCTTGGAGGCTTATGAGCTCAATTTTAGATCTACCTTAGGGTTTCCATTAACTCCTAATTGTCTTCAGAGCTAAAGTAGCTGAGTTTGTATTGGATTTGGTTGTGGATCTTGCAGAATTGTTTCATTTTGTAATTGGCCCTAACCCAGAAGGCCTTACAGCCGGGCATGTTAATGAAAATTACTTGAAACATTTATGGTGTTGTCTATTGTATTGATTATTCCCCTATGTAATTCTTTTGGCTACAAGGTTTGGACTGTCTTTCATTGGATCCACCATCCTTGACTGCATAAGAAACTAGTATAAAAGGAAGTGTAGGCACCTCATTTTGACATCCATTATCATCCATGAACTTCATATTGACATTTTTGGACATCCATTTGACAACAATTTCCAGCAATCATATGATCAAGTTCAAGCATTCAAGCATTCATCAAGCATTCAAGATTCAAGGATCCTTTGTGAGCATTTCCTCTTCAAGATCTAGCATTTTTTTGTCCATCAAGGGAATAGATCTACATTCAAGGCACTCATCATCTTCTTTATTGATGCACATTTAAATACATGGCTCCACGATGTGGTTTTGGTAGATCCATTGCATTTGTGGAGATTTCCTACATCTTTCATTGCAAATTCAACATCTACAACATACAAGTATTACAAAATCCTTATTGACAAGGGTTTCTACTAGCAAGATGAATAATTACATTTTTATTTCTTTCCTTTGCATATTTACATTTCAATTTCAAGGTCGATTCCTCAATCTAGGGCTTGACCAAGGCAAGCCCTTATCTTAAACCCCAAAACAAGCTTTTCTATGTGCAAGAGAAGGATTTTAGAATTACAACCACAGATTTGGAAACTGATTACTGAGATATTTGCAAAGAAGTTAGTTTGAATTTTCTACAGTATCCCAAGAACATGGTGACTTCATGGAAAAGTGTCCAGAACATGTTGCACTAGGTAAACCTATTCCTGGACGTTTGAGAAAAATAACATTTTTTGGGTTTTCTGTTGTGATCACAAATCCGCAGTCAAAGTTCTATCACAGGTTTAGATCTGCATTTTTTTAGAGAAAAAGGCATATTCCTCTACACATTTCAAGGTAATTACTCTATCATTATTTTCTTAGTCTAGACCTGTTTTCATATCTTAATTAGGTTGATTGCTTACATTTAGCGTCTAGATCTATCTTAATTTTATCATTAAATCAATTGGTTCAATTTCACATTTGCATCTACACATCTTTAATCAAATCCTACATTGCATGAAAGAGGACTTACTTGTGTACTTACTTGATATAATTTGGGTTTAGCATTGGCATCCCTTAATCTTCTTGGTTTTTTCTAATCTAACTTGGGTTATATTGAGAGTTATGTTTGGAAGCCCCTCGTTCTCTTTTATTTTGAGTGTTAGTGTTGGAATGGTTAATAAATGAACTGATCTCACATAGTTTATATTGTTAAATTTATTATTATTCATTTCACCCCTAAAAATTTTGGTGTGCTACAACTTCCTTTTGATCTTGGTGCATTATCTTGTGTGTTCACCTTCATTAAATATTTTGGTGAACCTAACTTGTGCCCCTTTCCTTTTGAGTTAGGTTGTTTCTTCGCATTGGTTTTTTACCTTATTTTTTTGAACCCAACACATTTCTCCTTTCCTTATTGATTTTGGAGTTAGATTTAGCTATATTTGTGTGGTTAGATCTTTCTTTTTATGCTCTTTATTATATTAATAAGTGTGTGGATATATAGCATTAGAGTTTCCTTTTGTGATCTCCTCTTTTATGAGCTTTATTACACTAATTCCAAACTCTATCATTCCCATTAGGAGAATCCATAGACTCATGGGCTCTTTTGATCATGATTCATCTTTTCTTCCTAGGACCCATGATGATGCTAATATTTTCCCTCAAGATCCCAATCCTATAATGGATCATAAATCTTCTCACTATTCCCATTATGAAGGTGAAGTCTTAAGATTTCCTCCTTCCCAAGTTGCTAAGATCTCTCATGAGTTTGATAAATTAGAAAATTGGCTTGTGCAAGAGAACCCAAATCCTGATAGTGTTTCTACTATTGAGGATATTAAGAAGCTTATCACTCATGATGATAATAACATCTCCATTTTTCATGGTATATAACACCTTATTAACACTCATGCTAAGCCTTTAATGGAATGTGTTCAAGAGTTAGGATACATTCCTCCTTCCACAACCATTGAACCATCTATTTCTATTTCCACTACTATTCCTAGCATTCCTAACTATGCACCACCTCTCATGAAAACTTCTACACAAGTCTATAATCCTCTAAGTGTTGGTCTTCCTAACCCTTCACTTCCTTCAAGTGTTCCACCTACCTCCATACCCTCTTTATTTACTTCATAAAATTCCATTCCTTTTACATATTTCAATCCTCTTCCTATTCCTTCTAATCATCCACCAACATCCTTACATGTTTCTTCCACCTCCTATAGCTTTATAGTACATCCAATATGTCTATGCCTACTATCATGTCTTCTAATCCTAGCATTAGTAGCTTAGTTCAAATTGTCACCACTTTGCAACAACAAATGGCTCAATTCACTCAATCTAAGTACAACATCCCTACATGAGACATTGATAATCCCATTTCCTTAGATATACTTTGTGTTGTTATCCCACAACATATTGAGATAACTCATCTTGAGACTTATAATGGTAAGGGTGATCCTTTGATTCATGTTAGGAGTTTCCAAAATATATGTATTTATTTTTCTCACAACTATAGGCTCATGGATAATTTTTTATCATGTAATTTTAGAGATAAAGCTTTGCAATGGTATCTCTCTTTACCTCCTTATTCTATTAATTCCTTTCAAATGTTTTCTAATGCTTTCATTCAACAATTTAAAAATAATATTGGTCCTTGGATTTCTTTGACTAATTTAATGCATTATAAGTAGTGTTAAAGAAAAATTTAGTGACTTTATTGGTAGATTCAAACACTTGTATGCTAAAATCTCTTATCCTATGGTTGATGATGATATTCAATGTATTTTTATTTCTAATTTGAAAAAATACATTAGAGATAAGATTATATTTACTGAGTATACTTCCTTTTCACACCTCTGTGCAGTTCTTCACCATTATCACTTACAAGTGAGTCAGCTTGAGAGCTCTACTCCAATTTATCCTACTAGTATTAATAAGAGTGATGCCTCAATTCATAAAAACAAGTTCTCTAAGCCTAACAAATACATCAAAATTCACAATTCAACCAACACAATTGATGATCAAGTGACTACTACATCCAAAGCTATGGCTACTTTTTCTTTTGTGTATCATCCTAATTGTAAGTACACTCCTTTATCTAAACCTTTACCTGCGGTGATGACAAAGTTGATTAATGCTAATATTGTTAAACTTCCTTCTATCCATCCTATTGACACCATAAAATGAATGCCTAATTCATTTGATCAAAATGATTTTTGTCAATACCATCATCAACCTGGTCATGATACTCAAAATTGTTATGCTTTGAAGAATTCTATTCAAGATCTTATTGGTTCCAATACTATATCTATTGATGTTCAGGTTAATAGTACGAATAAATCCATAGCACCTCCTAATCATAATTTGAAAATTTACACTAACCCCTTACTTTCACATTCAACAAATGTCATTAATCAACCTTCTTCTACTATTACTAACATTAATTATAACAAAAAGTTAGAAGAAGCTAATCATGTGGTTAATCATGTTGAGTCTCAACCTCAACCTTCAATTTTACCTTCACACAAACCTAAATATTCACCTCCTATCACCTTTGATCATTTTGATATGTTTAAATAACCTAATAGTCCTCTTTACATTACTGCTAGGGTTGCTCATATCCCTTCTCATGGTCTTTTGATTGATCCCTCTTCCTTCATGAATGTTATCACTAAAGAACATATTTTTAATAAAGGATCGCATAAGGATACATACAATACATCTAGTGTTTGGATTCAAAATTATAATGGTTTTCTTTACCATCCTTAAGGTTCTATCAATATTTTGGTGACCCTTTCTGGTAAGGTTGTTCATACTACTTTTGTTGTCATTCCTACTTCCAATCAATTTCAAGTTAATCTTGGTATTTTTTTGTTCTCTTCCATGTAAGTTGTAGCCTCTCCTATTCATAAGTGCATAAAATTTCATCATGAAGTATAATTTATCACCATTAATCATTCTCTTTATAAACCTTCGCATCCTCAAGATTGTGCTGAGATAGATTTATTTTGGCCATCTCTCCCTCAAAAACTGCCTAACCGTCCTAATCATCTTTATCGCTCCTATCAACAATACAAGGTAGAAAATATTCTTGATATTATCTTGTTACTATAACGAATGGTGATGATGATGAAGACCAATCAATATCATAGGAATAAAAGATAGTAGAAAGGTTAGATCACTTATTATCTTGTCATTGATGTCAAGCAATTGATTTCTAGTTTATATTTTGTTGTCATTATGTGTGTGAGTTGTGGACCTACAACATAGCACTTCAATAGGACATTGCATCATTTGTTAGAAGAATTAAGCATGCTAATTAAGGAAATCAACAAATGAAACCATCCTATTGCTCTCTAGTTAGTACAAGTATGAAAAGGGTGTTAGTAGCTCTTATATTTTAACTCTAAACAGTGACAATATGCTACTAAAATGAGAGATTCAAATAAAATATGCAAGAACTAAGCTAAATCTAGAAAATACCTCACAATTAAGCATTAAACCATGAATTATTTTACTATAAGCCCAATTGAGATGTTTTCTAATTAGCTAAAGCATATGAAATTAAGCATGAAAGCATGATAACAACCATCACAAGCAAAGAGTTAGAAAGCTAAAATTCAAGCATTAGGAAGGGAAGAATGAGCATTTGAAAATTCTCCTTTACAGAAAATTGGAGGAAATGGACAGTTAAGATGAATCTATGAGGAATGGTTGAGATGCATCTTGGCTTGATCCTTGATCCATGTGATTGCCCCTTAATGATTAAAATGTGTTTGTTGTGTTTGTTGAATTAAGAGGGATTTATCATTTTCTTTTAATTAATTACTCTAGCCATGAATTTGGTGGGATTCAATTAATTAATTAGGCCTAGAGTTAATTGACTTCATTTTTGCTTGAAACCTTGGCGATAAATGCTTGATTTGAGATTTTATTGATTTTATTAAATTTTAAGAACTATGTTAATGATCAGGAATCGAATTAATATAATCAAGGTTATATGTCAAATTAGAGAAAATAGGACCTTAGGTTCTATTAGCCTGATTTTAGGTGATTACATTTTCCCCTCTTTGAATCAATGTGTGAGCAGTGCATTGGTTCAAAGAATATCTAATTTAAAGCATGATTCAGGGAGATTTAGAGAGTAGCGAGAACTACTCTGAACTTAAGTGATTTAGAGAGCAGTGAGGACCACTATGATTTTAAGGAGATTTAGAGAGTAGTAAATCTACTCTGAAAGATTTAGAGAGCAGTAATGAGAACTACTCTAAATTTGAGAATTATGAGCTTGATCGAATGAAATCCTACTTGATTTGAAAGATCATCAATTCTGAACTTGATTGGATGAGAATTGACCACACCGATTTCAAACTTGATCAAATGAAAATCGATAAGAGATTTTGAAAAGAATTTACAGTTAAATTTGATTTGCAATAACTCAACGTGATGACAAATAATCAACTTGATTTGAGGCGATGAAATTGGTTAACGTCGTAAAGATTAACAACATAAACCTAGTTGAAGAAACTGTCGTGCCCCTGGTGTATTTGAAACTTTGAATTCCAGTATGATCATGCCCCCTCAGGATCAAAATTGGAATGAATTCAAATAAAATCATTAGTTTCAAGCATTTATGAAGAATCATTGTGATTAGAACCATTCAGGATCAAGCGTAGATCAAGTCGAGAGTGTTAGTAAGCAATTTGGATCGATTTTAGTGCTCAAGAAACACTATTTGACCAGGTTTAACCAAGAATTTGAGAGAGTTGACCAATTTTGACTTGTGTTTAAGCAATATCCTTGCATAAAAATTTGATGCACGAGTGAGAATATTACTTTATGTAGCTTCTGACAAGCTTTATGTGCATTATTTATGCTTCACGTAGCTCTTGTAAAGTGTGTTTGACTAAAGTTTGACTTTTTTTGACCATTGATTTGATTAAAAATTATTACTGCACTGATTTGCCTTGCTCACGATATCCTTTCTGCTCATTTTGCCCCTGTTTGACTACAATTTGACCATAGTTGACTTCTGCATTCTAAAGGTTGACTTTGCTTTGTAACTCTATTTTTACTGCATCTGGGTGATATAAATCACCTATTTTGATTTTGGTCCTGATATTAAGCCTTTATGATGTCTTAGCATTAATGTCCCTTAAGGTTCTGGGGCTCCCGAGAGGCTTAAATAGGTCAAAAAGTCCATTTTTACTATTCATTTTCACTTTTATCCTTTGACTTTTTATGAAGCTCTAAGAGATAATGGTGTTCCGGCCAGTAGAGAAGCATCGATTTGAGATGGCCAGGTGACACGACTGGCCACAACATTATGCACCACCTGTGAGTACCCTATAACAAACCCTGTCAATTTAAAAATTTTGAATTTCATGTATTTTTTAAGCATTTTATAGCTAGGTCAATTTTCAATTGCATCTCGGGCATTTGGTATTTCTAGGATCGCACTCCATCGGGTCGCATCCAGTTAATTTTAAGAAAATTCAAAGCTTTTGTCCTTTGATCAATGATAGAGTCATATCCGGTATCCTAGATCGCCTCCCAGATTTTCCAAGTCGCATCCAACATTTCTTGGCTCGTATCCCACTTAAGGATCGTATCCCAAATTTCTTAAATCGTACCTGGGATTTCTGGGTCATTTTTGGTTTTCTTGATTTTTTTGAGCCAAATGTACTTGTCTTTTTGAACTTTAAGCAATTTTTCGGCCAACCTCTTTTATCTAATGCTTGACATAGTGCCAATATTTTCTATTGTGCAAATTGATTTTGATGTTGTGTCATTTAGATCCCCTCAACCTATCTAGGTCTTAGCATTGCATGATCGGTTAAGCCTAGAGGATTAGCGTGTAGTCTTACATTGTAGTTTGTGGAGTTTGGTGAATTTACCTGACACTCAGGTAAATCACAGCTTGTTGATAGCACTGACAAAGCACTGGCACTCTGAGCACAACACCTTCCACTTACCCACCGGTGAGATGACCATCACACCAAAGGATATGTGGTGTATCTTACATGTTTATGTTATGGGCACCCGAATCGAGTACAAGGCATCTGGGCTGGCAGTGATAGCAGATGCAAGGAGATTATTCCAGGATGACACCATTGTGAGTTGTTATCTCAACTAGGACCACATGGTGGCCCATTATGCCCCTCTTCCTATTTACTTGGCTAGGTTGATTGGTGGTCTCTTAATGCCTGATCCGGGCCATCATGGCTTCATGTGTGGTTGGTCTAGGGTGATTAGTCAAATGATTCATTCGTTGGGCCGTTATGCATGGGGGATATGTATCCTTGCCTTGCTCATATGTACCGTGAGCTCCATGAGATTGTGTACTAGCATTTGAGGTCCATGACTATTGGGATACTTGTTCTATAGGTCTGGGCATGGGAGCATATCCCCGTTACATAGCCTATAGTTGATAGGAACCGCGATGTTGGCTTTCCTTATATTTTCATGTATTTTGGTCTTATATAGAAGCTCCATCTAGGCAAGTTAGAGTACTGGCATCATGTCCTATACGATGTTATAGATCTTGTATGGAGGCCTTATGTAGATTGTGAGGGTTGGTCATCAAATGTGAGGCAAATGCCCTTTTTCTTCCTGAACAGATATCTAGTGAGGAGGACTCACTATATTGTGGAGAGATTCTTGATCACATGTGTATGCAGGCAGTATGGCTGAGTATAGTGTATGTCCTAGGAGACAACTATATATGCACATATCAAGATCAAGGAGGCTTGGTGGGGATCAAGATTGATATATGATACTCCCATACATGAGATCTCCAAGATGGCACATGTAGACTAGGATTTGTAGGTAGATATACTTGATGTTAGGGTCACTAATGATTACCATGCACACTATCTTCGACATCCATACCCCACATTCACTGCTCCTGATGAGTCTATTCCATGTATTGAGGACACATTAGACTATGATCTTGATGATGATGTTGGTTGTCACAGTCGATCTTCTCAAGTTAGAAACAAGGGGAGAGGTCAGGACAAAGGGGGATTCTAGTCAGCAAAGATGGAAAAGATTTCAGATCACTCCTCCTCATAGGGATACAGGGCCATTATTGCATAGGGATGAGCACGCATAGAGGCAACGAGCAGCATGAGGAGAGGATCGGGCACAACAATAGCAGGCACCTAGAGATCCTCCTATCGGTGATGGTGATGATCCTTTGTCACAGTGTGAGTAGGAGTGAGATGCTTTGAGATTAGAGATGGCTACCCTCTGAGCATAGCTATCAAAGTAGGATGCATAGTTGGTTTAGCTAATAGTAGAGATGGATACCCAGATAGCACAACTAAGAGTGGACAGGGATGCACAGCTAGCACAGCTGAGGGCACATAGGGATACACAGCTAGCACAGCTGAGGACTCAGCAAGATAGATATGTTCATACAACCACTCATTAGGGATAGAGGGCTACATATTACTTCACTTTATATTGTTTCATGGTTCTTGCTGCTCAGAGAGCTCCCCTATATTCAGTCGCAGCACAACAATCTGAGGGTACTATGCCTCCTCCCCCACCACCACCTGGAAGAGTAGATGCACCCCCTCCCGATCCTCTAGGAGAGGATGAGGGGGCCAGTGAGGTGTAGATATCTTTATTTGTATCACTAATGTATATGTACTCTATTGATTATATCATGTACTTGTACTATTTTTTATCGATACACTCTCATGTCCTATAGACTTTTCAATTTTTGATACATTGTCTCGTTGTTCTGATATACTAATGCTAACATTCTGATTCTTTCTTATGGACATTTTTTATACTCTATCATGGACATTTTTGATACTTTTTTATGATGATATATTGATGCTTCTATTGATTCTATCATGGATGTTTTATCTGATCTTATCATCTTTTTTTTGTTATACTGATATCTGATTTCTGATGGTTTTTTATTTTTGCACATGTTGGATATATGACATTTGTCTTATGCCTTGGATATTGATGTGATTGTCATACTTGGTCAAGATTTAGATTAGATGATGATATGATGACATCATGATATATTTCACTGATATATGCTTATGTTTTTGTTATTTTCCAAAGCTTTTATGAATGTATGGATGTATGAGATGTATTGTGATGCGATGTATGGACATCTCACTTTTATTTATGTATGAATGAATATGGATGCATTATGCAAATGGTTTTACAATATGAAATGGATTATGAATGCAAATAAATATCAGTGATTTAGACTTAGTCATTTCATTTTTAGTTCCTTATGATTTCATGATGTACTTTGTCAAACATGGAAAATGATTAATGTTTTCATAATTTTTAGCTCACATCAAATGTTTTAGATAATTTTTTAGCTTATATCAATGTTTTAGATAGTTGGATCCATACATTCATGCTTATGCAACTTAAAATGAATGCAACTATATTAAAATGAATGCAATTTTAAAATGAATTTCAATGCAACTAAAGACATGAAATGCATCTAAATGAACCTAATTCAAATTAATATGATATGCAACTAAAATGAACCTTAATGCAATTAACCAATGAAATTCACCTAGACTAAGACACCTAGGACAGTCACTGTTTATTCAAGATGGGTCAATTATCAGCATAGAGCATTTGTAACGGGACCTCATTAGGATAGTACAATTTTCACTGATAGATTTAGCAATCCTAAAAATATGAATACATCATGTTTATTCGTCATGTTGAAAGATAACCTAAGCATTAAAGCATATGGCTAGAATTTTTTGTCAATTACTTCCTGTTTGCTATAAAAACCATTTTCTTTTCTGATACATAATGTGTAAGTATATACCCGTAATGACCTTTCATTTTGTATTCATATCCTTGGGCATAATCTGATTTACCATGTACCTTACTAGGAAGTAGTTTATCATTGTTAGTTTTTAAACAAGCAAGGAAACAAATCAGACCTCACTGAGGCTTTCATAGGAAATAGGTCGAGGTATACATGGTGTTCCAATCATGATGGAGGCACTTATAGTAGACACCCATTCCCCATGATCACCTTAGATAAATTTATTACCACAAATAGAAGAAAAAGAAAATGTTATGCCCCCAATCCTTGTTCCTCTTAGTCCATGGACATCATCGAGTTACTCAAGGAAACATAACAATCAAAAATTGATAATAGGAAAAAGTTTGTTATCCTTTTAACATGATCATTGTATTTTCTTAAAAGAAATAGACAGTTGTGACTATAGTGTTTAAAAACACTCTTGATTAATCTTACAAACACATGCATAAGAATTATTATAAATCATTAATTTTTCTTCATCCATAAGTGTTTTACCTATTTAGTGTTTAGAAACAATGTTTTCATCATGACATTGTGTTGAGAAACACATTTTTCTCTAGTGTTTGGCATTTAAAAATAAATTTGTTTGTAGTTTATTGTCAATTGTGGACTAGGGTGGTATTGAAAAATACCATTGTTCGTAGTTTATTGTCAATTGTGAACTCAATATCCTGTCAAAAAATGTGATCTTGATCAATGCCCCCTAGGAAAAACATTTTACCTAGGACCCTAATGTGGACAAATTCCATTCTTAGGAAAGCATAATTTTTTGATAGTTGATTTAGGATTTGGCACATCATGAAAGTGACTGGAAGATATATACAAACTTAGATTTACATAGGCCAAATGCGCAAGCATTGTCTTGATAGATAGATCATTGATTTCAAGTAGTGCATGTTTAACAGGTTTTCACCACTTGGCCAAACCTTTTCTATTTTTGCTATCATGGCGCCTATTTACCAGGTTTTCACCAAGACACTTTTTCCTCTTTTCCAATTTTTTTGTACTTTTTTTATTTTCTATTTTTTTTGTATTTTTCTTTTTTTGTATTTTTTTTTGGACTCACCAAGGTGCCTATTTGCTAGGTTTTCACCAAGATGGTCATTTTTTTAGGACTTTTTCCGTTGTTTTTTATTTTTTTCAAGATCCATATTTGATGTTTTTGAACTTTTTTCAAGACTCTTTTCACTGTATAGGAGCCATCTCAAGAATGTTAGGCATAAAACCTTTTTAGATGTAGAGTATTAATTGGATCTAGTAAAACATCTCCTTTAGGCATAGCCAATTGATAGGCTCTTGATCCAAATGTTGTTGTAATGACAAAGGGACCCAGCCAGTTGGGTTCAAATTTGCCCGTTTATTCTCGATCTTGTTGATTCTTAGGATTTTCTCTTAGAACTAGATCTCCAATCTGAAAACTTCTTGATTTTAGTTTCTTGTTGTATCCTCTTGACATTATCTTTTGATAAGCTTTAAGGTGATCAAACACATGTTGTCTGCGCTCATCTAGAAATTCAAGTTCTTGTAGTCTAGAGATTCTATAGTCCTTGTCAGTGACTAGATGTTTCAATGATATCCTCAGTGATGGAATCTCTACTTCAACTGGTAATACCACCTATGATCCATAAACCAATGCAAAAGGAGTTGCACCCGTTGGTTTTTTGATACTAGTTATGTAGACCCATAATGCTAGATTGATTGGTAAATGCCAGTCTCTCCCTGATTTGTTCACTATCCTATGCAAGATTTTTAGAATAGTTTTGTTTGATGCTTCAGCCTGTCAGTTACATTGAGGGTAATAGATCGAGGAATAGTGTTGAGTGATTTTGAATTGAAGACACAACTCATCTATGTCTTTTTTCTTGAATTAACCCCCATTGTCAGTCATAATCAATGAGGGTATGCCATAACAGAAGATGATATAATTCAAGATAAACATGGAAATACTCATTTGCAATAATGATGTATTTATGTCCATTTGATGAATTGGGATAGATCTGACCAACTAAATCAAAGGCTCATTGCTGAAATGGCTAGTGTATTATGAAAGGAATTATCTCTCTAGTTGGAGTATGTATCCATGAATCTGGCATTTATTGCATGTTTTTGAAAAATGGATAGCATCTTTTTCCATTGTGGGCCAATAGTACCCCATTCTTAAAATTTTCTTAGCTAATGAAAAACTATTTGAGTGTGACCCACACACACCTTCGTGAACTTCTTTCAATGCATGATTAGACTCTTCATGTTCTAAACACCTAAGAAGCGTGCCATCTAGACTATGTCTAAACATGTCATTAGCGATGATTATATAATGGGATACCGCTCTTATGAGGGATCTCTTTTCATTCTGGGAATAACCTTCAAGGATTGTTTGGTCCTTTAGATAAGAGTAAATATGGGCATATCAGGACAATACTTGGGTTTCAAGGGCACAAACAATTTGGGATTCGTGTGAGTCATAGGCAGGAAATGGGAGTTCTTCCACCAGGAAGTCATAGCAAAATTGATGTTCGTCCAATTGTAACATGGATGCCAAGGTAGCCATCGCATTAGCTTCTCTATTCTCTAATCTTGGAAATTGTTGAAATGTAATGAAGACAAAGTACTCCTTCAAGTCATCCACCATTGTTTTGTAAGGCATGAGTTTATCATCTTTTGTCTAATAGTCACCATTTACCTAATTGATAATGAGTTGTGAGTCTCCATAGATGTGCAACTCAACAATTTTCCATTATATTGCAAGTTTGAGACCATTCACAAGAGCTTCATATTTGGCTATGTTATTAGTGCATGGAAAGATCATTTTATAAGCCTTAGGGATCTTTTATCCTTGTGGTGTGATAAATAAGCATCTAGCTCCTGATCCCTACTATGTGAAGGATCCATTATAATACATTTTCCAAGGATGTTCTGTTAAGTACATGATAGATTCATCTGGAAATTCCACAAGTAACGGATTTTCATTTGTTAATGATGTTTATTCAACTTGATCAGCAATCACTTGTCCTTTTATGGCTTTTCTATCCACATATTCGATATGAGATTCACTTAGGATTAGGACCCACTTAGCTAGTCTTCCTGTCAGCATTGTTTTGTTTAACAAGTATTTAAGTGGATCAATTTTAGCTACCAGCTTCACCTTGTGTGCTAACATGTAGTGCCTAAGTTTTTGAGATGCAAACAGTGCTGCTAAGCATGCTTTCTCAATCATTGAATAGTTCAACTCAAATGTCACCAAATTTCTATGGATGTAATATATAGCTCTTTCTTTCTTAGTCTCATCCTCTTGTGCAAGAAATACTCCTAATGATGTATATGTAGCTGATATATAGAGCAATAGAGGCTTTCCATAAATTGGTGCAATCGGGATTGGAGGATTCATCAAATATTTCTTGCCTTGGGTAAAATTTTCTTCACATTGCTCATCCCAAGTGAATGTAGTTCCTTTTCGCATCAACTTTGTGAAATGTTGTGCTTTATCCACCAATTGAGATATGAATCTTCTTATGGATTGTATCTTTTCTTGTAGTGTCCTCATTTGACTAATGTTTCTAGGTTCTTTCATTTCAAGAATAGCCTTCACCTTTTTCTGGATCCACCTCAATCCCTATTGTTGAAACTATGAATCCTAATAGCTTTCCAGATGATACGCCAAATGTGCACTTCTTAGGATTAAGTCTCAATTGAAATTATTCCATCCTGTCAAAGATGTTCCTTATATCTTCTATATGTGTAGTTCTTATCTTTGACTTAGCCAATGTGTCATCTACATAGTCCTCCATGTTCTTATGCATCATGTCATGGAATATTGTGGTCATTTCTCTTTGATAAGTTGCACCTGTGTTCTTAAGACCGAATGGCATCACATTCCACTAGTATGTTCCCCATGCACATGTGAATGTGGTCTTTTCTTGATCTTTAGGAGAAATTTTTATTTGATTATACCCTAAAAATCCATCCATTAAGGAGTACATTTCATAGCCATCTATCAGATCCACAATTATATCTATGTTTGGTAGTGGGAAGTCATCTTTAGGGAAAGCCTTTTTTAGATCCCTAAAGTCTTTAAAAACTCTAATGGACTTATCCACCTTAGAAATAGGAACTATGTTTGAGATCCACTCCACATAATCAATAGCTCTAATGAATCCAGCCTTCAACAATTTTTCCAAATCTGCTTTTACTAGCAATGCCACATGTGGATTCATCTTTCTAATTTTTTGCTTTACTGGTTTTATATCAGGTGAAATAGACTAGTGATGCATGATTAAGTCTGTTTCCAACCCAAGCATATCCAAATAAGACCAACAAAATTTGATCTTCTTTTCTTTGAAGAAATTGTTGAATTGGATCTTTTCATCTTCTGTCAATGATTGAGCAATGTGGACTAGTTGAGGAGCTTTTGTTGTTCCCAAATTAATGGGTTGTGTAGGTTCAATCAAAACTAATGATCTTTCCTAAAAGTGATCTGGGAGGATATCAATAATCTCATCCTTTGGCACCTCTAGGAGGTTTTCACCATCAGAGACATCTTTTTATTTTTCTCTTTTAGGATATGATACTACCACTAGGTGGTTTTCACCATTAGATCTCTTGTTCTTTTTGTTTTTCATTTTGAGACTGAGAAACTTGGTACCCTCCTCAGTCATAGTTTTTCTCTTTACACTGGTGGAAGAAAGGAAGGGTTCACAAGCATTTAGATAACAAGCTATGGCATAGTCTTTGTCAAAAGATAATAGGCTTGTGGTTGTAGGCTCATCCTAGTCTATCAGTTCAGGATATTTTAAGGACAAAGATTCAGTAGTTTCAAGAGACAACATCACATTATTATCAACATTATTAACTTGCAAGATTTCTTCTATTAAGTTTTCTTCTAAATAGATGTTAGGATTATTAGAGTCATGTTCGTTATTATTAGAGTTCACGTTAGTGTTATGAAAATCTAACTCTAGTGATCTAACATTAGAACTCTCTCCTTCTTCAATCAAGACTCTAGGAGAAAATTTATGTATCACATCAATTTCTATATCCACAGTAGCATCAGAAAGGACATCCCATTCATATTAATGTGAGTCTACCTGACTATAATCTAAAACCCCCAAGAAGTGTGCAATAGTCATGGGTAATTCATCTTCTTCATTAGCACGGTTCTCCTCTTATTGTAATGGTTCTTGTGGAGTTGCCATTTTTGGTTCCTCATCAAAATGAGGTGTGTCAAAAATAGGGAGCCCTTGTTCTTGTTCTTCTTTAGGTTCTTCTATTTGTTCTCTGTTTGGTTCTTGTCTAAGATCGGTACCAACTTTTGATAATGGATCTCCTTGTAAGAGCAACAACCTTTCATAGTCAATAGGTTTTCCTTCTACTTCTTCTTCATTATCTGAGTCTCCTGATGTATCAAATACAGGACCCCTTTCTACTATAGGGTGAAACCTTGCTTCCCTGAAGCCTAATCCAATTTTATCTTTAGGATTTTTGAAGTCCATGCGTAGAGGTTCTACAAGTCCTTGTTTATTTTGTATCCTTATCCTTTGCATCCTATTTGTTTCATGATTTCATATCCCTTTCCATATTTTTTTGGAGCTATCCCAACATGTTTGACATTCCCATCTTCTTCAATTTCTTTATAAAGCTATTGTAAGACAACCTTTTCTTCATTTTCTTCTTCAAGAGAAACTTTTTCTTTGACCATTCCAGTTCCCTCATGTATAGTTAGAGCACTACCATTGGATGGGGTAAATGTTGATGAAGGTCTTCCTTGTGTTCTAGGAGATATGGGAAGATCTATCAAAGATATTGTAGGATCCATCTTGTATTCACCCATGCTTGTCTCTTGGATGTTGATCTTTTTAGAAAATCTTTTCAAGACCATTTCTTTGGATGTCTCTACCTTATTAGAGCTTTCCTTGTTATGAGGAACCATGCTTTCTATCTATTTGAGATTATTACAAGTGTATGTGGTATTTGATAAAATAGTCACCTCCACTCCATTATGAGGGAATTTTAGGCATTGATGGTAAGTAGAAGGCACAACTTGCATTGAGTGTATCCATGGCCTTCCAAGAAGAATATTGTATGCGAGTGGTAAATCAAGAACTTGATATAGGACATCTTGCTCCACTAGTCCCACTCTGATAGGTAAGACAACCAATCCTTTAGAGGATCTTTCTTCTTCATCATAATCCTTGATTGTTATCTCCATTCTAGGATCAATTGCATGCTCTGAGAAACCCAACTGTTTTATCAGGTTGTATGTGCAGATGTTCAACCTAGCACCTCCATCTATCAAGACACATTTGACATGGTGTTTATGAATGAGTACTTCTAAATGTAGAGGTTGGTTATGTGGTTGGTTCAAATATTTATCATCCTCTTCAAAAAAAGATAAGTAATGTGGGGAATTCAAGTGACCAACCATAGCTTGGAATCTATCCACATCTAGATCTTTCGGTACATTAGTGCTAAGTAGGGCTTGATCAAGAATTCCCCTATGACTAGGGGAGATTTTCAACAACTCTAGGATAGATATTTGAGTGGGTGTCTTTTGTAACTGATCCACAAGATTAAATTTTGGAGGTAATACCACTTTCTTAGATGTTGTTGTAGTCATAGCTAGTGTGTTAGATGTAGAAGCTCCTTTGAGAGTGAGCTTATCTTGACTTCGTGTTATGGCATTGGAAGATTTAGTTTTGTTTTTTACTCCTTTTAGAGTGATCATATTGATGGATTATTTGCATGGTTCCACCATATGAATTACATTGTCATTATCAGAATATGTGTAGTTAATTTTGTTACTTTTGGAAGACTCTCCTTTTTCATAGCTAGGTAATGGAGTTTGAAATGCCTTATGGTCATTGTTGGTGTGATGTCCATCTACAATGACTTTTCCTTATTCAATTAGGTCTTGAATAACATATCTCAACTTCATACAGTTGTTGGTTTTGTGTCCTTTGTTGTGATGGAAATCACAGTAATCATTATCGTTCCACCACTTGGGTTTTACTTCTAGTTCCCAAGGTTTGGAATCAGGAATCATGATTATTTTATTATCCAAGAGTGACTTTAAGAGAACTTCCAAGGTATCTTCCAATGGTGTAAATGTCCTTTTAGGTCTTTCTTCCCAAGGTTTTGTTTGAATAGGAGGTTTATTGAAGGTCTTGCTTTCCATTGGTGTCATAGTAGGATTCAGATTCTTGTTTGTTTCAAGACTCATCGTAAGATTGAAAACATCTAGTTTAGGTTTTGGATTAGGAGTATCAACCACTCCATCATTAACCACATGTTTATTCTTATTTCCATATTTGTACTTATCTTTGATGGAATAGTACTTGTCTTTATTTTCCTTGTTGATAGTGATGTCACCCTTCTTAATCAAGACCTCCTCAATCTTGATGGCACTATCTATCATTTTATCAAAACTTGGTGGTCCTTGCAATTGTATTGGAAAATTCATTTCAGGAACCAAGTTTTTAATAAAGATGTCCATTTTTTCATTTTCAAGTATCTACCTAGCATAGCGTGCAAATATCCTTATCCATCATTGTAGGTAACTCAAGAATGATTCTCCTATCTTTTTCTTGGTATTGCATAGATCCAACATTATGACTGTGTGTTGGATATTGTAGGAGTATTGTTGTATTAATTTTTGTACTAGTTCATCAAATGTCTTGATTCCTATAGGTAACTTTCACAACCAATCCATAGCTTGTCCACCTAGACTTCATGGAAACAATCTCATTAGATATGTTTGCTCATGCATGAACTCCATACTAGTGGTGAAAAACTACCTCACATGATCTTGAGGGTCGTAATCTCCCATGTATTTGTCATATTTTGGAATTGTGACATTTTTAGGAATTGGAATCATCTTTAGTCCCTTGTCAAAAGGGAAAGGACATATGTGCTCCAAAGAGTATTGTTGTGTTGGTTTGTCCTTTGATTTCTTGAGTTCTTGAATCTTTGCTTGCATGGAAAGTAATTGTCTTGTTAGAATAGACATAGGACTAAGGTCTTCTTTTTGTTTAAGTTGATTCACATCATAGTCCTTTGGTAGTTTTACACCTTGGGAAGCAAGTTCTAGGAAGTACTTTTCTTTGTTTTCTTCCAAGGTTCTTTCAAGCATTTTGTTGAATCATTTTCTTTTTAAAGCTCTTTGGTATTCTTGATCTGTAGGGTCATCATCATAATCCTGATATGCTTCACAATATTGTGTCTCTCCTTGGTTTTTTTGTGCTTGGTCATCATGTTCTTCCTAATTATCACAATAATCATGTCTTTCATCCCAATGGAAATCTTCCTAGTTATTCATGTTTATTATTTTGGGTGTCATTGTATGATTAGTGCTTGGTGTTGTTCCAAATAATGGATTAAGTCTTGAGGTTTCTCCTATTTCAAATGTGAGCAATTGTACTTCATCCAAGAACAGGTTCTTTTCAAAATGGTAAGATTTGTGTCTTGTATTGACCATGAAAACTTGATTAAGGGATCAATGAGTATCTTATATTGGAAGTGGATCTGAATGTTTGCAATGTCTAATTGTGAATCCAAGGATTCAATAGTGGGTTTGAAATTTTCTTATTGATCCAACGTCAAAGGGTGTCAAAATGCCTTGTTTATGAGTTGGGAACCAAAAAGGTAAGTGGATCTAATAATGTGAAAGTTTCAGCATCAAAGTGTGTCAAAGTTCCCTTTTTATGAGCTGAGAACTTAGTTGTAACTAATAGGATAAACTGACTCTACAATTAGATAATGCAGATTTGGACCATGCAAGGTGACAAGACTTCTCAAAAATAGCTCTTTCATAATATCAGGTGGATATGCTCTCTCTCTCTCTCTCTCCCTCCCTCCCCCCACTCTCTTACTATTGGGCCAAATGGGTATCTAAAAATGCAAAAAAAATTGGTTCTGGAAAGTATAGAAATGCTCTTTTTCCCAGATGCGATTTTCACAGGTGACTGGCAAAGTTTTGGGACCCCGGATGTGATCTGGGAAACACGGGATGTGACTTAGGAAATATAGTGGTCACTACATGCAATTTGGGAAATGGTGTAACTACCAGATGCAATCCAGGTTTGAACATATGCGATCCAGAATACAGGATACAATTTGGGAACCTAGGATGCAATAGTCTGATGATAGGAAGTTGTCTGTTTCAGTGAATTTTTGGAAAATGGGTCATATCTGTCAGATTCCAGTGACTTGTAAGTGTTTGTAAGTGCTTGTAAATGCTCTTTTTTTTTCCATTTGGGGGGAATTATCTAAATTTGTATTTAGAACACACCAAGAAATCATTTTAATCAGACACACCTAGGATTGAAACCACTTGTTCACTGAATTAGGAACACACTCAAAGACTAATCATTTTATTAGCCAAGTGTTAACGTTGATGAGGGCTCGATATGGTGAATGTCTTGGGGCAATTACTATTTGCCTCACACAAGTGATAACAACCTTTTAGGGGTGATCTAAGTAGCATCTAACATAAGGTTTTTAATGAAGGAATTCATTCACAACCATATCCCTTAGTCCCACAAGTAGGATTTAGACCATAAGCCCTATAGGAACTTGAAAGTGTGTAGTCTCTCAAGTGAGATTTAAGTGGCTCCACTCTACACAAAATCCAAGTATGTCATTGGGATTGATCATCAATCTCCCAAGACAAGATAGATCATGTCTTCTGAGGCTTTAGCCTCAAGGAAGCGTCAAATTTTATAGTGGGGTGGAAGATTCAGCTTAAGACTTGTCCCCACTTGGGTCATTCTCGGGAGATTTTTTACTCAACCAACAAGCCCTCTAAAGGTGTACAATAAAGCAAATGGATAGATGATAATGAGCTCTGGATTTCTAATTCTCCATAAAGGAGAAGAGCATAATCTCCAAACTCACACCAAGAATCTCAAACACATCATGCAAATTAATATCCAATTGCTCCAATTTGATTCCAAATCACAAGCTAATGTTTGAGTTTTTAATTCTCCCTCAAGAGGAAAAGAGCATAGTCCTCTAATTAGTTTGAAACTTGACCTCAAATTGTGTTAATGTTCCTAGAAAACCAAGCATGAAGTTTTTAATTTCTCTTTGGAGACAACCTATAATATAAGCATTAGTAGTTTTTGTTTGATTTTTGTCTTGGACAAGTGACCTACAAACCATCATTAAGCTTTTCAAGATCAAACAAAATCATAAGATTCACCCATTAGCTTGTTAGAAACCCAAATTTATGAACTCTCAAAAGATAATGTTTTAATGGAAAGTGGATATGAAATTGTAAGATTTGGATTTTTTATTCTCCTTGAAGAAGAAGAGCATAATTTCCTAGCTCAAATTGCAAATCCAAAACATATGCAAGTGTTAGCATTCATTTCCCAATTTAACCTCAAAGTGTAATTCAATTTTTGAGTTTATGATTTTTCCTCAAGGGGAAAAGATAATATTCCTCTAATTAATTTACAAAGTGAAATTAAATTGTATTTAAGTGCTCAAAAATAAAAGCATTAAGTCTATTTTATCCTTTTAAAGAAAATCATAAGTAATTGTTAGTAGTTTTAGCATTTGGGTCTCTGTCTTTCATCCTGCAAAACCACAGTTAAGCTGTCAAAAACTAGAGAAATCAACAAGCCAAATTGTCAGGGGTTAGAAAACTCAAGAATGCAATAAAAACTCCCAGATGTGATCCTAAAATTCCCCAAATGTGATCCTATTTCCCAAAAACAACCCCATCACCCACATACGATCCAAATCACCAAGTGCGATCCAAAATTTTACCAGAAATGATGCTTCTTCCAGATGTGATCTGGGAATCCCGAATGCAATCTAGGAAATCCAGGGTGTGACTGTTCTTCCCGAATGTGATCTTCTAGCAAAAAAGACACGGCAAAAATTAGTAAAATTAGCTTGAAAAATATGAAATCTGAGGCTCTGCCCCACAGTGGGCACCAAAAATGTGCGTGTGAGTTATGGACCTTCAACACAACACTTCAATAGGACATTGCATCATTTGTTAGAAGAATTAAGCATGCTAATTAAGGAAATCAACAAATGAAATCATCCTATTGCTCTCTAGTTAGCACAAGTATGGAAAGGGTGTTAGTAGCTCTCAGATTTTAACCCTAAACAGTGACAATATGATACTAAAATGAGAGATTCAAATGAAATATGCAAGAACTAAGCTAAATCTAGGAAATACCTCACAATTAAGCATTAAACCATGAATTATTTTACTATAAGCCCAATTGAGATGTTTTCTAATTAGCTAAAGCACATGAATTAAGCATGAAAGCATGAAAACAACCATCACAAGCAAAGAGTTAGAAAGCTAAAATTCAAGCATTAGAAAGGGAAGAATGAGCATTTGAAAATTCTCTTTTATAGAAAATTGGAGGAAATGGACGGTTAAGATGCATCTGTGAGGAATGGTTGAGATGCATCTTGGCTTGATCCTTGATCCATGTGATTACCCCTTAATGATTAAAATGTGTTTGTTGTGTTTGTTGAATTAAGAGGGATTTATCATTTTCTTTTAATTAATTACTCTAGCCATGAATTTGGTGGGATTGAATTAATTAATTAGGCCTAGAGTTAATTGACTTCATTTTTGCTTGAAACCTTGGTGATAAATGCTTGATTTGAGATTGTATTGATTTTATTGAATTTTAAGAACTATGTTAATGATCGGGAATAAAATTAACATAATCAAGGTTATATGTCAAATTAGAGAAAATAGGGCCTTAGGTTCTATTAGCCTGATTTTAGGTGATTACAGCCATATCATTTGGAATATGATATAAGTTGAATGAGTTAAGGAGAAGAAGAAATGAGATGTTGTGAAGTTGAAGAACTTAAATGGGAAACTAATACAGTTTGGACAATGCTAAGATTATGTTGATATAATTTTTTTCTACCTAAAATACAATTATATCCTGTCGATAAAGCATGGTAAAGAAGATTTGACAAGTCGGTAAGAAAAATAGTTTTATCTATCGAGCAAGAAAAGTCACTCAGTAAAGAGAGAAAGTAATTTGGTAAGAGTAGAGTAATTTTCAGTAAAGGAAAAGGAACTCAAGGCATCGAGAAAAGAATTTTTTAGGCACCGAGAAAAGTTAACCCAAATTCAGAGTTATCCACTGAGCACGGAACAAAAATTAAATACAATGATCAGAATCAAATTTAATGATTAGCTATGATGAGCTGGAAGGTTATAATGATAAGGAAAGTTAGAGAGATCTATGATCAAGAAAATTTAGGATGATGATCTATGGTTTAGATCTAAATGGTTGAAATAGAAGGATCAAGTTTCAAGAAAAGTTCAAGTTCTGAGGTGAAACTAAAATGTGTTATCAAAATCTAGATATATTGAATAAGTTTATGAAATGAATTGAACAGCTAAGATTGATCAAAGGAAACATAATAGAGGAGATTAAGCAGAAAAAAAGGGTCTATATAAAGGATGGATTTGTATGGAAAAATGGCTAGAAATTTGAAGAACTGATAAGTCATTGACTGATGTAGTGAAGAAGGAAGAGAGAGATTCTAAGTCAGAAAGTAGAATTTGATGAAGTGTTGAAGCCAGTGGAAAGTGAAGAGTCGAAGTGAAGATAGAAGAGCACACAAAGAATATGGTTATGAAAAGATAGTTGCAAATTTACTGGTCAATATATTTACTATTTCTTATTAGCATTTGTAATAGAGAAAACTCTTAACAAAGTAGACCTAACAGTCTTATTGTAAAATCCTTGCAAAAGGTAACATTCTAAAGTGTTTAAAGTCATTTTACCAGGCCACTCCTAACATGGTGAATATCTGATAGGAGTGGGGTCCTTAGTTCCTCTGAGTCATCTTGACTCTCTTCCAAGGTCCCTTTTCTAGACCTTTCAAGGATATTTCCACCCTAAGTTTGAGGTAAGTCGCACAAAACTTCCTCCTTCACCAGGGTCATCCCACCAATTAGGTTACTACTCACTTCCTTCCAGCTACTCATAGGTGAATCTCATCAACCTATGACAAACCTCTCACAAAATATTTGACATTTTCCTTGTTTCTTCCCTAGCTAAACTACATCCAAGCTCACCTAGGGTGAGAACCCAAAATACACAACTGCCATCATTCCTACTAAAACAAAAATAAAAATTATGTATAGGGGCTCCTCGTGAGTTCCATCCAAGCTCATCCTATTTATCATGGATTCAAGAACTTCGAGGATCCATTTCCATAAACAGTCCAAAATAGGTTGATAACCTACACTTCCCAAAATAATTTAAGAACTAAAAGAAACAAAAATTGAAACTAAACTAACTCCCTATTAAGTCACAAAGAAATCTTTAGAAACTAATTGCAATTGAAAAGATCAAGGTTCATTTCATTTAAATAACTTCTACTAAACAAAAATGTTGGAATGCAATCAAGTGTGCAAACTGGAACTTCTCATTGAATAAAGCTTCACACTCTCGGATCTTTTACAAAAACATTCAATACTCCTTTTCTTGTGTGTCCCTTCTAATGAGGGCTTGGGAGTCCTTAAATACTTTACCCTTTTCCAAAATGATGGTTGGACTACCCCAAATGTCTTTTTAGGGAAATTGCGGCCCTTAGTGTATGTTGAGCAACAGGTCGTGCCAAGTAGTATGTCAAACATGTGTTGAGCAATAGTGTATGCCGAGTAGGTTACTACCGAGCATAGTGTGGGCCAAACTAAGGTGTTTTCAAGCACTGGTTATTACCAAAAAAACAATTGATGTCGAGCATTAGTAGAAAAGTTGCATAAACTTAAACAAATCCAAAATGTTCTTAAACTTTCCTAATTCTTAGGTGCTCCTACACCATTCTCCCCCCAACATGAGAAATCAACTTCCAAGTGATTGGATTAAGTCAAGACTGATGCCTAACTTCTTGAACTTTTCTCCTTGTATCCATGTAGCCTCTGAATCTACCTTGTCTTTCCATTTGATGAGATGTTCCATATAGGTCTTGGTCCTAGTATTTTTAGCAACCCTTGAGTCCAATATTTTTTTGCTTGAAGCTTTGGTGTGACTGGTAGCTTTAGTACTTTGATATCTTCTACATTCTCTTCCTATTGTTGATCTTCTTCATGATTTGGTCCCTTGTAGGCCATCAAATTCACAACATTAAAGTCTGGTGAAAGTCCCATGTCTTTCAGTAGTTCAACCTTGTAAGCATTGGGTCCATACTTAGCTAGAATAGCACAAGGACCGATTCTCCTCATATGTAACTTGTTTGGAACCCTTTTTTGTAACCTTGCCTTGTTCAGATGAACTGTGACCAAATCTCCAATCTCAAACTAAACTTCCCTTTTGGTTGCAAGTACCTTTTTCTTAGTATGAGCAACACCTTCTATGAGTGCCTTCTTCACTATGTCATGAAACTCTTTCATTGAATAGGCAAAATCTTCTGCATGCCCAATCCTCTTTGCACTATTTCCAAAGTCTCTCAGTTCAAAAATACCTTTGGGATGTATCTCATAAACTACTTCAAAAGGGCTCTTTCCAGTAGACCAATTGACAGTGTCATTATAAGAAAATTCTGCTTGGGCAAGTAGTTGATCCCATGTTTGTCCATATTCTTTTGTTAGAAATCTCAAAAAATTTCCCAAACTTTTGTTCACCACCTCATTCTGTCCATCCATCTATGGATGATATGAAGAGTTGAAGGAAAGGTTTGTGTCAATTTTCTACCATAGGGTCTTCCAAAAATGAGTCATAAACTTAGATTCTCTATCTGGTACAATGCTAATGGGTAAACCATGTATTCTTATTGCTTCTCTGAAAAAGAGATTTTCTATATAGCATGCATCATGGTGTGAGGTCCTACCCTGACCCATCATAGCTTGATAGTTGATTTGACACTTGGAATATCTAGATGATACCTTATTTTGTGACACTAGACCTATTTTGATTATGAATTCATAGCATTAGACATTATGTGATGATTTTACTTGATTATATTGATGATGATGTTAGATGTACCCCTACATGCTTATGTTAGATTCATACTAACTTTATGTTATGGAAAGAAAAATGAATTATGGATTCTTCATTTTGTTATGTTATCATATGGATTAGTAAAATGTGATAGTTGTGATGTGAAATTCCTAAGAAATGATTCTACAATTGATTTAAGGTTACTCGTTTAAGTGAAAATGAACTTACATTTTGATGCTTATAGAATTAGGGTACAATGTGGATTATTTTTATGATGAGCTCATGAAATGTATTTTCTCTATGTAATGTATTTAGATGTTATTATAGATCATGTTTCTCTTTTGATATGTTTATATATGCATTGATTCTATGAGATACTAACATCTAATCGAGTGTGAAGGATTATGACCATGGTTTAAAATGCGAGGAAATAAGGATGGATCTATGTGAAAATAGTTTGAGGCCAAGGTCGACTCTAGGAAGAGAATGACCTCATTGTTATGTGATTTTAATTTTGTAAACATAATGCTTGAGTGATTGTTGTTGTAAATGTTAATATGTGCATAATTGGATGTAAATTCAAATGTGTAAATGTAAATGTAAATTATCCATTAGGCATGCCATGTGTGTAAGTAAGTAATGTGATGTGTACTCCTTTTGTGAGGTGTCACTTGACCCTAGTGTAATGTGTTGGAATGCCTAAGTGGAAATTGGACCCTACCTCACCGTTAGGTCACCTTGTGAGTCCCTAGGTATGGTTAGTGGTTGGGAAAACTAAGGCATGTGACATCACTTCCCATTTTCGTGTGTAAACTTCACTTGGGTTTTTGAAAGGTTAAATTGAGCCCTAGGGTGTAGTTAGGGTTAGTTTTAAGTACCCCAAGGCATGTGCATAGGTTTGGGGGTCAACTTTTACCCCTTTCTTCACCCAAGATTTCCAAGATGCCTCTCAAAGTGAGCCTTCTTTGAGAGTGACGAATTTGGACATGTCTTCTAGGATAATCCCTTTCCCCATGTCTTGAATTACTATCCATTTCTTAGCTTAGGGCAAGTGGCTAGTGAGAAAAAACCAAGACACCTAACTTACCTTGGGATGAGGGTAGGAGAGAAGGAATATTTTTGAGCTATTAGGAAAAAGAGACTAGGAAAGAGTTACACTTCCATTTTTTATGCAATCTTGTTTTTGGGAGAGAATAGGCTTGAGAGGATCTAGAGGCTTTAGAAGGGAAGGAATGCTAGGAAAGGGAGGACAAGCTCTTCAACAAATTTACCTTTTCCATAGCTTGAGGAAAGGTAGGTGCACCTATCATGAAAGTTTTGTTATGTTTTTATATTGTTTAATTTGAAATGTTGTGAGACTATGTTGTGTTGTATTTTCAATTTTTACATGGAGTTTATTTGGTTTCTCCTTGTTTAGTTGTAATTGTTATGGGAGTGCAAGATTACACTCATCCTTAGGAGGATTGAGGATCTTGGGGGTGAAGGTATTAGTTGGGAAAATTCTTGTGTAGAGCATGGATGTATGGGCATCCATGAAGCCTACCTGTATTGTTTATTGGGGGCTATAAGGAGAGAGAATTGTGCTCTATATGATGAGTTGGTGTGTGTTGGGTTGAGGCCTTGTGAAGGCATGTTGTATTTGAAAGAATAAAAGGATTTGTTGTTTGTTGATTATGGCATCTCCAAGGATTGTTTCCACCTTCACCCTATGTTGGATCAATTATGATCCTATGTGTAAACTTGGGAATGAGAGTAAAAATGTGTTGCTCTTTGTTTCTTGTTGTTGAATGTGTGTTGAATGATTGTATCATATCTATCCTTGTTTCCCCTAGCTCGGGGGTGGCCATATAATGGCCTTGGCTAGGAGGTGAACCTCCATGATCATGTGGTAAATGCCTTTGAATTGCAGGTTTGTGCTTGGATGGTGAAAGGATGAAATTTCAAGTTTGGAGCTGAAAGTTTATTCATGATAAAAGAATTGAAAAGTTAGGACAAGAAAGATATTTGTGTAAATTTTCCATCATGTGTAAGAGTTAATTGGAAGGTGGAGATAAACATTGTCAAAAATTCTGCTTGAAACTTTTAAATAGTGAACCTTAGATGAAGCAATGGATTAAGTTATTTATTTCTGCTTTTGAAACAATTAAGTTGATGTTCTTATTACAAAAGTTCATATATATCAGGGTTATTCTTTTATGAATATTTAGTTGTCATTTTGTGAACTTGAATATAAGTTGATTTTAAGAATCCTTTGCCAAGAAAAGAAAATTTCTTTTAATTGTTAAGTGTGAGATTATCCTTTACTTTAATTGAGCATTTAAATTCTAATTCTATTTTGTGGGTAGAACAAGAAATTAATGAATTTGATGAGATTTAATATAAGTTCTAGATGAAAGAAATGTCTAATTTTCTATATTAAGAATATAGTTTTTCGTTTAAATCTTCATGTGAAGGGTAGAAATTTACATGTATTTAATCTCTATTTAGTGCTACAGATATATATATATATATATATATATATATATATATATATATATATATATATATATATATATATATATATATATATATATATATATATATATATATATATATATATATATATATATCACATATTATTATACATGTATATATATTGAGAAATATATATATATATATAATAATATTCATCATGTACATATATTGCATTTCTTATTTATTACTATTTGTATATATATTATATATACTAATATATATATATAAAGTATTATATATATATATATATATATATATATATATATATATATATATATATTAGTATTATAATACATATTATAATTTACATTTATTAAAACTTTCTTTTAAAAAGTATATAAAATAAAATTTGAAACCAAAAGGATGGGGTTCGATTGGGAGCTGAGACCCACAACCTCACCCCTATCCCCTCTCCGCTCACGGCGAAATGCAGCACAGGCCACTTTGGTGGCTACGGTCCCTACAGAGGCCAAAGCCACTATACGCAGTCGTGACTACACGCAGTGACCTATGGCCACGACTGCAGCAGTGGTCGAGGTCACTGCAACGGTCGTAACCCCCACAACGCATGGGTCCAACAGTGAAGAGGGCTCGGGCATGATGCCTATGGCTTCCCATCCAAGCCCTAACAAGGTTTAAACCCTACTACATAGCATGTGTATAATTTTATTTTTTTTAAATATCTACTTTAATATAATAGATCTTAATAAAAAGAAACCCTAGTTTTTTTTTTCTTAAAGACTTATACCTTATGTTGAATGCACAAAGGTAAAACTAGCTCTGTGACAATGGGTATCCAGATGCAGCACTGGTTGGAGATGGGATTCCTCCTTAAGCATCCATTTCCATATACACAAGAGTGTATGTGTGAATATACACACCATAGGTGTGTATATGCACACATGTACACCTGTGTGTACAAGTTTGCAAACTATTGTCTTTCTCCTCTTCCCTGCAACAAAAAAATGAGATGTTGGGGTTTGAGAAGAGTTATAATGAAGGCCCTAACCCTAAATTTGGATTAGGGTTAGGGATTTGTCTCTTTTGAAAGCCCCTTTATTTTTAATCATTTAGATATTTATTGTGTTTTTTAAAAAAAACTCGGAGCACTTTATTTACTAAGTCAATTAGGGACTTTATGGAAATTATTTAGATGGAACTTAATGATTCTCACTTTACGCTAAATAAATTTTAAATTGGATATTCTAATAGAGGGATTTAATTATACCTTTACAAAGTACATTTCTTAAGTAAAATAATGACGAGTTTAGAGGGTGATATTATTTTGCTTCTCTATCAATTAAATTCTAATAAATTGTCCATAATTACATTTTGAATTTGAATAGCAAATTAACATTAATTTAATTATTTTGTCATAATCTTTTATTTTATGTGGAAAAATGAGAGAAAGAAATTGCACAACTATAGGGTTTTATTTATGATTTGGAATTAATTTATTTTAATTAATTAAATAATTAATAGCCTTATTACCCTCTTAATAATATGAGTCTAAGGGAAATTTTGGTTAATTCTTTAAAGAATTAAAGAGGATTTAAAATAATAATAATGATATTAATAATATCTTAATGGGATTTTTTAATCTACACTATTGATCACTTAACTTATTTATTTCCTTTTAAAGGATCTTTTTTTTTTTTTAAAGAAAATATATATGTACAAATGTCAAATAATGAATCTTTCTAGCCTTACTTAAATGGGGGTATTTAATGCTCGTAATTGATGAAATTAATTTAATCACTTTCAATTTACTTTTATTAACAACCCTTTTGAGGCATACCCTTCCTCCTATAACCCTTAAGTGTAGCCAGAAGAAACTATATCTTGCCATTATAGGGTAAAAGCACAAAGTTGTGTCACGTTTCAGGACAATTTATCAGCACAACTGAATTTGACTATTTCTAACCAAAATTATTTTTTGTCAAACATATGGTCTAGCTTGATTCATTTTAGCTAAGTTAGATAAGTGCTTCACCTTTTCCAATTGGAAATATCTATTAAATGCATGTTTTATACCAATTACTAAAGAAATAAAATTATTTCAAAAAAGCGATGTTTCAATAACTCCTACTCTTGTTAATGATAATTTTTTACAAATATAAAAATACCATTTTTTAGAGAAGAGAGTCAAGATTATCATCATATAATTTTTATAGTATTTTAATTAGATCTAATATATTATAATTTCAAAATACTGCAAGTAGGTATTTTAACATTCAAGAACAAACTGCTTCTAAAATAGAAAAAAATAGTAAGCTTATCAAAAAAAATTGAAATTTTATATTTAACACTAGAGGAGAGAGTTATCTTCAAGAATGTGTGATTGTTTTCTAAATGGTGTAGATTTGATAGGGGAAATTTGGTGGGAGACGAAAATTGTCGATTTCAGGTATGTTCGACTTTGAGTAGTTATAACGAAGAAAATATACATTGAAAACTAATTTTTCTTCTTTTTTGCACTAGCTATACATTTCATCCATAACATATTTTGAAATCAAAGGAAAAATAGATTATTTGCATATACTTTTTTGGTGGGAACAAGACCCTTGTTTTTCAACATTTTTCAGCAATTAAAAAATGGACTTCAAAAATTAAAAAATTATGTGAATTTTTGCTCAAAAAAAAAATTTAAAAATTATAGGCATAAACTTCATCCACTTTTACACATTTCATTAGTTTACATCATCTCCAAATTCTAAACATAAATGTCATTTTTATTTCGTTAAAGTTAAAAAGTTTGTGTGTTGTTGACCTTTTCCTTTATAAAAGTGTGACACAACTTTGTACTTTTACCCTATAATCCTTTTATTATGTTTGAACCATTACTATCCTCACTCCCAACTCCTTAAGGAAACTTTATAAATTCTTGAGTCTTTCACGCCAAACCTAGTTAGGGTCTTTTATGTCACCTAATGTTGTCTGTCAAATAAGGGATGTTGGCACGCCAGTGTTTGCCATGATTCCCCTTATGAGACATTGGGTGTCTAGTATTTTTGTCTCAAGCTTCGTATCAAGTAAGCTTTATGTGTAACCATAGTCTCTGTTTAGTGTTCTTTCAAAAAAAAATTGTTGTTGTGTTTTGTCCTTGTATTTTGGGCATTACATTCTAGCATCAGAGCACAGTTTCTACTCTAGGAATGTAAAACCCATTTCATTTGTCAACTTGTTAGGCCATTTTTCTGTCATAGAAAAATTCTTTGAAAATGGCCTCTTCCCTACAAATGTTTCATGGTTTGTGTCCTACCCTGTGTTACTTGTGTTGTCACCAAGCTCTGGTCCAATTTGCACTTGTTGAATCATAAAATCCAAAAAGTTATTCGAATTTCAAGGTCTGCAGGAAATTGTCAAAATTTGCCACAATGTCGAAAACCCACAGTATTTTTGAAAATCCATGATGTTTTTGGTCTGTGTGAAAACCTACATTTTTTTTGACCCTTTGTCTTCCAGCTTTGTGCGCTTATCTTTTGATGTGTCAGAAACTTTGTGTGTTTTCGATCCTCTTTCATCAAAAACATTGTGTGTTTTTGACCTCGCACTAGTTCCCTATTTGCTGGTGTTCCCTCAACTGCGCAAGTACGATGGGTGGTGGGCCTGGGTTTTCAAAGGCTCTTCTCTGATTGGTTGTCGCATGGCTACATGTCAAACTTCTCTGACATGTGATCATGCGACTGTTTCCCACCTGTCTGTGTGGGTCTGGTTCTTCCTGTTGTTCATCTTGGCTGGCGGTTATGTCTTCATTCTGTGACTTGGTGACTTGTGGTTATCTCTTGTTCTCTGGTTTCTAGCGGTTATTCCCTTAGCACTCAGCGACCTGGCGGGCGGTCTTTTCTCTTTAGTCACGTATTCTCTTGATTCTTGGCAGCTAGTGGCTAACATCTCACGACTTGGTGAATGATTAGTCGCATACTTGCTAAATGTTTGGTGGTGAGAGGTGGTAATATGGCGTGCGAGGTGGTGATGAGGCTTGTTAGGTGAGCCCGTTGGCTTTTGTTGCAGAGGTATGCATTTTGTGCGGTGGGTCCAAGATGCCACGCAGTGCTGATGTGTGTAAATTTTATTGGATGGCGAGTGGTGATGTGGTGGTCTAATGGCCTTGTCGCATGATCGCAAGGGCTATTTCCATAGCTTGTGATCATGTAATGGAATCCCTTGCTGTTAGCTCCATGTGGTGGTGGTTGCGGTGGCAGTTAATGTTTACAGGTGGTCGCATGTTCACATAGCCCATTTTCAAGCTATGCAATCATGCGACAGGGTGCCACGTATGCTAGGGCCTGTTTGTGGTTGTTTGGTGGGCTCGGTGGTAGGTGGTGTCATGGTAGTTTTCGGTTGGTCTGTGCTGGTAGGATGTTAAGGTTTGAACGTGTGCCCAGGTTGGGGTATGTCAGCAGTGATTTAACAGCCGACAGGGTGCATGTTAGCAGCTTGTCACATGTTCATGTGAGCCAGTATTCTAGCTTGCAAACATGCAACATGCCCTTTTGTGGCAATGGTCTGGCATCAGCGGTTATGAAAAAGGCAAGGGGAAATGGTTGTCACATGTTCACATAACCCATTTTCAGGTTATGCGATCGACCAAGCATAAATTGGAGCCCGGTTTCCTGTAGCGGTGAGGTTTGTGACCGCACGGCTGCGCAACTGAGGGCAAATGGTTAAGAAACTTAAAACCTGTGAAATGCATGGTGACTGTTTGATTTCAAATTTGGATTTGTAGCGACAGGAGGTACCCAAAATTTATGGTTTTTTGGCCGTTTCTTGACCTGGTTGGTGAAGGCTATACCCTAGTTGTCTGTAGCTTGTTGCAACCCATTTTGGGTTCCCATGGTAGCTAGTGGTATAAAGTATCAAATTTTTTATTTGTTCAGGGTTCCATTTTTTGTTTGGTTCCAGTGGGAAATAGAAGGCTTTGTCACATTGCATGTAAGCTACATAGAATTCCTGGAAGTCTTTTGCAGGTTATTGAAGTGGTTTGATCTCTGTTTTACTTTGATCATGTACATGACTCATTATACTTAATGTAAGTTTTTCATGCTTCCAAGTCTCTCCTTGGTGTTATTCCTGTAAATTTTGGATTTTCTGATCCATTGTATAGTTTTCCCTTTGCATATGTTCTTGTCTTTAGTTCTTGGTCTAGGATCAGGTGAAATATACTTTGGAGGGGACATAGATTTAGTCTTGGATGTTTACAGAAGGATCTTATAAGTAGTGGATGGGCTGAAATTTTTATATTTATGTCTGTGAGTCTTTGACAGCAGTTGGTTCATGTTCTCATTGTTTGTATGTGAGGTCTGCCAAATGGATAATGGAACTGATCAAGGGTTAGTATATTCAATGGAGTCCAATGTTTGATGGGTTTTTGGCTATTTCCTACATCTCTTTATATCAATACCATCACCAGTAATACCCTTCACAAGACCATTTTATCTTACATAGTAGAGTTGATTCAATGAATGCCTGGTTAGCATTTAGTAATCCTTTACTATGATCTACTTTATGAATCCAGAAGTATAGGGTGTGTAGTGAGTTTGAATTTTGTCTAGATTAGGTGCACCCGCCTTGGTTTTGCAAAGCCAGAAGTAGAAGAGGGCATATTAAGACCCTATAGTTGGTCTAGTTGCCTTGTAGAGCTTTCACATTTGGATTTAACCAGTCCTAACATTAGTCTCAAGGCATATGGGCAGCCTTTTGTGCATAAGAGTTTTCAAACACCAACAAAATAGCGACTCTACTGGGGAGAACAATGAAAAAGAAAAATAGCTGTTAGAATTTCTGGTTGTAGTCATATTGAAGTATTCAAAATCTTATTGACCAGATTGATTTGCCCATCTGAGTCACCAACAAGATGGTGACTCTATTGGGGACAAACAACAAATCCTGTTAAGGAAATCATAATCTCTGGGGAGGCCGTTGGGAAGAGTCAAATACAAAAATAAAGCGTTTGCTGAAATTTTCTCACCTAGTTGTGAGTGGCGGCTCTGATTTGTCTTTGTTTGATCAGTGTTCCTTCTGATAAACAGTGAGTTACTTGGATTTTTCTATTGGTTGGGAGCAACTCTACATTTGCAAAATCTGATGGAGTTCCATGGTGAGCTCAAAATTTTCCCTGCCTTCCAGTCAACAAAGTTTTTTGCTGCAAAACTTCCAAGTATTTATGATTACAATGTTTCCCTATCAAGTATTTAGTGCAAGTATAAAGGGAAGATTGAAATAAGGTGACTGGCTCTCATCCTATTTCAAATCAAATGGAAAATCAGGGGAAAAGTCAATCTAGGCAGCTGGGTTTTCTCAGGTTGGATAGGCCTCTGAGCTATGTTCTTCCAAGGTCCCCTCACTCCTTTCTTAGTGAGCTTTTGGGTTTGATTCCTTCCTTTGATTGTAAGTTTGATTCAGTAGTCAGACATGTCTTAGCATTCTATAGATTCATTATAGAATATCAAATTTTGGATGAGGATGTTAGCATGATGTTTTTTGGGAGATCCCTCAAGGGAGTTGCATCTAATTGGTATCTAAATCTAACCCCAAAATGCATTTCTTCTTTGACTGAGTTTAAGTGGTTGTTTCTAGAGGAGTTTGCTGATGTTGATGAATGGAAAAGGTTACAAAGAGACCATCAGCAAAAAGGGAATGAATGTTGTATTCTAGAGAAATCCATTTCTAGTGCTGAGGGTACTTCTTCTGATGAGTCTTTGTTAGAGGAGTATTCAGATTGTGGCAGTGAGCAGAAATTAGGGTCAATGTGTGCAGGATTCTCCATTTATTCAAAAATATTTAAATATGATTTTAGTGGCTACTCAAGTGAGGATGATGAAGGTAGTGATGCTGATGTGTCCTCATGTGAATCAGATGAGGCATGGGAGGAAGAGAGTAATGGTGGAAGTGAACACTCCTTCAGTGAGGAGTATGAAGACAAGGAAGTGGTGTTTGAATGTGATATCAATGAGTCTTCATATGGTTCTGATTTTGCTTCATGTGCTGCGAGTCTCCATGAGGTTGAGATGGGTACTGATTTTAAAGTGTTTTCTAATGCTTTATATGATGAAAAATTTGACTGTCGGCCCATTTTCTGTCATGATGTTTAGCATGGTGCATTGCATGGAGTTATCAATCCTTTGTTTAAAGAACATGTGGAGGTCCCAGATTCAGTTAAATTAGGATGCCCATTTTCCATCTGTGGGTATCAATCTGACTATTCATTTGAGGTCCAGCCGGTTTCACTTGTGGAAATGCAAAGACAGGATCTAGATGAGGTTTTTCAGCAGGCAGAGTATGAGTTCTTTGTGTTTCCAATTCATAGCATGCATGAGCCAGTAGATGAAAATCAGTTTTAGTATAGTGGTGCTGATCATTGGCATGCTGAATCTTTTCTTCATAGTGAGCAAGATGGAGAGAGTGCCAAAAGTTTTTACATGCACTGTGAAGAAAGCTACTTTGTCCTTCCTAATATGCTGGTTGAACATGTTGACAGCCCTATGGAGACAAATGAAAACAAAATGTCTGGTGTTCCTCATGAGGGAAGAAATGAAAATTAGATTTTTGACAGAGGCAGGAATTAACTCATGTTTGTTGCTGCAGGTTTTTGTAAAAAATGTACACTCTGTAAATATCTCTCCCTTTCCTATTGTGTGCTTTTTCTTTCCTGTTCCCTACATTTTTTGAGTTCCCTATTTTTGTCCAGTGGTTGGTCTGCTCTCCCAGTGATTCTGAATTCTTGCCATGCCTACAGGAGGCATGCATCTCCAAGTAGAGCCACTATTAGGCCATTTTTCTATCATAGAAAAATCCTTTGAAAATGGCCTCTTCCCTACAAATGTTTCATGGTTTGTGTCCTACCGTATGTTCCTTGTGTTGTCACCAAGTTCTAGTCCAATTTGCACGTGCTGAATCATAAAATCCAAAAATTTATTTGAATTTCAAGGTTTGCAGGAAATTGTCAAAATCTGCCACAGTGTCAAAAACCCACAGTATTTTTGAAAATCCATGATGTTTTCGGTCTGTGTGAAAACCTACGTTATTTTCAACCCTTTTTCTTCTAGCTTTGTGCGCTTATCTTTTGACGTGTCAGATACTTTGTGTGTTTTCGATCCTCTTTCATCGAAAACATTGTGTTTTCAACCTCGCACTAGTTCCCTGTTTGCTGGCATTCCCTCAACTGCGCAAGTGCGATGGGTGGTGGGCCCAGGTTTTCAAAGGCTCTTCTCTAATTGGTTGTCACATGGCCACATGTCAGACTTCTCTGACATGCGATCATGTGACTGCTTGCCACCTATCTGTGTGGGTCCGGTTCTTCTTGTTGTTCATCTTGGTTGGTGGTTATGTCTTCATTCTGTGACTTGGTGACTTGTGGTTATCTCCTGTTCTCTGGTTTCTGGCGGTTATTCCCTTAGCACTCAGTGACTTGGCGAGCGGTCTTTTCTCTTTAGTCACATATTCTCTTGATTCTTGGCGGCTAGTGGCTAACATCTCACGACTTGGCAAACGGTTAGTCACGTAGTCGCTAAATATTCAGTGGTGAGAGGTGGTAATATGGCGTATTAGGTGGTGATGAGGCTTTTCAGGTGGGCCCATTGGCTTTTTTTGCAGAGGTATGTGTTTTGTGCGATGGTTCCAAGATGCCACACAGTTCTGATGTGCATGAATTTTATTAGATGGCGGGTGGTGATGTGGTGGTCTAATGGCCTTGTCGCATGATTACAAGGGTTATTTCCATGGCTTGCGATCATGTGATGGAACCCCTTGCTGTTAGATCCATGCGGTGGTGGTTACGGTGGTGGTTAATGTTTGCGGGTGGTCACATGTTCACATAGCCCATTTCTAAGCTATGCGATCATGCGACAGGGTGCCACGTATGCTGGGGCCTGTTTGTGGCTATTTGGTGGGCTCGGTGGCAGGTGGTGTCGTGGCAGTTTTTGGTTGGTTCATGCTGGCAGGATGTTAAGGTTTGAACGTAGGCCCAGGTTGGGGTATCTCAGCAGTGATTTAATAGCCAGTAGGGTGCATGTTAGCGGCTTGTCGCATGTTCACATAACCTATTCCTAGGTTATGTGATCATGCGACCAAGCATAAATTGTAGCCCGATTTCCTCTGGCAGTGAGGTTTGTGACCACACGGCTGCGCAATTGAGGGCAAATGGTTAAGAAACTTAAAACCCACGAAATTCATGGTGACCATTTGATTTCAAATTTGGATTTGCAGTGATAGGAGGTACCCAGAATTTATGGTTTTCTAGCCGTTTCTTGACCTGGTTGGTGAAGGCTATACCCTAGCTGTCTGTAGCTTGTTGCAACCCATTTTGGGTTCCCATGGCAGCTAGTGGTATAAAGTATCAAATTTTTGACTTGTTCAAGGTTCCATTTTTTGTTTGGTTCTAGTGGGAAACAGAAGGCTCTGTCACATTGCATGTAAGCTACATAGAATTCCTGGAAGTCTTTTGTAGGTTATTGAAGTGGTTTGATCTTTGTCTTACTTTGATCATGTACATGACTCATTATACTTAATGTAAGTTTTTCATGCTTCTAAGTCTCTCCTTGGTCTCACTCCTGTGAATCTTGGATTTTCTAATCCATTGCATAGTTTTCCCTTTGCATATGTTCTTGTTTTTAGTTCTTGGTCTAGGATCAGGTGAAATATACTTTAGAGGGGACATAGATTTAGTCTTGGATGTCTACAGAAGGATCTTATAAGTAGTGGATGGGCTGGAATATTTATATTTATGGCTGTGAGTCTTTGACATCAGTTGGTTCATGTTCTCATTATTTGTATGTGAGGTTTGCCCAATGGATAATGGAACTGATCAAGGGTTAGTATATTCAGTGGAGTCCAATGTTTGATGGGTTTTTGGCTATTTCCTACATCTCTTTATATCAATACCATCACCAGTAATACCCTTCACAAGACCATTTTATCTTGCATAGCAGAGTTGATTCAATGAATGCCTGGTTAGCATTTAGCAATCCTTTACTATGATCTGCTTTATGAATCCAGAAGTATAGGGTGTGTAGTGAGTTTGAATTTTGTCTGGATTAGGTGCACCCACCTTGGTTTTGTAGAGCCAGAAGTAGAAGAGGGCATATTAAGACCCTATAGTTGGTCTAGTTGCCTTGTAGAGCTTTCACATTTGGATTTAACCAGTCCTAACATCAGTCTCAAGGCATATTGGCAGCCTTTTGTGCATAAGAGTTTTCAAACACCAACACAACTCATTGTTTGTTTTCTACCTTAGTGTAGGATGCCTCCATTCACGCATAGTGCTCACCGATGTGGATGGAGAGCTAGAGGTGGTTGTCTAGTAGTAGAGAGAGTTGAGCGGATAGTTGAGGGAGTAGGTGATGAGCATGGGCCCCCTCCTATACCACTACCTAATCCCAACTAGGATATCCTTAATGCATTATAGAATCTAGCTGGCATTATTATGAATAGATTACCTCCAGGAGGTCAGCAGGCCAAGACTCAAGAGCAGAGTAGGATTCCCCCTCCTAGATGGGTAGAGGAGCAGGGAGATCATGAGGGTGAGTTAGTCCACATGCCAGAGCCACCACCAGTAGTAGTGTCGAGAGTGCCCCATGATATAGGTGTAATACCCCAAAAATGGGCTATAAGTTCATTAATCTCCTACATCGACAATTCGAACGAAATCGACTTCAAAGTCCTAATCTAAGGCACATCTAAACATCATCAAATCTAATTGATTATCTTAAATTTTGCATCGGGGAATATTCCTAGTAATATTCCTAATTATCTTAATTATCTTTAATTTTATAATTATTTGGCAATAAATCACATTTATCCTAAAATTTAATTAATTGAATATTTTCATATTTAATTAATTAGATTTAATATTTGCCACTTAATTGTGTAATTAAATTTAATTATATCTATTATTAATTGTATTATTTAATTTTGACAATAAATCTAATATCATATGAATAATTGATTAAATTCTTATTTAATTAATTAAAGCAAGTTGTCATTATTTAATAATATAGTTTTTAATAAAAGTATGATTAAATAATTGATTAACCCATAAATCAATTGTTTTATTTTTAAAAGCAGTTAAGTTGGAAATAAATCACTTTATTATTAAATTAATTCATAAATAAAACATGCACAATCATAAAAGCAAACAACTATCAATTATCAATTAAAGCTAAACTCTATTTTGAGTTAAAACTTAGCTTTTGCATGTTTTTGTGAGTTAATTATCTTTTATTTAAAAATAACTCAAAAATCAAGTTGAGTTATTTGAGTGATTTATGGCTTTTATCCATGCACCTCCAAAGCCCTGGATTTCTATAAATTAAGGCTTCAGCTCTTCACAAATCATCTCATATTTTGCAAAATCACGCTGGAGAATTGGAGACTGAGGAATCAACTTGCGAATTCAAAGCTTTGTGAGATCAATCTTATTTTTTTTGCATTCATATTACATATCATTGTTAGATTCATAGCATATCAATTTTCAATAGCATTCATAGCATATCAATTTCATTTAGCATAGATTTCATATCAGTTTTTACAATTATTATTGCATAGAAAATATCAAAAATATAGATTAATTGCATTCAATTTCATATCCATCTTTTGCATTCAAATCCTTCATTTAGGTGTCGTCTAGGTCACTGATCTTGATTACAATCTGAGAACATTAATCTCGCACCTATTAGAAGGCAGTAAATCACTTGGTTAGATAGCTTTCAATTTTGCATGATTTTGATTATCACTAACCTCTAATGTTTTACTGAAGTGTTGTGTCTACAGATCAGGTACAATTTTCACACACACATTTTTGGCGCCCACCGTGGGGCAACCCACCTTTGCATGCTGGTTTTGATTTTTTTGGAGCTAAAACCCCAAAGTTTCAAAGATTTAATTTTATCTCCCAAACAGCTTGGAATTTTAATCTGAAATTTTTTTTGCAAGTTGGTGACATGTCATGGAAGCTACAGTAAAAAATTTAGAATTTTCTAAGATGTTTTGAATTTTTAATAATTTTTTCTTGAAATTCCGGAAAAAATTAATATCTGACGCAAATCACCATATTTTTTGAAAATTTTTATATTTTCGGAAATCTCTTTAAATTCTACAAGGGGTCCATTCTTTGTGTTTTAAATTTGGACATGATATCATAGCTCAAATAGTCAATTTACAAAAACTGGTCTGTATTGATAAAATGGGTCTCTAGGGCACAAATGAAGAGGTTTTTCTAAAATTTTTGCATTTTTGGAAAGCTCTTTGTTTTTTAGCAGGGGTCTCTATTCTGAATTTCTATTTTTGTGGCCAAAATCATATCAAAAAAATTAGATCTTGTTCACTAGGTCAAATGCAAAAAAAAAAAAAAAATTTTGTGATGGGTATGCACTTATTTTTTTTTACATGGTTCAATGAATGATATGAGTTGTCATTTGGGTTGATTGCTGGTTATTATTACTGATAATAATTGATTTTTAGAGCTAACCCTATGGTTTTCATAAGTTGAATATATTTTGCATATCTTGTTTGCTTGTTTGCTTGTTGGAGAGTTCGTCACTTGCTTGCATGGAAAAGCTCAACAAAAATTGCTAAAAATCAAGTAAAATCTACTAAGCGCGTTGCAAGGATCCCAGGTATTCTCCTTCATCTAATAATATTTTTATTTGGGACTTAAAATAAATCTCTTATGTGTCAAGCTTGTGTGCATCTTTTCATGCTTTTGATCTATTTCTACACACTTGCATAATTGATACTAGGTTGTGAACCCTTAAGGATTCATTAAGTAGTCTTAGAATACTTGTGATTGATCTTGATTGCTATCTTGGGTTATTGGACTCGCTAATCCGCCGGCCCCTCATTTCCGCCCCGTGGTTGCAATCTCAGCGCCATAAAGGGGAGGGGTCAACAGGACAGAAGCGTTAAATGTTCCACTTGGCAACCCTTTTGTGCTTTTAGGAACTCCCTTGTTTTCTAAGTTGTGGACTCGTTTTTAGCTTGTGTGAGGTGTTAAGTGTTCCACCTTGTGGACTCATCTCATATTCGCTTTAAACGTTAAGTGTTCCTCTTTCTACTTTTTGGATGCTTTTGGTAGATTTGCTTTCGGAACATACATCTGTGCTCACATAGTAATTAGGCCCTATGAACACTATTTGTGATTCTTGAGAGATTGGATTCCTAGCGAAATCCTTCTTGATGATAGAATCCTTGTAGGTAGGGAGGATACTTAGTGCGTTTCACATTCAACTTAGTTAGTGAGTCTTCTCTTATTGATCGAAACATTCTCTCTCCGGAGAGGTTGATAGATCATGTGGGGTTGATATCACAAGCTTTGGTGAATCAAAATTGGTTAGTGCGTCTTCTCTTATTGATTGATACATTCTCTCCCCGGAGAGGTTGATAGATCACGTGGAGTTGATATCACAGACCTTTGTGGAACAAAACTTTGTCTTAGCGTGTCGGATTAATCTGCTTGCTTTGTTTGGGTTAAAAGTGAAGAGGTGTCAAAACCTTGAATCTGGAGCCAAGTCCCCTTGTGGTATACTATTGTGAGTCATCTTTAGAGAGGGTTAACCGTAGCGGACAATCCCTTCACAGGGAAAATTGCATTGACGGAACCTCAAGCGGTAATAGCCATTTTCGCCATGGTAGTGACAACCGCTATATAAATGTCCTTGTGGAAGAAATCTCCACGGGTATGGTTCATTGTTGGGTTGTCAGATCTCCCTAGCAGCTCTTGAAGATTAAGTTCTCAGACTGTGTCAAAACCCTGGTGCGCCGGGATTGGAGTTCACCCCTTTGAATCATAAAAGTTGCAGAGTCAAACCATTACTAAAAACCCTAGAGAGGCCAATTTTTCACTTTTAGGTATATGTGCGTTATTGCAAAACTTTTCAGAACATACACAATTAGTACTCTCAGGGATTAGCACAATTTGGTCACTTGATTGTTCATGCGCAAGGTTGATTTTGCCCTTGTTCATTGTTTTCAGACGTGCTTGGAATCACTTGCTTGCTATTCTACGTGCTTATTTATTTACTTGGCTATTAAAAATGATCAAACTGGTATAACCTTCAAAATTTGGATAGTACAATTTGCAAACAATCCAAAACTGAAGACCTTACATTTTGCAAAAATTGACGTAAAATCTTTTCTGGAGTCAAAAGTCATTTCAGGAAGTCAAAAGTTGTATGAGTTTTGTCAAGTGTCATTTCAGTATTACCCAATTGTTGTATGAGTTTAGCAACTGTCATTTCATAGACTACCCAGTGTCATACGAGTCTGCAGAGTGTCGTTTGGAAAAATTTGAGAGAGTTGTCAAAAATTGTCAAATTGCAAGATATCCAATGTTTCCAGCCTAGTTTCAGAATCTGTCAAAAATATCATTGTGTCAAGAACAGATCAGTAGCTATTGAGAATTAGTACACATGTCTCAAAGAATCAGTACACATGAGGAAGAAATTCTGATCGCCGCTATAATGAAACAGATACATGCTATGCAAGTCCAGCTTGACAAACTTGAGAAAGAGAAGGAATCTAAAAAGTTCTCCATGGAATCTTTATACTCTTTTCCATTTGATAAAGACTTGTACATGTCACCATGCCCCCGGAAAAAAAATTGAGCAATATGATACCTCTTCCACGGAGAGTGACACATCTAGCTTTGAAGACTATGATGACTATGACGACAGACAATGTAATGATACCTATGACACCTCTATTCCTAAGAGTCCTCCTCATCATTCATTCCTGCTTACTACAAATGGGCCGTCACATTGGATAGATCGTGATGGTGATCCATATGATTCTGATTTTGAAAGAGATTTTGATGGCTTTTGTGGACAATACCTTGATGATGATCCATCTACTACTGCTGAGGACTATAAAATACATCGTGCTAGCTTGAAACGTCAATACTATAAGGATCTCTCCTCTAAGAACTCTCAGGATGAAAATAAAGATTACACTCTCAAGGAAGATCATGTTAATGTTGGACCTTTGTCTTGTGATGGTTCCCTTCCATCCCCTACTTCCTCCAATACCCGTACATTTCTTAAAGCCTCCGAGTCTTTCAAATCTTTCACAGAACCTTCATCCGACACAAGTCCTGATACTTTTCATGTGGTTCCCTATAGTTATCCCCCAGGGCTACCTCTTAAAGAAACTCAAGCTAACCTTCACTTGGCTGCAAAGAATTTCAATAATGATAAATCTAAAGAGCCTAAGCCTTCATATGCTATAATGCCTACTTCAGCTATTCCTTCACCATCTCTTCCAAAATCATCCATACAATCCCAACATGCTTCCTTGTCCTTAGAAGTGGCTCCATGTCAAGAGGACTCTAAAAATGATAAAGAAAAGAACATAAGGAAAGATCAAGATCAAGAAGCCTCCATGTCATCCACTCCTTTTTCTAATGTCTCTTATCCACCTCAGGGTTCTTTTGATCCTGTACCCCCTTTTTCATGCATTCCACCATGTCTTAAGTCTTCTCTTAAGCAAGATCAGGCTACTACTTACACTGTTGAGCTTATTGACAATCAAAATAACCTTACTACACTTGCACTTTCCAAAGATGATACTTCCATTAAGGTTGGTAAAAATGGTGTTCCTTCCAATGTTAAGCCTATTGAAAAACAAGAGAAAAATTATGCGTTTATGCTATCTGAAGATCCTTGTCAAGATCAAAGTCTTCCATCTTCTTATTCTACCACTCCATGTTCACTTCCACTTTCTACTCTTCCTAAGTCTTCGCAAGCTTTGAATGATCCTATCAAAGAAAATGCTCTTATTCAAGATGTTCATGATTTTCTTGAAAATTATAATGCTTACTCTAAAGATGCTGATATCCTTGGTTGTCATATAAATGCTGATGAACTTATTGATTATCCTTTTGCATCTTCCACTTCCATCCTTGGACCTCTTCCACCACTACAAAGATCTTCACACCTTCCTTCCATCTTGGGTCCTTATGTCCCTTCACTTTCCCCTCCTAACTCTCCTAATTTGTCATCCATCTTGGGTCCTTACATACCTCCATCTCCCATCTTTCCTCAAGATCAACATAGATGCATACCCTTGAATCTTTTTCATCCACCCACCCATCTAGACCAGTCATATCCTCCCTCTTCCACAAATCCCAAGTCTTTTGGAAGTAACTTGAATGTTCAATACAAGAAAAAGAAGCAATACAAGAATCCATCAAAAAAAGAATATCACCATGTCTCCTCTCATAGACATGGAAGCATAAAGTCAAAAGAAATATCTAAGAAAAAAACTACAAGACAAGTATGGGTTCCAAAATCCATCATTCAAGATATTCTCTCTAGATCATCAAAGGGAAATAAAAAGCCTAAGGCTATATGGATTCCAAAGTCTCTCATAAGAGAGTCTCATGTTGAACAAAAAGTGAAATTGACATTCAAGCTTCCAAAGGCTTCCACTACATCTCCTTCCAAAAATATTCTTCCATTTCATGCGCCCAAACCTCAACCTCTGCTATCCATTCGCCATATTCCTTCACGTATTCCTTCATTCACATTTCCTCCACCCTCTCGCCACCCTTCAAGGTGTGTGTTTACGTTGATCTTGCCTTCCTTTCCACCTACCCTTTCACAATCCTTCCATGCATTATCCTTTTACCTTCTATCATTTTTTCTCATTTTCTTATTCCTCCTATCTTCCAACCTCACTCGCTTTACATAAAACCCTATCCTCCTTTTTTCTCTTCCATCTCCCTTTCCCTATTAGCATCTTTGAGCATATCATTTTGAATCCTTGGCATATCATGGTTTATCCTTTCAAGGAGCATTATCTAAAAAGCTTGCCTTCTTCCAAAAAAAGAAATGAAAAATAAAATAAAATTGAAAATGTGCCTTGGTGAAAACCTGGAAACAGGCACCTTGGTAGCAAAAGTAAAGAGAAATAAATTCATCCTATGGTGAAAACCACTTCCTTGTGGCACCTTGGATAAGTACCATGATGAAAACCTGGCAATCAGGCATCATGCGTAGTTCTTCTACATATTTCATCCATTCCATCTTCTCTCTTTGATCTTGACAATGTTGATCTATATAGGAATATTTAGCTATTTTGTGAGCTATCTTACGGTGATCTTGCTTTCATTCCTTCCATGTTTAGCCTTCATATCCATCTTCCTCTATTCATTTTCGCCTATCGCTATCCTTTTCCCCTTTGGTCTTGATCTAATAAAAAAAGAAAGAAAGAGTAAAACACAGTGCTATGAAGCCTCTTAACATGTCTACTCCTTTGGATTGCATTCTTTCCTGCTCTTGCATTATGATTTTGTGCTTATCCTATGATGGCCTTTCATTGCTTGTCCAAATGCACTTTACATGACAATTTTTCCCTAGCTTGGGTATTCTTGAGGAGTTTTCCCTTGAGGATTTCTTCCCTTCATTCTCCTTCATTCTCTTGTCTTCCATCTCTTCCACTAGCTTGCCAATCCCTCTTGTTCTCCACCTTGCTAGACATTGGGACTGCATGATATGATCTTGCTTGGGAGTTTGCAAATGGAAAAAGATGCTATCAAGTATACCAAGTATCAGAACAATTATCAAAACTAGTATCAAAACAAGCATCAGAACCAGTATCAGAACAATTATCAGAATCAGTATCAGAATCAGTATCAGAACCAGTATCAGAACAATTATCATAATCAGTATCAGAATCAGTATCAAAACTAGTATCAAAACAAGTATCAGAACCAAGTATCAGAACAAGTATCAGAATGGGCCTACAGAACTAGTATCAGAACGCCTATAGGGGCTACACCTTTCGCTTTAGTTTATGGGTCTGAAGCGGTATTGCCTATTGAGGTTGAAATCCCATCACTCAGAATCAAAATGCATGGACTTGTCACTGATGAACACTACAGAGTGTCGAGGTTACAAGAACTTGAACTACTAGATGAGCGCAGACAAGCAGCGTATGATCATCTCAGAGTGTATCAGAAAAGAATGTCTAGAGGCTACAACAAGAAAGTCAGACATAGAGAATTTCAGGTTGGCGATCTAGTGTTGAGAGAAAATCCTAAAAATCAATCACATCGAGAACGCAAGGGGAAGTTCGAACCCAATTGGTTGGGTCCCTTTGTAATCACTGCTACTTTTGGCTCTGGTGCCTATCAACTCTCAACCACTGAAGGAGAACAGCTCCGATAACCAATCAACGTTCTCCATCTGAAGAAATTTTATGCCTAAGGCATTCAGTGCTTGGTAAATGTCCTGAAAAAAATCTTAAAAATCGGAAAAAGTCCTGAAAAAATGAACATCTTGGTGAAAACCTAGCAATAGGCACCTTGATGATTCGCAAAAAAATCAAAAAAATATCAAAAGTACAAAAAAATTGAAAAAATGAAAAATACAAAAAAATGAAAAAAAAAAGAAAGAAAAAGTGCCTTGGTGAAAACCTGGAAACAGGCACCTCGGTAGCAAAAATAGAATCTCTACCTAGATGGTGAAAACTCGGCAAACGGGCACCACTTGTTCCAAAATGCTCCATCTATCAGCACAATCTTGGTCTTTCCCAGCTTTCAGTCTTGCTTTAGTTTGTACATATCTCCCGGTTTGTTCCTGCATTTCCAGTTTTCAATAAGTCGGCCTGTACATCAACCAGCTCAAGCGTTTGCATCCTATCAATGTTCACACTTGGGGGCAATCAATGTCATATCCTATGGTCTCCCATGTATCTTAGACGTGTCATATCCACTCAGAGTCCTTTGAAGCTTCAAGTTGAGTCAGTCAGTCAGTCTCGTCTCCAGAAAGGATTTTGCATCAACAACAATCAAACATCAAACTCAAACTGAAAACAATCTGTGCTTTTCATGCTTTTATCTCCTTGTATGCTTACTGATTCGCATTGAGATTTTTGCATATTGTGTCCCTTCGAGCTCTTCAATGATGTCCTTTACAGGATTTAGAGAGTGATGACTGGGGGCATAATCTTTTCTTTGTCTTCTGCTTGTATGTGAAAATCTAACAGCTTTGGAAATTTTGGATTGAAATGGTGTCCGACTGTAAGAGCCTCTATCTTGAATTGGATGGCCATGCGTACCTCAACCATTGATACCCAGACAATTCAAGGAAGTTTGATCTAACTATTATCTTTTTGAGTAAGTTCTCTCTCCTACTGTGGAACGCAATCTTGCCTAAGGATGTGAACGATAAAGGGTCACTACGGGTAATTCACATTGGATTTAGAATGATCTCTTGACTGTTTGATGTGTTTGCAATGCAAGGCGTATTCAGGTCATCATGACGTTTATGTTTTGATGCTTGTACAAATTGCTATATCAAAATGGACATGATATTCAGGTCATCCTGGCGCTTGTGCCTTGGTGCTTATATCTAATTCGACATTTTGAAAACAAAATCAATATTCATATATCCATGGTTGTTGACCAGTGGGTGTTGTATTGATTCTTGCGCATACAAATCGATATTCATATGTCTATGGTTTCATGGCTAGTGGGCATTGTATTGATTTATCCGGTTACCTAAAGTTCAATGATGATAACAAATCGACACATGATCAGTGACTAGGTCCTAGGTCTTAGGTTGCATTTCATTTTGCATGTCTCATTGCATTTTGCATGTTTACATGATCTCACAATGACTAAACGAACTTCAAAGCTTAAACAATTCTTCATATCAATTCTTCAAATCTAACAAGAGCTGAATCTCACATGAAGGTTCCTCCAATGAAATAGCAAGTAGAATCCTTTTTCGGGATCAAAATTCAAATCTGAGATCATTCATATTATTAACTACTTGCATATTTGACCTTCAATCATCACAGAAATCTAGTATTCAACTTAACTGATTATCTTACATCACACTATCAAAATTTCAACTTGGTCAACCATGGTCAACGCATGGTCAAACCTAGTCAACCTTGGTCTTCAGGACCTCCAAACGATGCAGAATGCGTTCTTGAACGTGTTTAACCACTTCTCAAATCAATTAACATGCTTCTAAACTATAACGCTGACTTTTCTTGTCAGATTTCAATTTTAATCCCGAAGGGGGCATGGTATTGCACATCATTCAAAGTCTTTAAATCTTAAATTCTATCGATCAAATCTATCAATATCTTTCATCAGTGATCAAGACAACAATCACGTCTAGTCGCTGATTCATCAAAAGACCTCATCGCTCGGGGCAAATCTATCATCACTTGGGGCATATCAGATTCATCGATCCATATCAATCTGGTATTCTCCTAATCTTGTAAACTGTATCAGTTTTTGCAACCATCAGATCATAGTGTTCTTTCCTTGGTTCTTCGGCAACTGAAAGATTCGGATGTGATACCTGCTAGTTCTGCTAAGACAATCGAGTCTAGAATGGGTCACTCACTTCTTATCAATCCTAAGGTTCAGAATCAGGCATTTTGACACTTTTTCGCAATCATAGGTTCATTTGCTGCTACAGTGAACATTATCTTTGGTCATTCAAGACCTATTATCTCCATATCAAGTCAATATCAATCAACTCCTATCTCAATATCTTTCAATCGGTTTCTATCTTGAGATCGGTTTATCTTTTGAATCAGTTTCATATCTTTATCAAACACAGACTATCTTTGAACCACTGCGCTTCGCACAGTAATTCAAAGAGGGGCAAAATGTAATACCCCAAAAATGGGCTATAAGTTCATTAATCTCCTACATCGACAATTCGAACGAAATCGACTTCAAAGTCCTAATCTAAGGCACATCTAAACATCATCAAATCTAATTGATTATCTTAAATTTTGCATCGGGGAATATTCCTAGTAATATTCCTAATTATCTTAATTATCTTTAATTTTATAATTATTTGGCAATAAATCACATTTATCCTAAAATTTAATTAATTGAATATTTTCATATTTAATTAATTAGATTTAATATTTGCCACTTAATTGTGTAATTAAATTTAATTATATCTATTATTAATTGTATTATTTAATTTTGACAATAAATCTAATATCATATGAATAATTGATTAAATTCTTATTTAATTAATTAAAGCAAGTTGTCATTATTTAATAATATAGTTTTTAATAAAAGTATGATTAAATAATTGATTAACCCATAAATCAATTGTTTTATTTTTAAAAGCAGTTAAGTTGGAAATAAATCATTTTATTATTAAATTAATTCATAAATAAAACATGCACAATCATAAAAGCAAACAACTATCAATTATCAATTAAAGCTAAACTCTATTTTGAGTTAAAACTTAGCTTTTGCATGTTTTTGTGAGTTAATTATCTTTTATTTAAAAATAACTCAAAAATCAAGTTGAGTTATTTGAGTGATTTATGGCTTTTATCCATGCACCTCCAAAGCCCTGGATTTCTATAAATTAAGGCTTCAGCTCTTCACAAATCATCTCATATTTTGCAAAATCACGCTGGAGAATTGGAGACTGAGGAATCAACTTGCGAATTCAAAGCTTTGTGAGATCAATCTTATTTTTTTTGCATTCATATTACATATCATTGTTAGATTCATAGCATATCAATTTTCAATAGCATTCATAGCATATCAATTTCATTTAGCATAGATTTCATATCAGTTTTTACAATTATTATTGCATAGAAAATATCAAAAATATAGATTAATTGCATTCAATTTCATATCCATCTTTTGCATTCAAATCCTTCATTTAGGTGTCGTCTAGGTCACTGATCTTGATTACAATCTGAGAACATTAATCTCGCACCTATTAGAAGGCAGTAAATCGCTTGGTTAGATAGCTTTCAATTTTGCATGATTTTGATTATAGCTAACCTCTAATGTTTTACTGAGTGTTGTGTCTACAGATCAGGTATAATTTTCACACACACAATAGGGGACCAGATCAGGGATCTTATACGACATAGCCACCACCCTTTTCAAGATCCATAGGTGGGATAGAGGCTGAGGCTTGGCTTTGGACCCTCAAGCATTGCTTTTGGTTGCATCCATATGAGAGAAACCTTAAGGAATGATTTTTAGTTCACTTGCTAAGATGGACCGCATCTACTTGGTGGAGGTAGGAGGAGTTTAAGAGCCATCTTGCCATAGGTACCCTCACATGGGAGACCTTCTTGGAGATATTCTGAGCCTGATACATGTCAGAGCACTTCAGATAGTGCCACATCAATGAGATTCATGACTTACAGTAGAGAGGACTATTTGTAGCATAGTACGAGAGTACTTGTAGGTTTCTAAAGCTCCTTCCTTATGTAGATTACATGAAGGATGAGAAACTATAGGTCAACCACTTTAATAAGGGGTTGAATTATGTTATAGCTGATAGAGTGTGGATAGTGCCTTCTAGAGATTTATGTGATACCATTGAGAGGGCCATGATCACTGAGGAGATCTATAACAGGTCTCACAACACTCGAGATCGATCACAGAACTATAGTTCTGTACCTTAGACTTCTAGTTTCCAAAAATCCCACTAGAAGGGAAATCAGAAGAACTCATCAGGATCCTCTAGGGGACCTAAGCAGTAGAAGTAGCAGTAGTCTTAGTAGAGCCAGAGACAAAGACCACCATAGGGATAGTAGGGCTCTAATCCCAACTAGTCACATTCACAGGGATCTCGATGAGATCAGAGAGCAGAGTTTCAGACATCCAAAGGTGGATTCAATGGATCTATTATGACAGGAGGATAGTAGTAGTCCAGGCCTCAGGGGGATCTAGGCTAGAGGTCCATGCTACACATGTGGTGCTATGGGGCACATAGCTAGGGACTATCCTATAGGTCATCCAGTCGATAGTTAGAGGGCGGCAACTTCTAAGCCTACTGTAGGAGACATGGACAGAGCACATAGAGTATTTACAGTGGTGGATAACTACCAAGTTGAGCACCAAGCCACAGTTATTGAGGCTATAGGCATGATCAGAGGTAGTAGCATTTCTATCCTTTTTGATTCAGGAGCTACTTACTCTTTTATTTCACCTTATATAGTGGAGCGATGTGGGCTAGTGGAAGCTAGGTAGGATGTTAGTTGGGAGGTTGAGTTAGCCTTAGGTGCTAGGCTGTCTGTTAGTTCCATGGTGAGGGGATTTTAGCTATAGATTGGGGACTTTACCACCTCAGTTGACCTTCATATCACACCACTTGGATCCTATGATGTCATTCTTAGTATGGATTGGCTCTATTCCCATAGATCCAAGATGGATTGTAGACAGAAGATAGATGAGTGTTTAGATGATGATGGTGTGACCTTAGTTGTCTCAGGAGTTCAGAGACCTATATCCCTCTGTATGATTTCTGCTATGCAGCTTAAGTGGTGCATGTGAAAGGGATGTCAGTTATTTTCTATCACCATCTATGATAGAGAGGAAGAGGTCGAGAATGAGACTTGTCTTGATGACCACCCTATTTTACAAGAGTTTGCAGATGTATTCCCATCACAATTATATGGTATGCCACCACCTAGAGTAGTGGATTTTCATATAGATCATGTGCTAGGAGTAGAGCCTATCTCTCAAGCACCCTATAGGATGACTACCCATGAGCTCAGTGAGCTCAAGATTGAGTTAGAGGAGCTCTTGGAGAAAGGGCACATTCATCCTAGTGTATATCCATGGGGTGCACCCATCATCTTCATTAAGAAGAAGGATGGATCTCTTAGGCTGTGTATGGATTACCAACAACTATGTTGGTAAATAGATTTTTCTTTTTAAATTTAACTCTTTATTTTCCCAAAATCTTCTTAAGAAACAATGTGAAAATGAACAGTTGGAAAGTTGTTAACTATTTAACTAACTTTCCTCTTAATTTTAATAGGTACAGCTCCCTTATGTAAGATATGCAATGAATTTTTTTTGTTCTAAATCCTAATGGGGTACGCTTTTAACTAGAGAACAGCAGAAGTAACCAAATTACCCCTCGATGAGAAACTAATCTAGGCAGTGAATTTTATTCTAAATTCTAACCAACTCTGTGATTTCACAATGCTTATGAATTCACACCAACGGTGATGAATCAATGAACTCTACTTGAATTAATGAAATGTAGTAAAACAATATGGATGAAACTAATCTAAAATAGGACATATATTTATTCTCCCAACCTCCAAATAATGCTCTAATTACTAGCGATTAGCTTCACTAAAGAAGAGAAACAAAACTTCGTCTATTTGCTAATTTCAATCCAACTTAAGGAAAATAAATATTCCAACTTATAAATGCATGGAATAGTAAATAAATGGCACAAAATAGATTCCAGATTGACTCCACAACAAGATGTATTTCACACCAAAAATTAGCCCACCCTTTCATTGATTTTCAAAGTATTACATATAGACTTCAAGAACTAAGCCATTACAAAATCAACTGAATCGATTCATATTCTACAAAGTCATTAAATGACAAGTGGCCATTTATCGATTATACAATGTATATCAAAAAGAAGAGGGGAAATTTATTTGCTCTTCCCTAGATTCTTCACCTTCTCCAACTTAGACTTATGATCTTTGGCGGCCACTAGAGTCGGAATCATCCTTTCAAAATCAGGAATGTACATATTTTTCAATCTTATGATCCAGCAAGCATGATCTTTCTCTATGTGTTTCATAGCATCCTTTCAGGGTTGCATCTTCATCATGGATTTATATATGTTAGCTTGTGGTGACTGATCAAGAAAGTACTATACACTTTTCCTATCAAGGAATTTTTTGAGGCTGAAATATTGTAACTCATTCTAACCCTAAAGTGGCAAAATATTGTATAATATGGCTTAGGGTTAGGGATTTCATGACGTATGATTTTTAGTACTTGTAGTGGAATTGAGCTGAAAGGGATTACAGATTGTAATCAGGTTGTAATCACTTGATAATAATATATTGGACTCACTATTAGTGGACGTAGCCCAGGGATTGGGTGAACCACATTAAATCTTTGTGTCTTCTATTCTCTTTTGTGTGGTTTCTATTTTTTTGATATTGGTTATTTTGCATGTAATTGTTATTTATGCCTTGTTAATCCTAACAAGTGGTATCAGAGTGAGGTTATTTCATTCATTCTTTCATCTATTCTCTGAAGTAGGTCTCACGAGTTAGTGGGAGAGTCTCTCAGTTAAGTGGGAGAAATGGTTGATGAGGGTAGGCTGAAGGTTGATAAGTTTAATGGGCAAAACTTCCAGTTATGGAAGATGCAAATGGAGGACTATCTCTAATAGAAGGATCTATGGTAGCCATTAGAGGGAATAGCCAAGAAAGAGGCAACAATGTCTCAGGAAGAATGGGATATTTTGGATAGGAAGGCACTGGGGAGTATTCCTTTATGCCTAGCACAATCAATGGCATTCAATAATATTGGAGCAACGAAAGCTAAAGATCTAATGGACACCCTAGCGAAGTTGTATGAAAATCCTTCAGCTTCAAATAAGGTATTTCTTATGAAGCATTTATTTAATATGAAAATGGTAGAAGGTGGATCAGTCGCTGATCATTTGAATGAGTTTAATATAGTTACAAGTCAGTTAGCCTCAGTTAAAATTACTTTTGATGAAGAGGTTAGGGCTCTCTTGATTTTGTGCTCTTTTCCAGAAAGCTAGAATGGCTTGGTAATGGTTGTTAGTAATTCTATTTCTGGTTCTAATACCCTAAAGTTTGATGATGTTATTGGTGTTATATTGAGTGAGGAAATTCATAGGAAAAGCTTAGGGGCATCCACATTGGGTAGTGTATTGAACGTAGAAAGTAGAGGCAGAATAAGAGATAGAGGAAACAACTCTAGAAATCATAAAAAATCATGAGGGAAGTCAAAGGGAAAGAGGTTTTAGTCAAGAGGACCTAGCGACTACTGGTACTATGGAAAACTAGGACATAAGAAGAAAGATTGTTGGTCTCGAAAGAAAGATCAAGGAGACAAACATGATGGAAACAAGGAGGCAAATGTCGTAAGTAACAAATCTAAAGAAGATGCTTTTCTCTTGTCTTTAGAAAATGTTGATGATTCATGGGTGTTAGATTCAGGGGCTTCATTTCATGCTACACCCCATAGAGGTTATTTTGTTGATTATGTCCAAGGGGATTTTGGGCTAGTTTATTTGGGAGATAATGAACCCGGTCAAATTGTTGGAAAAGGGAGAATCAAGATTAAGTTGCACAATGGGAATCATTGGCTACTACAAGAGGTAAGACATGTTCCAAGGCTGAGTAGAAATTTAATTTTAGTAGGGAAACTCCCTGATGAGGGTTGCACAGTTACTTTTAATGATAGAAATTGGAAGGTTTCAAAAGGTTCCTTAGTAGTAGCAAAAGGTGTGAAAATGCGCACCTTATATCTTTGTATAGGTCACATTGTTCCTTCTACTTTAATTGTTTCAGAAGATAATGAATGTTCAGGAATAGTGGCTGCAATTGAGTAGGAAGAACATCAAACTGTTGCTATAGATTCTGACACAGCATTGTGGCACAGCAAAGTCGGGCACATGAGTGAAAATGGTATGAAATTACTTCATTCAAAGAAAGTTTTACCTGGTTTGAAATGTGTTAATATGGATTTCTGTGAAATTTGTGTGTATGGAAAGAAAAAGAGAGTTAGTTTTGTAAAGAGTGGGAAGGAAAAGAAAGATAAAAAATTAGAGCTTGTGCATACAAATGTATGGGGTCTAGCTTAGGTATCTTCCCTTGGTGGCTCTCAATATTATGTTACATTCATTGATGATGTAGCTAAGAAAGTATGGATATATTTCATTAGATAGAAATTTGATGTATTTGAAACTTTTAAGAAATGGAAAAGCTTGGTTGAAAATGAGACGGGAAAAAGATTAAAATGTCTCAGATCTGATAATGGTGGTGATTATTGTAGCAAAGAATTTGAAGATTATTGTGCCTCTACTGGTATTCATAGATAGAAAATAGTTCCAAGGACTCCACAGGAAAATGGAGTGGCTGAACGCATGAACAGGACAATAATGATAGTGCGAGGAGCATGAGGTTGCATGCTGGGCTCCCCCTAAACATGTGGGTAGAGGCTGTAAATACTATTGTATATTTGATAAATAGAGGCCCCTCTACTCTCTTGGGTTGTGGTATTCTAGAGGAAGCATGGGAAGGTAAGAAGGTGAGTTATTCTTTTCTCAGAACTTTCAGCTGTGAAGTGTTTGCACATATAGATTCTGAAAATAGAACCAAGTTGGAAGCTAAATCTAAGAAATGTATATTTGTTGGATATGGCATTGATGAATTTGGTTATAAGATTTGGGATTTTGAAAATCATAAAATTGTAAGAAGAAGGGATGTCATATTCAATGAGAAAGTGTTGTACAAAGATCTGTTGCAGTAGAATGAGAAGAAAATGATTATGTAGTGCTGGATGATATTCCAAATGATAATGTTCCAAAAATTCTTTATGCTCCACAACAATAGCAACAACAAATACCACACACCCTAGTGAATGTTAGATGGTCAACAAGGCTAAGTAGACCTCTAGAAATATTTTCTCCATCTTTGCATTCTATTTTGTTAATAGATGCTGGTGAATCTAAATGTTATAATGAAGCTGTGTAGGTGGATACAAAGATTCAATGGGAGTATGCAATGATAGAGGAAATGGACTCCTTGCTAAAAAATCACACTTGGGATTTATGCAAGTTACCTGCAGGTAAAAGGGCTTTACAAAATAAATGGGTTTACAGGCTGAAAGAAGAGGATGGAGGTAAGAAAAGATTTAAAGCTAGGTTAGTTGTAAAAGGATTTGCACAGAAAAAGGGTATTGATTTTGATGAGATATTTTCTCCAGTTGTTAAAATGACTTCTATCCATATTTTTTTAAGTATTGTGGCTCCTAAAGATTTACATTTAGAGAAGCTTTATGTTAAAATAGCTTTTCTTCATGGTGATTTGGATGAAAAAATATATATGGTCCAGCAACAAGGATTTGAGGTCAAGGGTAAGTATAATTTGGTGTGCAGATGGAAGAAAATTTTATATGGCTTGAGGCAAGCACCTCAGCAATGGTGTATTAAATTTGACACTTTTATGAATAAGCATGGATACAGTCGGTGTCATTCTGACCATTGTGTTTATTTTAAGAGGTTAGATGCTGACAGCTACATTATTTTATGTTTATATGTTGATGATATGCTTGTAGCTGGGTCTAACATGGATCACATTAAGGGGTTGAAACAATAGTTAGCACATTCATTTTCTATGAAGGATTTGGGGGCAGAAAAACAAATCCTTGGTATGAAAATTTGTAGAGATAGGAAACATAAGAAGCTGACTTTATCTCAGGCTAATTATATTGAGAAGGTGTTGCAATGTTTCTCTATGGAGAATGCCAAAGCTGTCAGCACATCTTTGCCTGGTCATTTGAAATTGACTAAGGATATGTGTCCAAAGACACCAGAAGAAGAGACTAAAATGTCTAAGGTACCTTATGCTTCAGCTATTGGGAGCTTAATGTATGCTATGGTATGTACTAGGCCAAATATTTCACATGCAGTGGGTGTCATTAGCCGATATATGAGTAACCCTGGTATTGAGCATTGGAATGCAGTCAAATGGATTCTCAAATATTTGAGAGGTACATCCACTAAGTGTTTACACTTTGGGGGTTCTACTACTACTGTACAAGGCTGTGTTGACTCAGATTTGGCAAGAGATATAGATAGCAGGCAGTGTACTATAGGTTATGTATTTACTATTGGTGGGACAGTAGTGAATTGGATTTCTTGACTACAAAAGGTGGTTGCTTTATCCACTACAGAGGTAGAGTATGTTGCTGCTATAGAGGTAGCTAAGGAGATGATATGGATTCAATTCTTCATGGAAGAATTGGGACATCCACAGATGGGTAATTTTCTACATATAGATAGCCAAAGTGCCATTCATCTTGTGAAGAATTCTGCTTTGCACTCAAAGACAAAACACATACAGTTGCGGTACCATTTCATTCAGTCAATTTTGGATAATGGGAAGTTAAAGCTGGAAAAGATTCATATAGATGATAATCCAACAGATATGTTTACAAAGGTCATAACAAGGGAGAAGTTGAACTCATGTTTAGCTTTAGTTGGTCTTCTAGACTGAATAGAATAAAGGAACAACTGAGTCTAGGGTGGTTCGATCAAGTGGGAGCCTCATATGGTAGTGGTATTACTACAAGATTAGTCTCCAAGTGGGAGATTGTTAGCTTGTGGTGATTGAACAAGAAAGTACTATACACTTTTCCTATCGGCAAATTTTTTTGAGGCCGGCATATTTTTGGTAATTTTTGGGCTGACATGTTGTAACTCATTCTAACCCTAAAGTGGAAAAATATTGTATAATATGGCTTAGGGTTAGGGATTTCATGACATGATTTTTAGTAATTGCGGTGGAATTGAGCTGTAAGGGATTATAGATTGTAATCAGGTTGTAATCATTGGATAATAATATATTGGACTCATTGTTGGTGGACATAGCCTAGGGATTGGGTGAACCACGTTAAATCTTTGTGTCTTATGTTCTCTTTTGTGTGGTTTATGTTTTTCTGATATTGGTTATTTTGCATGTAATTGTTATTTCTGCCTTGTTAATCCTAACAATATATGCATCTGCCGAGTTGTTGAAGATTAGGTATTCTATCAAGGGGAGACCTAGATAACTCTACAAGCTGATGCAAGTAGTCGGAGAACAACTTCTACATATTGGTTATACCGATTGGGCTCTTTCCATCCCTGCTAGCTTGAGATTCAGAGTGGAGACCCGTCAAATATGCAAATATTTTACTTTTCTCTTTAGTGACTTCCTCATCAGTCACCTTCATTCCTACCTCTGTTTTGATTATCATTTCCATTTTTAATTCTAATCCTTGGAGCCATTCGATCAGAGGTTCATCCCCTCTTTGCAATATGTTGGGCTTGATTGCATCTTTAGTCTTCATCATGACCAGCCAATGTAGAAGCACCATGCACTCTTCACACCTCAACCTCTCTATTATGAGTGTCTGCATATGTCCTTTGAGAGAATCTTTCTCTAACTCTATTTGTAAAAATACATTTTCAAGTTGCTCAATGGCTACCAGACCTTTAGACTTAAGTCATTCAATCCAACTCCTGCCAATGTGCCCGAAATGTTTATCTTCTTGTAATTTGGCAAGTATTGCTTGGTTCTTGGCTACAACAGGATCAAATTTTGTTAGAGAACTGGGTAGGCTTTACATAGGAGCAACTAACTACATAATGAAGTTCCATTTATTTAATCTCCACCTTGAGCTGAGTCTTGGTGATTTTGAGTTCTTCGAGCTCTTCCTCAATCAAGACATTACTAGACTTCCACAAGTCTACTTTTGTATCATGGCGGGCAAGCCCCATGTCTAAGGACTAGAGTGCAAAGTACGAGGTAGTGAGGTCTTCAATTTTTCCATCCTTTAGTGGCATGGCTATTTCCATCGTCAGGTTCCCTATGTCTGGATGTCAACCAAGAGTGGTCAAAGTTCTAGTCTTCTTAGCCCTGCTCACGGCTGAACCTGATTGCATTGCTTGTGAGAACATCTCACCACTAGGAGTGCCTTGCTCAACCCTTTTCCTTTTCCACTCTAGAGTATTCTCGACCCATGATTCTACACTTTTAACTTTTGTTGCAGAAACAAAATCTTTAACAAATAATTTCCTGATAACAAGAGGGGTAGACTTAGGCTTTGAAGCGAAAGGATTAACTTGCAGAAAAGAAATGCTCTTTTCCTTTTGAGGAGACCCCAAGTGTTCATCTGTCTCATCATTTTCCAAACTACTACTATCATCACCAACCTCAACAATGGTAGGAGCCTCTTGGGTAGGAGTGTCACCTTGTGTCTCAACGGTTCCTCCTTGTGCTTGTTGCTCTAGTTCTGTGGTTCCAACAGGTTCTTCCACCAACTTGTTGGATTTGTTAGCTTCGACTTCTTCATTTGAATTGATGACTAGAGATGAACCTACTCCACAAGTCTTCTCAAGTGGGATCTATTTTTCATGTGGTTCATCATCCCTACTAGCTGGTTGAGCTATCCCTTTGGCTACAGATGATGTTAGCAAAGAGGAGGATGCAAGAGCACTCACCAGCTTGACTGCAGAGGCTTGTTGAGGAGTAGGCTTCCTAAAGTTCTTTCTCCTTCTCATCATCCACTGAACCCACTTATTTTTTCTCTTAATGACTTTAGCCATTAAGGTCTCCAAATCTTCTATAGCTTAACCTTGAACCGGCTTTGAGCTCATAGGATAGGGCTTGATCTGATCTCTATATGGGTTGGTATACATATTTTTTTGATCATCAACAATTCCTTCAACACTAATGTTGACATTGAACAACTTGATTTGTTCAACAGTCCACCTGGAGTAAAATCTTTCCTGGCTCTCTAACTCATCCTTGCAATTGGCCCAATAATTTGAGTTTGGGGATGTGCTTGACCAAAGTGCCAATCTGTAGGTGATTCCTAGCATAACTTACTAGATCAAATTGAAGCCTCAAAACTTCATACACTTCTGGCTTATATATGTTCTTGAATGCCTTCATCACAATCTTATCATTTGATCTTGATGCACAGCTATAAGCTCCAATGGTAACAGGGAATTCGTAGCCTTTCTTCTTAATTCCTGCATTGATCAGGTTCACTTGCAACATCTGCCAAATCACCTCTACAAGCAGGATCATGTCATCGGGGTACCTTGGAAGCTTCATGGGAAAGTCATCAAAACCTATAAGATGAAGGTATGAGAAACTAGCAAATTGAATGAAGAAGCTCCCAAATTGGGTGATGAATTCCATGGCTTCTAGCGAGAACCTCCACTCTGGGCATCCTTGTAATTCTCTATACAACCTCATTGTAAATGAGTCATTAACTTTAATGAACTTGGCATAGCTATTTTTTAACTTCAAATGAGGGAAGAAATCATAAATTTTCACATCATCTTCATATTCTTCTAGCCTAGGGAGTCCTCGTCATACTTGCAATGTAGCTAAAACATAGATCAAATAGGAAGACATATAAATGAGTCATTAAATTTAATGAACTTGGCATAGCTATTTTGTTACTTTAAATGAGGGAAGAAATCATAAATTTTCACATCATCTTCATATTCTTCTAGCCTAGGGAGTCCTGGCCATACTTGCAATGTAGCTAAAAGATAGATCAAATGGGAAGACATATAAAATTTGTTCTCAAACTTGGCGAGACTCAAGGCATTGGACAGATTTTCACTTACCACTTGAGCCTAGTCTATATAATGGTGCTCAGCACATATTACCTGGACCAAGAAGAAGTAGTGCTCTATGAAATTCAATGCGTCACTTTTACCTTTTATCTTGTGAAGGAGCACCAGGATGTCAATGATCTCAGCCTTCAGATCTTTCCCAAAAAGTTTCTTTGGTACTTTTCCCTTTATGCTTCTAGCCTTCTGAAACCATGAGTTCATGATTTATTTTCTCCACCTCATCTTCTTCTCATTATATTCTAAAATTGCGATCGAGAAGTTCATATTTGAAAATTTCGCTTGCTCTGGGATTCGAAGACTGTTCTACACAGAATCTCTATCAATGGAGATGAGAACTATGTCATCCGACAGCAAAATGTATTTTGTATCTGGGTTGAATCTAGTTATACATTCTTAGATTAGCTCAAGAGCTTGCACTCCAACAAGAAACCCAGCAGCTTCAACCAAGCCAATACTTTTGAGATTCTACGTCATGGGATGGAGATTCTCTTCATTCAACCTTCTATGGAGATTTCCCAAATAGTAGAATCTGAGGGATGTATCTATCAAATTTTTCCATTCAGATGTAATCCCGTTCAAACCATCGAAACCCATGAATCTAGTGGCCATAGCTTCTAATTATCTCCTTTGATTTACTGCTAAGAAGCTTTGGAGAATTTCATAAGATGGTTTGTGAAATTGTGGGAAATCAAAAGCATGTGAAAAAGATGTGAACAAATGGTAATTTTTGCTTGATTGTTTGAGTCTTTTATAAATAGCTTGCTTCCCTACCATTACTTTCCATATCTCTCACCACACGAGTGAGATATTTTCAAAAATGTCTGTTAAAGTTCTAATGTTAAGATTTGAATTAAATGCATCTTATTAATGGCCTTAAGAAATTAGTTTTACCCGTTTGGGGTAGCTGTAAAGGTAACTTAATTAAAGTAGTGGATTTTTACTTTTCCACTTCTCTCATCTCAATGTCCTTGTTTGAAAACTCACTTCGAAGGTAGAAACCCAACTGTGGAGAAGCTGGGGAGTGATTTTCTGAAACTCCACAATTGACCCATTTCTTTATCAATTCTCTCTAAATATCAAAGTGGACTATCTTCATCATAACAGATCATTCAATCCTCATGACTTCTTGTGCTTATTTCTTCACTAGTTGTGGCTTCTCAAAAATTGACCTTCTCAGGTGATTCTCTGATAAGGGAGAAGTTAATAGCCAATTCTGTAAAAGGACCTCTTACTCACTTCCTCATATTCTGGAACTATTTTATCTATAGCAGGGGCTCGATCTTATTCCCTCAAAATCTAGACATCTGGCTTTCTGGAATCTTTGATACACTTTCCACTATCCTTCAGAAAACAACCTCTGTAGGGAAAACTCCTCAAGCGGGGAAGTTCATTACAGCTCCTCTGCCAAGCTACTTTTCTAGACCAAGCTCATTCTTAAACTATAAATCTTGATCTCCAAGCCTTGTCTCTGTGTTTGATGATTCATGTGTTCTCTTCCCACAAAAAATTACCTTCATGGGTCGAAACCCACCAAGGAGAAGATGATTTTCAATTTTCTGACAAAGGGGGAAAATGTCATTTTAGAGCTTCACATTCATATGAATACCATCAATCATAACTGAAAGAAATAGAATCTTTATCAAATTGGGAACTATAACTTACCCATTCCTATGATGAAATAAGAACCAACCCATCTTAAAAGAAAGAAGGAGCCATGAAGGGATAATTCTATAAAGACCACCTATCCTAGGGGGATTCTATACTTAGACTCCAATTTAATATTTCAAACTCACAACTCAATCTAACACAAGGTATCCACCTTTGTTTTCAAGGGTGAAGAACAAAAGTTGGGCAACATCTGGCTCTGTCTGGGGACTTGGATATGATCATATCTAAGCAAGGAATCTAAATCTTTGGTTTCATAAAGTTAAATGAAAAGGTGGCTCGCAACAAAACTAAAGAAAAGGAAGGAAACAGGAAAGGAAAGATAAAATGAGGGAACCTAAACTAAGGAAAATGAAAATAGGAACTAAATGTAACTATCATACAATACAAGGGTTACCTGCTTTCAATTTGCAACTTGATATAATTTCAAATCTTGACCATTATAGGTCAAGGGTAGTACCTCACCATTTGGATATGCCAATTTGAAGGAATTTTTGTGAAAGGCCTGATGGATGATAAATGGTCCTTTCCAGAGTGTCTCAAATTTCCCATGCATTCCTTTAGGCACCCTTCATTTATCCCATAGTAGAACTGAATCTCCAACCATGAATTTCCTTGGTCTATTTTTCTTGTCAAAGAAATTCTTTACCCGCATTTGATGTTCTGTGATGTGATCAACAATCTTCTCTCATTCTTCCTCAAGTTTATTCAGATACAGAATTCATTTTTCCAACCCATCCTTATAGATGCCATCCTCTACCACCATTCTCAACTTCTTAGTAGCCAATTCCAGAGGTAGGGGAAGACTTACCTCAACTCCGTATACCAACTCAAAAGGTGAAATACCAATCGCCCTCTTTGGAGTTACTCTTTCAACCCAAAGTGCTTCATGAATTTTCTTATGCCAAGTCCTTTGGTTATCTGATACAAGTTTTCTCACTATATTTACCGAGTTCTTATTACTTGACTCATCTTGACCATTCCCTTGTGGGAAATAGTCAGATGAATGACTAGCAGTTATGCCATACTCAAAACAAAATTTGGTAATTTCAGCCGAAGAAAAGTAAGCTGCATTATCCATGACTAGTTTAACCGGCACACCAAATCTTACCATGATGTTCTCCTTGATGAATTTGCACACTACTTTGGAATTAGTTCTCTTAGTGGCCTTTTCCTCCACCCATTTTGTAAAATAATCAGTTGCAGTGATTATATAAGTGTGACTAGCACTTGATGCAGGATTGATAGGCCCGATAAAATTGAGGCCCCATTGCTGGAAGGGACCCTCTATTATTACTGGTCTGAGAGGAAGAGTTGCCAGTTGAGGTCGACCCGTGAACATTTTACATTTTTCACACTTGGCCACCCAATTGTATGCATCCTTGAACATTCCCGGCTAATAATAGCATTGTCTCAAAATCTTAAATGTGGTTACAGAAGATGAGAAATGACCACCACAAGCTTTGTCATGAAATGTCCTTAACAACCTCTGCTATTGTTGCTTGTGAACACACCTAAGAAAAGTTCCATCTATAGATCTTTTTTATAATGTACCTTCCCAAATGACATACTTAGTAGCTTTCAACCACAAGTCTCTCCTTTGTTTAGTTGTCGACCTTTCAGGGCATTCACCATAAGCCAAGAAATAAACAATATCTCCAAACCATGGATCTTGTAAACTCACTGCTAAAACTAGTTGTTATGTTTCAAGCTGATTATCTTCTTCACTTTCTGCCATAGCTTTTCACAATGCATTTCCTCATACCATTTTAGTTGGATTAATCTCTATATCATATTCTTGTGTTTTGGCTACCTAGGCTCCTCTATTATTACATCCTACATCCTGCTGGGTCAATATGCTCTTCACTACAATGTCAGGCACAAATATGATGGAGTGAGAATGTAAAATATAAAATATGAAGTTCTTCAAGGCTTTCACCACTAAGAAGGCATGTTTTTTAGTTTGAGAATATCTTAGCTCATGATTTTTCAATGGCACGCTCATAAAGGCAATAGGAGCCTGAACTCCTCTATTTTCTTGCATAAGAATAGCTGACAATGTATGTTCAAATGCATAACAATAAATCATGAAATCCTTCTTGTAATCTGGGTGGCATAAGACAGGGGCATTGGCTATAGCATCCTTTATATCTTGAAAGGATTTTTACCAAGGTCATTCCATTTGAAATTCTAATTACCTTTCATCATGTCCACAATACACTTGGTGATCTCTGAAAAGTCAGGGACAAATCTTCTGAGGAAATTTACTTGACCGAAGAATGACTTTACTCCAGTTTTACTCATAGGTAAACTTAGCCTTTGAATGGATTTGACTCACTCTGGGTCAATCCTGATACCTTCTTGTGATACAATATGACCCAGTAGTTTTCCTTTGGTAACACAGAAAATTGACTTCTTGGGATTTAAAGAGATCTTGTGTTCCCTACATCTTCACAATACTCTTTCCAAATCCTTAACATGATGACTTCTTTTCTTAGAGAACACTATTAAGTTATCCAAATATATGACAATGATCTTATCCTTCATATCAGCAAAAGATAAATCCATACCTCACTGAAATATTGCACTGGCATTGATGAGGCCAAATGGCATTCTGTGATATGCAAATGTGCCCTAGGGAGTGGTAAACGCGGTCTTGTGTTGGTCTTTCTCTTCCACCTCTACTTGGTTGTAGCCTAAAAATCCATCGAGCATAGACATCATTTTGACTCCTACAACTGTCTACAACAAGTGATCCATGTTGGGGAGTGCGTAATTATCTTTTAAAGAAGTTGTTGGTGATTTTTCTTGTTGAATCTTAATACACAGCTATGAGTGCTTAGATAGAACTCTATGATTCCCTAGACTCCTGATTCACACAAGAAAAGACCAATTAAGAAGGACCAAGTCCTTCTTCACTTTGAGCTCTTGGCTATAGGTGGGTGTAGCTATTTAGATCTACTTCTTCAAAGCATTAAAATATTAGTTTATATCCTTGATACAAACCTAATCCTTTCATCTCTATAGCATACATGAAAGTAAATATTCATTAATTTTGATTTGATGATGAAAGATGTAGAAACAAACAGTGACCAGTGCCTTATTAATTAGGCAATAGAGTCAAATAAAAATAAATCCCCAAAACTCTTATGATTTCAAAATAAATAAAACCCAAATGAAATGCCTTACAGATCATTCTCTCACTCCCCTACCCAGACATCAGATTCATACACACTGTTAAACTCTTAGAATTGTGCCAAAGTTTTATTCACTCCTTGAGAGAAACTAAGAACACAAATTCATAGTTACCTTATAACTAGCATATCAAATTGTCTTACAAACTAATACAAAAAATTCAATACAATATATATGAAGACATCACCAATAAATGATTGGGATTCCACTATTTTTAATTCAAAAATCTCTGGTTCATTACAGTCAAGAACTATGAAAACCTCAAGAAACAAGGGCTCAAAAGCCAGAATACTGCCTCTACAGTGACAATTCCATCTTTCTAATAACAGAGAGAAAGGAAGGATAAAGGAAAACATCAAAGCAAGTCCTTACTGACAACTACCAATTTTCCAAAAAATCTTCTCTTCCCTCCAATTCTGATCCTCTTTCACTTGGTCATCTGCAACTGCCTTTGCAACCATTTCTCCCTCCAAGTGATTTGATTTCAAAAATACCATTCCATACTGCTCTTTCCCGCTGCTTTGAAACTGAAAATATACATTTCCACTGGATTCCTCATCTTCTCCTATTTCTGAAAACATATTATATGCCTATGTTCTAATAAAAATTAAGCTCCAAGGATTATTTGTTGTGAGCAACTACAATCTCTTGAAATTTTCAAAATTCTCCTATAGTCTGGATTATGCAGGCCTTTTAAATCTTTCTGTAATTTTTAAATTTGGGTGGGCCCTACATATGCCACGTGGCATCAACTGATTGGATGCTCTAATTTAACCTTTTCTTAACCACTAGAATCTGGAGCCTTGGAGACTAAGCATTCTCATGATCTCTAGATGTTATTCACTTAACCATTTGAATCTAGAGACTTGGAGACTACTTAGTCTCTAGATCTCTAGATGTTAGTGACTTAACCACTAGCATCTAGAGACTTGGAGACTACTTAGTCTCTAGATCTCTAGATGTTATCTCCTTAACCATTTGCATCTAGAGACTTGGAGACTAAGCTGTCTCATGATCTCTAGATGCTATCTCCTTAACCATTTGCATCTAGAGACTTGGAGACTACTTAGTCTCTAGATCTCTGAATGTCAACTATCCACTTTTCAACAAAATTTAGTGCTTTCTAGTCGCTAGCATGCATCTCAATGCACTAGTTGTGCACACACTTGAGAGCCTCTTTCTCTTTCTTCATTTCATTATGTGAGAGATTTTCCATTTAAACATTTTAAATTTCCATTTTTTGAGCAATGTGGGACTAATAGTTCTAGAAGCATTGGTGATTTTTTTAATTTCTGCCAGTACTTAGAAGACCATAACTTTTGATTTTCAAACTGGGTTTTTCTATAATTTGTTTGGAAGAATTCAAACATGGTCTTCTCAAACATATAAAAATTTTAGCCTAACCCAGTTTTTATTTTTTTAGATACAACTAAAACTATGATTGGCTATAGATTTGCATAAAACACCCTCAAATCTAGCTTTGAAAACTTATCAAATGAAACCCTTGTGATTTGAAACTCTGTATATGGATTCACTCTCACACAAGAGAAATGAAACTTCAATTAACTTTCCCAGATGATCAAAAGGCCAACTGAAATTAAACCTCAAAGTCAGCACTTAAAAATTTTCTGAACTTTAAAATAGTGAAAAATGCAGAAATTGGATTTGGAAATGACTGAGAAAAGTGGTCCAACATAGTGGTCATGATCCAAAATTCATTAGAGAGATACACTTTCATGTCTACAATATGGAACAACACTTAATTTCACTTTTTCTTGAACTGGGTGCAAGTTATGAGACCCCAAATTAGGTCATTTAAATTCAGGATAATGCACTCTTGGTAAAACTTAACAATCTGCAAATGAAATGGCTCTGGCAAATAGGTCAAACAGGCACATTGGGGGTTGAAAATTAGCATGGACACTCTCTCTCATGCCTACAGTATGACGCAATAATTGGCATGCTATGATCAATCACGGGGAAAAAGATACAAACCCCCAAAGTGGGCCACTTAGTAAAAATTAGGAAACACTCAAAATGCAAATTTTCGGGAACACCCTTAAATGACCACTTTTAAAACATGCTGAAACTGAAACCCAGGACCTAAAACCTATTACAAACATCAAATGATATGTGATGAACACCCTATCCAAGTGACTTCTCATGAAGATCAATAGGCCATGTTATTAGTGCACTCGAACTGAGCACCTTTTAATGATTTTCAAAGCACAAATCTGACACTTAGAGAAAATTTTCAAAACATGGAGTCAAAACATACTCGGATTTTTGAGCTCCAACAGAAGCTTGATTTAAATTTATGAAGTCTACGCATACCCTTATTTCTCCATTCTTTTTCCTCATAGGGACAATGTTTGCTATCCATGTAGAGTGGTGGATCGGGTAGATAATCCTGGCTTTGAGCATTTTATCAACCTCTCTAAAGATGGCATCTGCCACTTTAGGATTGTAGTTTCTTTATTTTTGCCTGAATGGGGTAGCATCAGGTTTTAGGGGAATTTGATGCTTGAAATTTCCTCCCATGAAGCTTTTTAAATCTTCATAACTCGCGGCAAAGACATCTTGATATTCTAGAAAAAGCCTTCTAGCTTCCACTTTATCTTCAGGTGTGCAACACTTCCCTATGTTTATCATCTTGGGATTTGACTCATTCCCAATGTTCATCCCTTCGTATTCTTTAGTCATGAGACCTTTCTCTATTCATTTCTTCTTAACATAAGTATCATGACGGTTGAACAGTTTCTCTAATGATATAAAGTATGGGGGATTGGCATTACCTTGTAATTGAGTCACACTTGGTTCATCTTTCTTTCCTTTCTTGGGATGATCTTGTGAGAGATCATTTGGATTTTCTTTAGGGGGGCTATCATTACCTTCAAGGAAGAGTTGCAAGCATTTTTCATCATTGAATACTTGCCAGTCATCTGCGTTATCAGGTACTGATGGCCTGTACATCACCTCTACCTGGTACTTCTTCTCTTTAAATTTTGGATGAGGTAGTAGTAAGGAAGCGAAGACTAGTAGTGAATCTTCTTTGGAATTTAATTCTCTAGGGACATATTGGATTGCAAAGGCATCCAATCCTTCAACTTCGTCCCACACTCTATTTTTGTAACTCTTCAGCTTGCAATTTTTGATAGAGTATTGACCTTTGATCTAGCACACAATCAACTCAGCATCACCTTGAGCTTTTAGAACTCTCACTCCTTTCTCCTTCGCATCAATTATCCTAAGTAATAATGCCTCATACTTAGTTTTATTATTGGTATTTGCAAACTCCAGTTTGAAATCCATCGGCTCAAGTTCACCTGTGGGTGGAATTAATACAACTCCAGGACTAGAGCCAGAGGAAGAGCAACTACCATCAAATTCTTGTGTCAAGACTTATGGAGTCTTATCCTTCTCAGAGGCCTCAATTTCTTCTAGTTCGCTTTTAGGTTCATCAACAACACCCTAGGTAAACATCATATAGTTACCAAAATCTAATTTTGGTATAGGATTTGAGCTTTCAGATCATCAGATTTCAAAACCATGAACTTTGACTTCTCCTCGGGTTCTAGTCTGACCTTCTTATTTCCCATAGGAATTACCATCTGGGACCAATCTAATTTAATTTCCCCACCCAAGTCTCTACAAAAACTTCTGCTTATTAGGATTCCATAACTTGCTGGTATATCTACAATAAGGATCATCAGTAGCATCTTCTTTTTAGGATGGGCAACCAGAGCTACTTGGGCATCTTTGATTTGGCCAAGCAAAGGAACTTGTTTAACATCCATAGAATAGCATCTACCATGGACTTTTGTCATGGTGAGGCCTAAGGCTTTGGCCATGGGGGAAGGAATCACATTATCAAAGGCACCTAAATCTATGATACAGTTGCTAAGTTTACAACCATTGATATACAATGAGACATAAAATGGTTCAGGTTTTTTACCCGAGAAGCTAGCTAGCACAGTGGTTTCCCCTTATTCAAATAGTTTTTCCAGTGAGGAATCATCCTCATTGGAAGAGGTGACATTATGATTCAATTTAATACTATCTCCCTTTAAGTAATCTATGAATCTTTTAATTCAGTAGGATTTGATCTTAAATAGTCTATGGGAGAAATTTGGATCTTGGAATTTTTACAGAACTAAATGAAATCAAAGGAATCGTTTTCCTTACCCGATAATGAGATCTTCATTCCCTAAATGATTTCTTTCATACCTGAAGTAGATGCATCATTGGTTCCCATTGAAGGGATGACAATGGGAGTTTTATCTTTTTGGCTCTGAGTTAGGACTGCACAAGTGGTGCCATCTATGGTAGCGTAACACTCTCCTTGCTTCTCAGAATCAGATTCATACTCAAAGAATAAATTTACAGAGTCACCATGTGAGCATGAATCTAATTCATTGTCTGGTGTCATAGTGTCTAACTCATTGGTAGATAATAACTACATCATGCGAGCTATTTTAGGACAGCTCTCACCATTATGGTATGTTGTTAGATGAAATACACACATATTTCCTTTCTTAGGGGGAGCCTCAATTGAAAGCCTTTGTTTTGGAGTAGTTAATTGTAGTTTTTTGCTATCATTATTTCTACTATTCTGATCTTGAAATGATTTCTAGTATAGATTGTTAAACTTAGGGAGTTTCCTCTTTAAAGTAATGATTTCATTGGACATTTTCTACATCATCTCATTAGTTAACGTAGTACCACTTGAACTAGCACCTATTTGTATCTCTTTGTTCCACCTGCTAGTAGAAATCATGTCATCTTCCAACTCAATGGTTGTTCTCTAAGTAGTGTCTAAATCTGCAGGTTGTGCTCTTCTTAAATCATAGTTTATGTATGGCGGCATGGCACCCATAAAGAATATCTTCAGGTTTGCAAGAGTAGGTCTATCAGTAGTAGGAATTCTATTGGTGATTTTATTGAACTTAGCAATGAATTCTCTCATACTTATAGAAGCTTATTTCTTGATGGAGGTTAGTTGTGCCAATAGGGCATGTTCATCTTCAGTCATTTTAAATCTAGCTTCAAAATCTGACCTCATAGTAGCCCAACTTGTAATTGAAGCATCGTCGAAGTGATAAAACTAGTCAGCCGTTGTCTCAACAAGAGTTTCAATAAAGATCCTTACTACAACATCTTCATGTCCAATTCCTAGGATGTGAGTTGCTACGAAGAAGTCTTTAATGTGTTCATCTATAGTAACTTTCCCATCTCCCAAGAACTTAGGAAAGTTCTTTCTAGATCTTGAAGGGAGTGGGTGATATGTTGTGAACTATAATAGACTAGTTGCAGTGGCCCATGGAGCTACCATGGCTATATGTGCAGGATGTTGTGGAAAATTAATAATAGGAGCAACTACTCTGTGTAAAGTTAACACCTAGCAAGCTATAGGTAATGAAGTTTGTGTCTTGGGAGGTGAAGGTGGTCTACTCCTACTTTTTATGTCACCTCTCTGATGAGGTAAGTCTATTATGGGAAAACTGAGCTCAGCGAGCCTTTCAAATGTAGGGTCTTTTCCACCTTTCCCCTTGGCACTTCTAAGAAATCTTCTTTGATCCAAAGCTCCGAATTAGTTTTTTTGCCTAGCTTCATGCTCGGCTCTATGTTGATTTCTTCTCTGAATTGCTCTTTCAAGTGCTTCTTCTCTCACTTCTTCTTGTTCAAGCACTCGACTCGTGTTCCTATAATGCTCTACATTTATTCTATATCTCCAAAAAAAAGTATTCAAAGATGAGAATATATCTTCTTCGTCATCTTGAAAACCAAGATTGGGTTGAACCACAAGAAACATGTTCTCATGAGGTAACACCAGTTTTCCTCATGACAAATATTCTAGTCTTAACGACTGTTTCTCTCCCCAGCAAAGTCACCAAAAATCTATTGGTAAACTGATTGTTCTTTTTAAATTTAACTCTTTATTTGCCAAAAATCTTCTTAAGAAACAATGTGAATACGAACAGTTGGAAAGTTGTTAACTATTTAACTAACTTTCCTCTTAATTTTAATAGGTACAGCTCCCTTATGTAAGTTATGCAATGAATTTTGTTTTTTCTAAGCCCTAATGGGGTATGCTCTTAACCAGAGAATAGTAGAGGTAACCAAATTACCCCTCGGTGAGAAACTAATCCAGGCAGTGAATTTGATTCTAAATTCTAACCAGCTCTGTGATTTCACAGTGCTTATGAATACACACCAGCGGTGATGCATCAATGAAGTCTACTTGAATTAATGAAATGTAGTAAAACAATATGGATGAAACTAATCTAAAATAGGACATATATGTATTCTCCCAACCTCCAAATAATGCTCTAATTACTGTCGATTAGTTGCACTAAAGAAGAGAAACAGAACTCTGTCTATTTGCTAATTTCAATCCAGCTTAAGGAAAATAAATATTCCAACTTACATATGCATGGAAAAGTAAATAAATGGCACAAAACACATTCCAGATTGACTCCACAACAAGATTCATTTCACACCAAAAATTAGCTGACCCTTTCATTGATTTTCAAAGTATTGCACATAGGCTTCAAGAAGTAAGTCATTACAAAATCAATTGAATCGATTCATATTCTACAAAGTCTGTAAATGACAAGTGGCCATTTACTGATTATACAATTTATATCAAAAAGAAGAGGGGAAAGTTATTTTCTCTTTGCTAGCTTCTTCGCCTTTCCAACATAGACTTATGAGCTTTGGTGGCAGCTAGAATCGGAATCATCCTTTCAAAATCAGGAATGTACACATTTTTCAATCTTATGAGCTAGCGGGTATGATCCTTCTCTATGCATTTTGCAGCATCCTTTCGGGGTTGCATCTTCATCATGGCTTTATATATGCATCTATCAAGTTGTTGAAGATTAGGTATTCTGTCAAGGTGAGACCCAGATAACTCTGCAAGTTGATCCAAGTAGTTGGAGAACAACTTTTGCATATTGGTTATACCGATCAGGCTCTTTCCATCCCCACTAGCTTGAGACTCAGAGTGGAGACCCCTCAAATATGCAAAGATTTTACTTTTCTCTTTAGTGACTTCCTCATTAGTCACCTTCATTCCCAGCTCTACTTTGATTATCATCTCCATTTTGAATTCTACTCCTTGGAGCCATTCGATTAGAGGTCCATCCCCTTTCTACAATATGTTGGCCTTGATTGCATCTTTAGTCTTCATCATGACCAGCCAATGTAGAAGCACCATACACTCTTCACACCTCAACCTCTCTACTGTGAGTGTCTACATATGTCCTTTGAGAGAATATTTCTCTGCCTCTAACTATAAAAATAAAATTTTGAGCTACTCAATGGCTACCAGACCTTCAGACTTAAGTCATTCAATCCACCTCCTGCCAATGTGCTTGAAATGTCTATCTTCTTGCAATTTGGCAAGTATTGCTTGGTTCTCGGCTACAGCAAGATCAAATGTTGTTAGAGAATTAGGACTCATTTTTAGCTTGTGTGAGGTGTTAAGTGTTCCACCTTGTGGACTCATCTCATATTCGCTTTAAGTGTTAAGTGTTCCTCTTTCTGCTTTTTGGGTACTTTTGGATAGATTTGCTTTTGGGAATACATCTGTGCTCACATGGTAATTAGGCCCTATGAACACTATTTGTGATTCCTAAGAGATTGGATTCCCAGGGAAATCCTTCTTGACAACAGAATCCTTGTAGGTAGGGAGGATACTTAGTGCGTTTCACATTCAACTCGATTAGTGCATCTTCTCTTATTGATCGATACATTCTCTCCCTAGAGAGGTTGATAGATCACGTGGGGTTGACATCACGAGCTTTGGTGAATCAAAATTGGTTAGTGCACCTTCTCTTATTAATTGATACATTCTCTCCCCGGAGAGGTTGATAGATCACGTGGAGTTGACATCATAGACCTTAGTGAAGCAAAACTTTGTGTTAGCGTGTCAGATCAATCTGCTTGCTTTGTTTGGGTTAAAAGTGAAGAGGCATCAAAACCTTGGATCTGGAGCCAAGTCCCCTTGTGGTATACTATTGTGAGTCACCTTGAGAGAGGGTTAACCGTAGTGGACAATCCCTTCATAGGGAAAACTGCATTGATGGAACCTCAAGCGGTAATAGTCATTTTCACCGTGGTAGTGACAGCCGCTATATAAATGTCCTTGTGGAAGAAATCTCCACAAGTATGGTTCATTGTTGGGTTGTCAAATCTCCCTAGTAGCTCCTAAAGATTAAGTTCTCAGACTATTTCAAAACCCTGGTGCACCAGGATTGGAGTTCACCCCTTTGGATCATAAAAGTTGTAGAGTCAAACCATTACTAAAAACCCTAGCGAGGCCAAATTTTTATTTTATAGGGTATATGTGCATTATTGCAAAACATTTTTGGAACATAAACAATTAGCGCTTCTGAGGATTAGAATGAATAAGTCACTTGATTGTTCATGTGCAAGGTTGCTTTTGCCCTTGTTCATTGTTTTCAGACATGCTTGAAATCACTTGCTTGCTATTTTGCATGCTTGTTTATCTATCTGGTTACTAAAAACAAACAAATCTATTACAATCCTTAAATCTGGACATTGAAATTTGCAAACAATCCGAATCTGCAAACTCAAAATTTTGCAAAAATTGATGTAAAATCCTTTCTAGAGTCAAAAATCATTTCAGGAAGTCAAAAGTCATACGAGTTTTTCCAAATGTCATTTCATTACAACCCATTTGTCATATGATTGAGTACCCAGTGTCGTACGAGTTTCCATGCCAGCAAATTCTCAAAGTCAAAATCTTGCAACTATCATATGAGATTCCCAACTATCATTTCATTGATACCCAACTGTCGTATGATAACCAACCCAATGTCATACGAGTTTTGATGCCAAAAAATTCTAAGAGTCAAAATCTTGCTTGCAATTATTGTGCGAGTTTTTCAACTGTCGTTTCATTACCTACCCACTGTCGTATGAGTCTGCAGAGTGTCGTTTGGGAAATTTTTGAAAGTTGTCAAAAAAATTGTCAGAATTGCCAGATACCCAGCTTTTACAACCTATTTCCAAAATCTGTCATACAAATCACTCTGTCAAGAATAGAGTAGTAGCTATTGAGAATTAGTACACATGTCTCAAAGAATCAGTACACATGAGGAAGAAACTCTGATGAGGGCCATGATGAAACAGATGCACGCTATGCAAGTCAAGATTAACAAACTTGAGAAAGAAAAGGAACCTAAAGAGTTCTCCATGGAAGCTCTATGCCCTTTTTCATTTGATAAAGACTTGTACATGTCACCATGCCCCCAAAAAGAATTTGAGCAATGTGATAACCCTTATGATACCTCTTCCATGGAGAGTGACACATCCAGCTTTGGAGACTATGATGACTATGACGACAGACAATGTAATGATACCTATGACACCTCTGTTCCTAAGAGTCCTCCTCGTCGTGTGTTCCTACTTACTACAAATGGGCCATCACATTGGATAGATTGTGATGGTGATCCATATGATTCTGATTTTGAAAGAGACTTTGATGGCTTTTGTGGACAATATCTAGATGATACATCTACTTCTATTGAGGAACATAAAATGTACTGTGCTGATTTGAAATGTGCATACTACAAGGATCTCTCCTCTAAGAACTCTCATGCTGAAAATAAAGATTACACTCTCAAGCAAGATCATGTTAATGTTGGACCTTTGTCTTGTGATGGTTCCCTTCCATCCCCTACTTCCTCCAATATCCGTACATTTCCTAAAGCTTCCAAGTCTTTCAAATCTTTCACAGAACCTTCATCCGACACAAGCCCTGATACTTTTCATGCGGTTCCCTATAGTTATCCTCCAGGGCTACCTCTTAAAGAAACTCAAGCTAACCTTCACTTAGCTACAAATACTTTCAATAATGATAAACCTAAAGAGCCTAAGCCTTCATATGATATAATCCCTACTTTAGCTAGTCCTCCACCATCTCTTCCAAAGTCATCCATACAATCCCAACATGCTTCCTTGTCCTTAGAAGTGGCTCCATGTGAAGAGGACTCTAAAAATGATGAAGAAAAGAACATAAAGAAAGATCAAGATCAAGAACCCTCCATGTCATTCACTCCTTTTCCCGATGTCTCTTATCCATCTCTGGGTTCTTTTGATCCTGTGCACCCTTTTTCATGCATTCCACCATGTCTTAAGTCTTCTCCTAAGAAAGATCACGATGCTACTTACACTGTTGAGCTTATTGACAATCAAAATAACCTTACTACACTTGCGCTTTCCAAAGATAATACTTCCATTAAGGTTGGTAAAAATGGTGTTGTTACTTCCAATGTTAAGCCTATTGAAAATCAAGAGAAAAATTATGCGCTTATGCTATCCAAAGATACTTGTCAAGATCAAAGTCTTCCATCTTCTTGTTCTACCATTCCATGTTCGCTTCCACTTTCTACTCTTCCTAAGTCTTTGCAAGCTTTGAACAATCCTATCAAAGAAGGTGCTCATATTCAAGATGTCCATGATTCTATTGAAAATTCTAATGCTCACTCTAAAGATGCTGATATCCTTGGTTGTCATATAGATGCTGATGAATTTATTGATTATCCTTTTGTATCTTCCACTTCCATCCTTGGACCTCTTCCACCACTACTAAGGGCTTCACATCTACCTTCCATCTTGGGTCCTTATGTCCCTTCACTTTCCCCTCCTAACTCTCCTAATTTGTCATCCATCTTGGGTCTCTATGTCCCTCCATCTCCTATCTTTCCTCAAGATCAACATAGATGCATACCCTTGAATCCTTTTCATCCACCCACCCATCTAAACCAGTCATATCCTCCTTCTTCCACAAGTCCCAAGTCTTTTGGAAGTAACTTGAATGTTCAATACAAGAAAAAGAAGCAATACAAGAATCCATCAAAAAAAGAAGATCACCATGTCTCCTCTAATAGACATGGAAACATAAAGTCAAAAGAGATATCTAAGAAAAAAACTACAAGACAAGTATGGGTTCCAAAATCCATCATTGAAGATATTCTCTCTAGATCATCAAAAGGAAATAAAAAGCCTACGACTATATGGATTCCAAAGTCTCTCTTGAAAGAGTCTGGTGTTGAGCGAAAAGTGAAATTGACATTCAAGCTTCCAAAGACTTCCACTTCATCTTCTTCCAAAAATATTCTTCCATTCCATGCGCCTAAACCACAACCTCTACTATCCATTCACCATATTCCTTCACGTATTCCTTCATTCATGATTCCTCCATCCTCTCACCACCCTTCAAGGTATGTGTTGATGTTGATCTTGCCTTCCTTTCCATCTACCCTTTCATGATCCTTCCATTCATTATCCTTCTACCTTCTATCATTTTTCCTCATTTGCCTATTCCTCCTATCTTCCAACCTCACTCGCTTTACATAAAACCTTATCCTCCATTTTTCTCTTCCATCTCCCTTTCCCTATTAGCATCTTTGAGTGTATCATTTTGAATCCTTGGCATATCATGGTTTATCCTTTCAAGGAGCATTATCTAAAAAGCTTGCCTTCTTCCAAAAAATAAAAAAATCAAATAAAGAAAAAATTGAAAATGTGCCTTGGTGAAAACCTGGAAACAGGCACCTTGGTAGCAAAAGTAAAGAGAAATAAATTCATCCTATGGTGAAAACCACTCCCTTTTGGTGTCTTGGATAAGTACCATGATGAAAATCTGTCAATTAGGCATCATGCGTAGTTCTTCTACATATTTCATCCATTCCATCTTCTCTCTTTGATCTTGACAATGTTGATCTATACATGAACATTTGGCTATCTTGTGAGCTATCTTACGATGATCTTGCTTTCATTCCCTTCTTGTTTAGCCTTCATATCTATCTTCCTCCATTCATTTTCACCTATCACTATCCTTTTCCCCTTTGTTCTTGATCTAATAAAAAAAAAAAAAGAGTAGAACACAGTGCTATGAAGCCTCTTGACATGTCTACTCCTTGGGACTGCATCCTTTCCTTCTTTGGCATTATGCTTTTGTGACTTATCCTATGTTGGCCTTTCATTGCTTGTCCAAATGTTCTTTACATGACAATTTTTCCCTAGCTTGAGTATTCTTGAGGAGTTTTCCCTTGAGGATTTCTTCCCTTCATTCTCCTTCATTCTCTTGTCTCTTCCACTAGCTTGCTAATCCCTCTTGTTCTCCACCTTGCTAAACATTGGGACTGTATGATATGATCTTGCTTGGGAGTTTGCAATGGAAAAAGATGCTATCAAGTATCCCAAGTATCAGAACAAGTATCAGAACAAGTATCAGAACCAATATCAGAATCAGTATCTGAACAAGTATCAGAACAAGTATCAGAACTAGTATCAGAACTAGTATCAGAACCAGTATGAGAGATAGTATCAGAACACATAACAGAACAAGTATCAGAACACCTATTGGGGCTACACCTTTCACTTTAGTTTATGGGTCTGAAGTGGTACTACCTATTGAGGTTGAAATCCCATCACTAAGAATCAGAATGCATGGTCTAGTAACTGATGGTGACTACAGAGTGTCTAGGTTGCAAGAACTTGAACTACTAGATGAGCGTAGAAAAGTAGCATATGATCATCTCAGAGTATATCAGAAGAGAATTTATTGAGGCTACAACAAGAAAGTCAGACACAGAGAATTTCAGGTTGGTGATCTAGTCTTGAGAGAAAATCCTAAAAATCAATCCCATCGAGAACACAAGGGGAAGTTTGAACCCAACTGGCTGGGTCCATTTGTAATCACTACTACTTTTGGCTCTGGTGCCTATCAACTCTCAATGAATGAAGGAGAATAGCTTCGAGAACCAATCAATGTTCTCCATCTGAAGAAATTCTATGCCTAAGGCATTCAGTCTATGGTAAAATATCCTGAAAAAATCTTTAAAATTGGAAAATGTCTTGAAAATAGGCGCCTTGGTAGCAAAAATAGAATCTCTGCCAAGATGGTGAAAACCCAACAAACGAGCACCACTTGTTTCAAAATGCTCCATCTATCAGCACAATCTTGGTCTTTCCCAACTTTCAGTTTTGCTTTAGTTTGTACATATCTCTCGGTTTGTTTCTGCATTTCCAATTTTCAATAAGTCAATTTTTCCACCAATCTACTCAAGCGTCTATATCCTATCAATGTTCAAACTTGGGGGCAATCAATGTCATATCCTATGGTCTCCGGTATATCTAAGATGTATCATATCTAGTCAGAGTCTTTTGAAGCTTCATGTGAGTCAGTCAGTCAGTCTTGTCTCCAGAAAGGATTTTGCCTCTACAACAATGCAATCAAACATAAACTAAAAATGATATGTGCTTTTCATGCTTTTATCTCCTTGTATGCTTACTGATTCGCATTGAGATTTTTTCATATTGTGTCCGTTTGAGCTCTTCGATGATGTCCTTTATAGGATTTAGAGAGTGATGACTAGGGGCATAATCTTTTCTTTGTTTTCTGCTTGTATGTGAAAATCTAAACAACTTTGGAAATTCTAGATTGAAATGGTGGTGTTCGACTGTAAGAGCCTCTATCTCAAATTGGATGGCCATGCGTACCTCAACCATTTATACCTAGAAAATTCAAGGAAGTTTGATCTAACTATTGTCTTTTTGAGTGAGTTCTTTCTCCTACTGTGAAACGCGATCTTACCTAAGGATGTGAATGATAAAGGGTCACTACGGGTAATTCACACTGGATTTAGAATGATCTCTTGACTGTTTGATGTGTTTGAATGCAAGGCATATTCAGGTCATCATGACATTTATGTTTTGATGCTTATACAAATTGCTATATCAAAATGGACATGATATTCAGGTCATCCTGGTGTTTGTACCTTGGTGCTTGTATCTAATCTGACATTCCGAAAATAAAACCAATATTCATATGTCCATGGTTGTTTGACCAGTGGGTGTTGTATTTATTCTTGCACATACAAATCAATATTCATATGTCTATGGTTTCATAGCTAGTGGGCATTGTATTGATTTATCCGGTTACCTAAAATTTCAATGATGATAACAAATTGACACATGATCAGTGAGTAGGTCCTAGGTCTTAGGTTGTATTTCATTTTGCATGTCTCTTTGCATTTTGCATGTTTGCATGATCTCACAATGATTAAACAAACTTCAATGCTTAAACGATTCTTCAAATCGCATCTTCAAGTCTAACAAGAGCTGAATCTCACACGAAGGTTCCTCCAACAAAACAGCAAGTAGAATCCTTTTTTGAGATCAAAATTCAAATTTGAGATCATTCATATTATTAACTACTTGCATATTCAACCTTCAATCATCACAAAAATCTAGTATTCAACTTAACTGATTATCTTACATTGAACTATCAAAATTTCAACTTGGTCAACCATGGTCAACTCATGGTCAAACCTAGTCAAACTTGGTCATCTGGACCTCTAAATGATGCAGAATGCGTTCTCAAATGTATTTAACCACTTCTCAAATCAATTAACATGCTTCTGAACTCTCAACGCTGACTTTTCTTGTCAGATTTCAATTTTAATCTCGAAGGGGGCATGGTATTGCACATCATTCAAAGTCTATAAATCAAATTCTATCAATCTTTCCTCAGTAATCAAGACAACAACCACGTCTAGTTATTGATTCATCAAAAAAGACCTCATCGCTCGGGGCAAATCTATCATCACTTGGGGCATATCAGATTCATCAAGATCCATATCAATCTGATATTCTCCTAATCTTGTAAACTATATCAGTTTTTGCAACCATCAAATCATAGTGTTCTTTCCTTGGTTCTTTGGCAACTGAAGGATTTGGATGTGATACCTGCTAGTTCTGCTAAGACAATCGAGTCTAGAACCGGTCACTCACTTCTTAGCAATCCTAAGGTTTGGAATTAGGTGTTTTGACACTCTTTCGCAATCATCGAATCATCACTACTATAGTGAACATTATCCTTGGTCATTCAGGACCTATTATCTCCATATCAAATCAATTTCAATCAGCTTCTGTCTCATATCAATTATCAATTTCGAATCAGTTTCATATCTCTATCAAACATAGACTGTCTTTGAACCACTGCGCTTCGCACAGTAATTCAAAGAGGGGCAAAATGTAATACCCCAAAAATGGGCTATAAGTTCATTAACCTCCTACATCAACAATTCGAATGAAATCAACATCAAAGTCCTAATCTAAGGCACATCTAAACATCATCGAATCCTAATTGATTATCTTAAATTCTACATCGAGGAATATTCCTAGCAATATTCCTAATTATCTTAATTTAATGATTATTTGGCAATAAATCACATTTATCCTAAGTTTGATTAATTGAATATTTTCATATTTAATTAATTAGATTTAATATCTTGCCACTTAACTGTGTAATTAAATTTAATTCTATCTATTATTAATTGTATTATTTAATTTTGACAATAAATCCAATATCCTATGAATAATTGATTAAATTTTTATTTAATTAATTAAAGCAAGTTGTCATTATTTAATAATATAGTTTTTAATAAAAGTTTGAAAAAATAATTGATTAACCCATAAATCAATTATTTATTTTCAAAAAGCAGTTAAGTTGAGCATAAATCACTTTATTTATTTATTAATTCATAAATAAAACATGCACAATCATAAAAGCAGACAACTATCAATTATCAATTAAAGCTAAACTCTATTTTGAGTTAAAACTTAGCTTTTGCATGTTTTTGTGAATTAAATTATCTTTATTATTAGATAACTCAAAAATCAAGCTGAGTTAATATGAGTGATTTATGGCTTTCTTCCATGCACCTCCAAAGCCCTAGATTTCTATTAAAAAAAGGCTCAGCTCTTCATAATTCATCTCTCAGATCCATGAATTTGCATTCTCATGCTGTCGAATTGGAGTCTGAAGAATCATCTTTGCAAATCCAAGCTATTGTGATATCTTTCTAGTTTTGAGCATTGCATATCATTTAGCATAGATTCGTATCATTGTTAGATCAATTTCCATATTAGCATATCATTTTTCATATCATTGCATAGAAAATATCAAAAATATAGATTAATTGCATTCAATTCATATCTAGATCAATTGCATTCAAATCCTTCATTTAGGTGTCGTCTAGGTCACTGATCTCGATAACAATCTAAGAACATCAATCTCACACCTACTAGAAGGTAGTAAATCACTTGGTTAAATTAGATTTCAATTTTGCATGATTTTTATTATAGCTAACCTCTAATGTTTTACTGAAGTGTTGTGTCTATAGATCAGGTACAAAATTCACACACACAGCTACAGGAGTGACTAACTGCATAATGAAGTGATTCATTTCTTTAATCTCTACCTTGAGTTGAGTCTTGGTGATTTTGAGCTCTTTGAGCTCTTCCTCGATCAAGACATAACTAGACTTCCACAAGTCTACTTTTGTATCATGGCGGGAAAGTCCCATGTCTAAGGACTGGAGTGCAAAGTTCAAGGTAGTGAGGTCTTTAATTCTATCATCCTTCAGTCGCTTGTCTATTTCCATTGTCAGGTGCTCTGTGTATGGATCTTGACCAAGAGTGGTCAGAGTTCTAGTCTTCTCAACCTTGCTCACGGCTGAACCTTACTGCATTGCTTATGAGAACATCTCACCACTGGGAGTACCTTGCTCAACCCTTTTCCTTTTCTTCTCTAGAGTGTTCTCAAGCCATGATTCTACACTTGTAAATTTTGTTGAAGAAATCAAATCTTCAACAAATAATTTCCTGATAACAAGAGGAGAAGACTTAGGTTTTGAAGTGAAAGGATTAACATGCAGAGAAGAAATGCTCTTTTCCTTTTGAGGAGACCCCAAGTGTTCATCTGTCTCATCAATTTCTAAACTGCTACTATTGTCACCAACCTCAAAAATAGTAGGAGTGTCACCTTGTGTCTCAACGGTTCCTCCTTGTGCTTGTTGCTCTGGTTCCATGGTTTTAACAGGTTCTTCTACCAGCTCCACAAGTCTTCTCAAGTGGGATCTCTTTTTTAGGTGGTTCATCATCCCCACTAGCTAGTTGAGCTAGCCCTTTGGCTACAGATGACGTTAGCAAAGAGGAGGATGTAGGCGCACTCGTTAGCTCGACTGCAGGAGCTTTTTGAGGAGTAGGCTTCCCAAACCTCTTTCTCCTTCCCATCATCCACTGAACCCACTTATCGGTTCTCTTAATGACTTTAGCTGTTAAGGTCTCCAACTCTTCTATAGCTTGACCTTGAACTGGCTCTAAGCTCACAGGATAGGGCTTGATCTGATCTCTATATGTGTCAGTATACATATGTTCTCCATCATCAACAATGCCTTCAACATTAATGTTGACATTGAACAACTTGATTTGTTCAATAGTCAACCTGGAGTAAAATCTTTCCTGGCTCTCTAACTCATCCTTGTAGTTGGCCCAATAATCTTCAAGTTCGGGGATGTGCTTGACCATAATGCCAATCTGTAGGTGATTCCTAGCATAACTTACTAGATCAAATTGAAGCCTCAAAACTTCATACACTTATGGCTTATATTTGTTCTCGAATGCCTTCATCACATTCTTAGCATTTGATCTTGATGCATAGTTGTAAGCTCCAATGGTAACAGGGAATTCATAGCCTTTCTTCTTAATTCTTGCACGGATCAGGTTCACTTGCAACATCTATCAAATCACCTCTACAAGCACGATCATGTCATCAGGGTACCTTGGTAGCTTCATGGGAAAGTCATCAAAACCTGCAAGATGAATGTATGAGAAACTAGCAAATTGAATGAAGAAGCTCCCAAATTGGGTGATTAATTCCATGGCTTCTAGCGAGAACCTCCACTCTAGGCATCCTTGCAATTCTCTATAAAACCTCATTCTAAATGAGTCATTAACTTTAATGAACTTGGCATAGCTATTTTGTTACTTCAAATGAGGGAAGAAATCATAAATTTTCACATCATCTTCATATTCTTCTAGCCTAGGGAGTCCTAGCCATACTTGCAATGTAGCTAAAAGATAGATCAAACGGGAAGACATATAAAATTTGTTCTGGAACTTGGTGAGACTCAAGGCATTGGACAAATTTTCACTTACCACTTGAGCCCAGTCTATATAATGGTGCTCAGCACATATTACCTGGACCAAGAAGAAGTAGTGCTCTATGAAATTCAATAAGTCACTTTCACCTTTTATCTTGTGAAGGAGCACCAGGATGTTGATGATCTTAGCCTTCAGATCTATCCCAAAAAGTGTCTTTGGTACTTTTTCATTTATGCTTCTAGCCTTCTAAAACCACGAGTTCATGATTTCTTTTCTCCACCTCATCTTCTTCTCATTATATTCTGAAATTGTGATCGAGAAGTTCATATTTGAAAATTCTGCTCACTTCGGGATTCAAAGACTGTTCTGTACAAACTTTATGTCAATGGAGATGAGAACTATGTCATCCGACAACAAAATATGTTTTGTATCCAAGTTGAATCTGGTTATACATTCTTGGATTATCTCGGGAGCTTGCATTGCAATAGGAAATCCAATACCTTCAACCAAGCCGCTACTTTTGAGCTTTTGCATCATGGGATGGAGATTCTCTTCATTCAACCTTCTATGGAGATTTCCCAAATTGTAGAATCTAAGGGATGTATCTGTCAAATTTTTCCATTCAGATGTAATCCCATTCAACCCATCCAAACCCATGAATCTAGTGGCCATAGGTTCTAATTATCTCCTTTGATTTACTCCTAAGATGCTTTTGAGAATGTCGTAAGATGGTTTGTGAAATTGTGGGAAATCAAAAGCACATGAAAAAGATGTGAACAAATGGTAATTTTTGCTTGATTGTTTGAGTCTTTTATAAACAGCTTGCTTCCCTACCTTTACTTTCCATATCTCATGCCACATGAGTGAGAGATTTTCAAAAATGTTTGTTAAAGTTCTAACATTAAGATTTGAATTAAATGCATCTTATTAATGGCCTTAAGAAATCACTTTTACCCATTTGGGGTAGCTGTAATGGTAACTTAATTGGCGTAGTAGATTTTTACTTTTCTACTTCTCTCAGCTCAACGCACTTGTCAAAAAACTCACTTCGAAGGTAGAAACCTGACTATGGAGAAGCTGGGGAGTGATTTTCCAAAACTCCGCAATTGACTCATTTCTTTATCAATTCTCTCTAAATATCAAAGTGGAATATCTTCATCATAACAAATCATTCAATCCTCATACTTCTTGTGCTTATTTCTTCACTAGTTGTCGCTTCTCAAAAATTGACCTTCTTAGATGATTCTCTGATAAGGGAGAAGTTAACAGCCAATTCTCTAAAAAAGACCTCTTACTCACTTCCTCATATTCTGAGACTATTTTATCTGCAGTAGGGGCTCGATCTTATTCCCTTAAAATCTATACATCTGGCTTTCTGGAATCTCTGATACACTTTCCACTATCCTTCAAAAAACAACTTCTGTAGGGTTAACTCCACAAGCAGGGAAGTTCATTACAGCTTCTCTGTCGAGCTATTTTTCTAGACCCAACTTGTTCTTAAACTGTGAATCTCGATCTCCATGCCTTATCTCTATGTTTGATGATTCATGTGTTCTCTTCTCGTGGAAAATTACCTTCATGGGTCGAAACCCGCCGAGGAGAAGGTGATTTTCAATTTTCTGAAAAAGGGGGAAAATGTCATTTTAGAGCTTCACATATATATGAATAACATCGATCATAACTGAAATAAATAGAGTCTTTCTCAAATTGGGAACTATAACTTACCCATTCCTAGGATGAAATAAAAACCAACCCATCTTAAAAACAAGAAGGAGGCATGAAGGGATAATTTGATAAAGACCTCCTATCCTAGGGGGATTCTAGACTTAGACTCCAATTTAATATTTCAAACTCATAACTCAATCTAACACAAGGTATCCACCTTTGTTTTCAAGGGTGAAGAACAAAAGCGGGGCAACAAGTTGAACAAGGTGACCATCAAGAATCATTACCCACTTCCTACGATTGATGACTTGTTTGATTAGCTTCAGGGAGCCTGTGTATTCTCAAACATAGACTTGAAGTCAAGGTATCACCAACTAAGGATTGTGGAGAGAGAAATCCACAAGACTGCATTCTGCACATGATATGAGCATTATGAGTTCATTGTGGTTCCTTTTAGACTCACGAATGCTCCAGTTGTATTCATGAGCCTCATGAATGGATTATTTTGTTCATTCCTAGACAAATTTGTGGTGGTGTTCCTAGATGACATATTGATCTATTCATGAGATGATCACAAGCATGAGGGGCATTTGAGGCAGGTCTTGCAGTGCTTGAGAGATAATCAACTTTTTAGCAGTTTTTTGAAGTGTGCTTTCTCTAGGTTAGAGGTTCATTACCTAGGCCATGTGATATCATGAGATGGGATCTTAGTTAACCCATCTAAGATTAGGGCTATTATGGATTGGTTAGCACCTACCAGTGTGACAGAGGTCAGGAGCTTCATGGGCCTTGTTGTCTATTATAGGAGATTTTTCAAGGGATTCTCTAGAGTAGACCATCCTATCACTTCCCTTCAGAGAAAGAGGAAGAAGTTCAAGTGGATAGAGAGGTGCAAGAGAGCTTTTCAGGAGCTCAAGAGAGCATTTACCAATGCACCTATACTTGCAGTACCAGATCCATCAGCAGATTTTGTGGTATGCACAGGTGCATCTTTAGATGGGATATGGGCAATGCTTATGTAGGATGGTCGAGTCATTGCCTATGAGTCTAGGAAAATCAAGACTCATGAGCTTAACTACCCTACCCATGACCTTGAGCTAGCAGTGGTGGTGCATGCTTTAGTGAGATGGTGACATTTCCAACTGGGTCATAGATTTGAGCTTCACTCAAACCATCAGAGTCTGCAGTACATATTCACTCAGTTGAATCTTAATGCTAGATAGAGGAGGTGGATGGAGTTCCTATGTGAGTATGAATTCGATGTTCACTACATCAAAGGTAAGGAGAATGTGGTAGAAGATTCCTTGATTAGGAGACATCATTGTTAGGAATGGGAACACTGAGAGGGGGGGTGAATTAGTGTTCACTATATTTTATCTTTTTGCTTTACTCTTTAAACTGAACTTGAATACTTAAATACTGAAATGAACATCAACATAAACATGAAACATGAAATCAAAACATAACACCAATATGGTTACAGGGAAACCCAAATAGGTAAAAACCCTAGTGGGAATTGACACCCACTAATATTCTATACTAGTGTTTTATGATCCTTGTTAGAAGATCCTTAACCCTGTTAGGAGTTGATTTACAATATGTTTAGTACAGTGACCTGGTCAAGGGTCAGACCCTATTATGAGTCTTTTACAATAAACCCTATTAGGGGTGTGGATGGACTATCCTATAGCTCACTACTCAAGTGGTGAAGGCTACAACCTTCTGATCTCAGATACACATTATATTTGTTGGATGAACTGTCACTGTGACACTGCTTGTCTGATCAGTTCCTTTGATGTACTGATACTTTGACCTCTTGCAAAGCTCTAATACATCTTATCAACTCTTTTCACACTTCTAATCTACTTATTTCAACTCTATAATAACTCTCATACCAATTACAATGGGCGCATCTAATATTTATATGCGCATACAAAACAAATAACTAGGTCGGCCCTTAAACCGATTACATACAACGCTTCCAATTAAATTGGCTCAAGTGTGTTTACAAAAAAGCATTATTACATGTTGGAAACCTAATTAAAATAGGCACATAGCCTTTACAACATAATAATATAACCGCAAACCAAAATACCAATAGTCAGCTTCTTACTTTGTTCTTCTCTGGCATTCACTATCTGTGCAACTTGAACGCTCTATATCTTCCTCATACTAAACCTTCTGATCATGCACTCTTAGAATTAGCATGAATATGATGTTACCAACTTAACTTCTAGGGAACATACCATAATTCTATTGTATGCACGTGCACTGATGTTCTGATCTTCAGGTATTGTGTACACTATCCAGTCTTCAACACTTAGCCAATTTCTGATCTTCTCATCAAGTGCGCTGACTCCAAAACACTATATGACTTTGTTGCCATAATGACAACACTATATTAAGTCATATACACCAGTTTAATCAACTTGCCTGAGCTTTTAGCTATGACTACTAGAACATATTTGAGAGAGTGCATACTACAGCACTTATAAGAGGATGGTATCTATTCAGAGGTTAGACAGATGGTTCAGGCTCAGAGGCCCCTGGAGGGGAAGTTCTCATATTATACCCTAGAGTCTGATGGCCTTCTTCACCATAGAGGATGCATTTATGTACCTTCTTCTAGTGGGTTGTGTGACTTCATTATCCTTGAGACTCATAGAGCACCTTATGCAGTGCATCCCAGAGTTAAGAAGTTGCATGTAGATTTGAGAGATTTGTATCATTGGTTGGGTTTGAGGATGCATATTACAAAGATTGTGGCTATATGCTTATAGTATTAGAGAGTTAAGGCAAAGCACCACCATCCAGGTGGAATTCTTCATCCACATGAGATACCTAAGTGGAAGTCAGACGTTATATCCATGGACTTTATAGTGGGTCTTCCTATGTCTTCTCGTTTCCATGATGCTATTATGGTGACAGTGGATAGGTTGACCAAGGTAGCCCACTTCTCACCCATTTGTACTACCTTCACAACACCTAAAGTGGCACATGTTTTCCTAAGAGATATTTTCAAGCTTCATGGCATTCCACATATGATTATATCAGATAGGGATTCTCTATTTACTTCATCTTTTTGGAGAGAGCTTTAGACCACATTGGGCACCATGCTCAATTTCAGCATAGCTTATCATCCAGAGATAGATGGTCAGACTAAGAGAGTCAATCAGGTATTAGAGGACATGTTATGCATGTATGTGATGGATCATCAAGTTAGGTGGGAGGAGTACCTACATTTAGTCAGGTTTGCCTATAGTAATGGGCATCATACATCATTGGGTATGCCTCCTTTCCAGACCTTGTATGGAAGACCTTGCAGGATGTCATTGAGCTGGGACAGGATTGAGGATAGGGTTTCTATTGGTCTAGAGTTGGTCGAACAAATGGAGCAACAGGTAGATCTAATCAAGCAGCGTCTTAGAGAGGCCCAAGATCAATAGAAGAAGTATGCAGATGCTGGGAGGATTGATAGGGAGTATTTGGTTGTGGATAGAGTCTTTTTGAGAGTGCGGCTACATAAGAGACCAATCTACTTTGGAAAGGGTTATAAGTTGGCCCCTCCTTTTGTTGGACCTTTCAAGATTTTGGAGAGGATAGGCCCAGTTGCATACCATTTAGCTTTTCTACCTAGCTTGTCATGTATCCACGATGCCTTTCATGTATCTATTTTGAGGAAATACATTTATGATGAGTGCCATATCATTGATTGGGATTCTTTACAGGTGGAGTCAAATGGACAACTGGCTTTGGAGCCCATACGTATACTAGCTCGCAAGACCCTGGCCCATTGAGGCCAAGAGCTAGACCAGGTTAGGGTTCAGTGGGATTGCTATGATGAGGTCACAACATATTGGGAGGACACAACAAAAATGAGAGATCAGTATCCCCATCTATTTGATAAACACCAGGAGGAAGTTCATGCCTAGGGGGAGAGGATGTGAGGTCCTACACTGACCCATCTTAGCTTGATAGTTGATTTGACACTTGGACTATCTAGATGATACCTTGTTTTGTGACACTAGACCTATTTTTATTATGACTTCATAGTATTAGACATTATGTGATGATTTTACTTGATTATATTGATGATGATGTTAGACGTACCCCTACATGCTTATGTTAGATTCATATTGACTTTATGTTATGGAAAGAAAAATGAATTATGGATTCTACATTTTAATATGTTATCATATGGATTAGTAAAATGTGATAGTTGTGATGTGAAATTCCTAAGAAATGATTCTACAATTGATTTAGGGTTACTCATTTAAGTGAAAATGAACTTACAATTTGATGCTTATAGAATTAGGGTGCAATATGGATTATGTTTATGATGAACTCATGAAATGAAACAAGAGAGGACAAGGAGGGGCTAGGAATGGCACACCCCAACTTGGTCCACCTTGCTCAACAACACACGGAAGCAACAAACACAACAGTGAGAGAGAGAATGCAGATCGCTAGTATATATTATCTTCAAATTGATTCATACATGTCAGGTTGTAAGGGCTTCCTAGTTTTGGCTAGATATTACAATTAAGTATAGAAGTCCTCAAACATGCGAGGATCCATCAAAAATCTCTAAACTTCTATATTCTATCATATATCAAAACTCACTCCTAAACTCTAACCAAACAACTATATTTATATAAGAGGCTACTGAACCAAGCCGGCCTTCAGATCCATAATCAATGGAAGGAATGACTAGATCTAGGTCCACACGCTTCCTAATGATGGATACCAACATTAAATCTATGACCCAAATTAAATGCACAAGTTAGCCTCAAAAGAAATCCAAAACAAACAACTGAGTAAGCAAGGAAACCAAGCATCAGAAAAGCATCACCGAGCACCAAGGAAATTCACTGAGCACCAAAGAGATAATCAACCAACACCGGAAAACAAAGGAAATCAAGCAACACCGAACCAACTCGGTCAAAGCAGGAACTGCAACACAAACAAACTCAAATATGTTTTTGGTGACATGGGATTGCCAAGGACCTAAGATGCTCCTTCATCAGACACCTGGGGGTATTTGAAATGATTCTCTAAATCATGAAATAGGTATGATCTAAGCTACATCCAACTCAAACTATAAAATCCATGAACTATCTTCAATCAATCTATTCTTCCACTTTACCAGATATTCCATATATTGTTTTCCTCAAGTGTACTTTTTCAAATTCTTTGCTCCAAAATCTTTTCAACTTCTTCATTATGTTTCTTAGGATAATCCATCAGTACTTCCATGTCTTCTTCAGGTTCATGAAACTCATACAAATCAATAATGTTGAATATAGGTGATATATCCATGTCATTAGGTAACTCAACCTCATATGCATTTCCACTGTCAAATTTTCTCAAAATCTTGCAAGGTCCAAACTTCTTCATCTTCAGCTTTCCATATGTTCCAACAAGAAATCTGTCTCTCCTCAAATGAACCATCACTTCATCACCAACATCAAAAGTCTTATGTCTTCTTGATCTATCAGCTCTATCTTTGTATTTCTGATTACTCTTTTCCAACTTAAGTTTCACATCTTCATGCAATGTCTTCATGTACTTAGCAAATTTTACTCCTTCAGCACTTCTCTTTCTTTCATCGGCAATATCTCTTAAATCTGATATACCTCTCGGTTGTATGCCATTTACAATTTCAAAAGCTATTTTTCTCATACTCCTATTCACTGAATTATTGTATGAAAACTCTACTTGTGCCAACTCATAATCACAATTACTCGGTGTGTCTCCAACTAAACATCTCAATAGATTACCCAAACTTCTATTCACAACTTATGTCTGTCCATCGGTTTGTGGGTGAAATGTAGAACTATATTTCATCTCAGTGCCCAACTTTCTCCAAAGAGTCTTCCAAAAGTATCCAAAAAATTTACTGTCTTGGTCAGAGATAATACTCCTCAGTAATCCATGCAATCTGACAATTTCCTTAAAGAAAAGATCTGCTACATGTACTGCATCTGATGTCTTTCTACAAGGTATAAAATGTGCCATTTTAGAGAATCTATCCACAACAACAAATATAGAATCACTACCTCTTACTGTCTTTGGTAAGCCAAGAACAAAATCCATACTGATGTCAATCCAAGGTTTCTCAGGTACAAAAATCAATGTATACATTCCAGTATTCTGACTAACTCCTTTTGCAACTTGACAAACTCCATAACTTTTCACAAATTTTCAAACATATTTATACAACTATGGCCAAAAGTATTTCTCCTTAAGAAAATTCAATGTCTTATCAACACCAAAATGTCCAACCAAACCACTACTATGTTTCTCTTTTATCAAATTAGTTCTCATTGCTCCTCTTGGTATACACAACTGAATACCTTTAAACAACTTACCTCCTTGCATTAAATATTCATCCCATTTAGTACTCTGTTGATCTTGAATAGGTGCTCTACACTTTCTCCATGGCTCAGAAAAATTAGGATCAAATTCATAAGAATCTCTCATGCCATCAAAGCCTAGAACTCCAATTTTCATCTCGATAATCAAAGATCTTCTACTCAATGCATCAAAAACTTGGTTAGTGACTCCACTCTTATGCTTTATCACAAATGTATAACTCTGAAAATACTCAACCCATTTCATATGTCTCTAGTTCAACTTATTCTAACTACCCAAATACTGTAAAGCTTTATGATTGGTATACAACACAAATTCACTCAGTATCAAATAATGTCTCCATTTTTTCAGTGCTTGAACAATAGCATAGAATTCTTGATTATACAAAGAATATTTCCTTTTTGCATCATTCAACTTTTCACTAAAGAAAGCAATAGGTTTACCTTCTTGACTCAACACAACTCCAATTGCACTACCACTTGCATCACATTCCACTTGAAATGCCTTATTGAAATTAGGTAATGCCAAAACAGGCAATTCAAAAACCTTCTGCTTCAGACTCTCAAAACTTTTATCATCTCCATGTGTCCACTTGAATTCTCTTTTATCTCCTCTCGTAGTCTCACTCATAGAATTACAAATTGAACTAAAATTCCTAATGAACTTTCGGTAAAAATTTTCCAAACCATGAAATGATCTTACCTCACTAGCATTCACAGGTGTAGGCCAATTCAAAATAGCTGCGACCTTTTTAGGATCCATTTTCAAACCATTAGCTAAAATCACAAATCCTAAATACACAATCTCCTCTTTCATGAATGAACACTTTTTTAGATTTATCAGTAACTTATCTTCTTTCAATCTCTACAAAACTTGTCTAACATGCAACAAATGTTCTTCTCTAGTCTTACTGAATATCATAATATCATCAAGATATACAATCACAAACTTACCCAAGAAATTCTTCAAAACTTCATTCATCAACCTCATAAAAGTACTCGGTGCATTAGTTAAACCAAAAGGCATAACCAACCACTCATACAAACCTTCTTTTGTCTTGAAAGCATTCTTCCATTCATCACCTTCTCTGATTCTGATCTGATGATACCCACTCTTCAAATCAATTTTTTTTAAATACTTTCCTCTAGTCAAACTATCCATTATGTCATCCATTCTCAGTGTAGGAAACCTATACTTCACTATTATCTTGTTGATTGATTTGGAATCAGTGCACATTCACCATCCTCCATTCTTCTTAGGTGCCAATACCGTAGGTACTACACAAGGACTCAAACTTTCTCTGATCAAACCTTTCTACAACAATTCTTCAATCTATCGGTTCAATTCCTAATTCTCGGTAGGTGTCGACTGATGAGGTGCCTTATTCGGTAAACTAGCTCTAGGGATAAGATCCATGCAATGATCAATGCTTCTCTTCAGTGGAAAACCATTAGGTACATTATCAAAAATAATTTCACTATACTCAGTGGGTAACTTATCAATCTCCTCTGGGACTTTATCCTCTATTTTCATACTCGGTTTGTTAGGAATTATAGCAAAACATACATCATTTCTCTTTAAATCCTTAACAAAATTTCTTCCTTCCATCAAGAAAACTTTCACAGATGTGCAAACATTACTCACAAGTTCTTCCATTAAAGGTAACAAGAGTTGTCTTTTTCCATCAGCCCAAATAGTATACTTATGTAATCTCCCATCATATATAGCATGTCTATCATATTGCCAAGGTCTACCCAACAAAATATGACAACAATCCATAGGCATGATATCACATAACACCTTATCATAGTACTTTCCAATTTTCAAATTCATAGAAAATTGTTCACTTACCAAGAGTGTATGCTCATCCTTGATCCATGAAATTTGATAGGGCTTCGGATGTTCCAACCTTTTCAATTGTAACTTTGTGACCATCTCCTCAGATGCTAGATTCTCTGAGCTACCACTATCAATGATTACCTTCCAAACTTTGTCAGAGACTCTACATCTGGTCTTGAACAAAATTTTCCTTACCGGATCTTCCTTTTTACCTTCATTCCAAAGTGCTCTTCTTACCATCAAGTTATTTTCCTTCTCAAGTTCATTCAGTGACTCTTCTTACACCAAAGCATTTATACTACTACCAACCTTCTTACTTGCATGTGTACACTCAAATGATCTATGTCCTTCTCCACAATTGTAACAAGTTCTTCAGAAACCACCTTTGTTATAACCACCTCGGTAGTTACTGCCTCTGCCTCTAGATGAACTTTCACTTTTCCACTTGGTCTCACCGTTATCCAGAGTTGTCTTTTCAAGTTCAGATCTACTATTTTCACCATGGTACCTCCCTCTTCCTCTAGGAAATCTACCACCTCTACCTCTTTGTCTTTTCTCATGTCTCTTATTCAATTTCTCTTTAGCTTTCAATCCAAATTGATAAGCCTCTTCAATGTTCTCCAATTTGACCAAACTGATTTCTTCTTGGATGGAAACTCTCAAACAATTCAGGTATCTAGCAATTCTTTCCACATCATCTTCATCATTTCCAGATCTGATATCTAATCTATAGAAGTCCTTAGTATATTCCTTTACTGAGCTATCTTTCTACCTTAAACTTTGCATTTGTCTAACTAGGTTAATCTAATAATCACAAGGTAAGAACTTTCCTTTCAATTTATTCACCATTTTACTCCATACCTTGATTTTGTCTTTACCTTTCCTCTTTCTATCCAGCTGCAAATGTTCCCACCATAAGGATGCATGACTTTTCAACTTTTTGCTTGAAATTTTCACCTTCTTTTCCTTAGGTACATTCTCATACTCAAAATACTTTTCCATCTCAGTGACCCAATCCACCAATTCATCAGAATCCAACTTTCCACCATACTCAGGAGGATTAAAGTGTGGTGTAGATTTCAGACTTGTCAAAGCCTTCAATAATCATTCCTTGCCCTGATCCATCATAGGTGCAAGTTCTATATCACCTTGTTCTACCTCAATTTCATCATCACTAACATCTTCAAGATGTCTTCCTCTTCTTTGGGTTGTTTCAACAACTTCTAATCTAGCAGCAAGTTATCTCAACATGTCTGCCAATCTTGGATCCATATCTCACCTCCCACGAACCATCTTGAAAACCCTCTGTAATTGTAGGTCAGATCACAATCTAATACCCCACAATAATTCAATTAGGGCTTCACAAGAAGGAACCTTCAAATCTATATTCACAAACCTAGATCCAGATCTCACCTCGCTCTGATACCACCTGACACAAGAGAGGACAAGGAGGTGCCAGGAATGGCACACCCCAACCTGATCCACCTTGCTCAACAACACATGGAAGCAAAAAACACAATAGTGAGAGAGAGAATGCAGATAACTAGTATATATTATCTTCAAATTGATTCATACATGTTGGGTTGTAAGGCCTTCCCAGTTTCAACCAGATATTACAATTAAGTACAGAAGTCCTCAAACATGCGAGGATCCATCAGCAATCTCTAAACTTCTATATTCTATCATCTATCAAAACTCACTCCTAAACTCTAACCAAACAACTATATTTATACAAGAGGCTACCAAACCAAGTTGGCATTCAAATCCATAATCAATGGAAGGAATGACCAGATCTAGGTCCACATGCTTCCCAATGATGGATGCCAACATTAAATCCATGACCCAAATTAAATGCACAAGTCATCCTCAAAAGAAATCCAAAAAACAACTCGGTAAGCAAGGAAACCGAGTGCCAGACAAGCATCACCGAGCACCAGGGAAATTCACTGAGCACCAGAGAGATAACCAACCAACACTATCAAACAAAGGAAATCGAGCAACACCAAACCAACTGGATCAAAGTAGGAACTGAGCAACACAAAAAAACTCAAATATGTTTTTGGTGACACAGGATTGCTAAGGACCCGAGATGCTCCTGCATCATGAAATTCAGTTTCTCTATGTAATGTATTTAGATGTTATTATAGATCATGTTTCCCTTTTGATATGTTTATATATGCATTGATTTAATGAGATATTGACATCTAATCAAGTGTGCAGGATTATGACCATGGTTTTAAATGCGGGGAAATAAGGATGGATCTATGTGAAAATAGTTTGAGGCTAAGGTCGACTCTAAGAAGAGAACGACCTCATTGTTATGTGATTTTAATTTCGTAAACATAATTCTTGAGTGATTGTTGTTGTAAATGTTAATATGTGCATAATTGGATGTAAATTTAAATGTGTAAATGTAAATTTAAATTATCCATTAGGTATTCCATGTGTGTAATTAAGTAATGTGATATGTACTCCTTTTGTGAGGTGTCACTTGACACTAGTGTAATGTGTTGGCATGCCTAAGTTGAAAGTGGACCCTACCTCACCCTTGGGTCACCTTGTGAGTCCCTAGATATGGTTAGTGGTTTGGGAAACCAAGGCATGTGACATCACTTCCCATTTTCATGTGTAAACTTCACTTGGATTTTTGAAGGGTTAAATTGAGCCCTAGGGTGTAGTTAGGGTTAGTTTTAAGTACCCCAAGGCATGTGCATAGGTTTTGGGGTCAAATTTTACCCTTTTCTTCACCCAAGACTTCCAAAATCCCTCTCAAAGTGAGCCTTCTTTGAGAGTGACGAATTTGGACATGTCTTCTAGGATAATTTGTTTCCCCATGTCTTGAATTACTATCCATTTCTTGAACTTGAATATAAGTTGATTTTAAAAATCCTTTGCCAAGAAAAGAAAATTTCCTTTAATTGGTAAGTGTGAGATTGTCCTTTACTTTAATTGAGCATTTAAATTCTGATTCTATTTTGTGGATAGAATGGGAAATTAATGAATTTGATGAGATTTAATATAAGTTCTAGATGAAAGAAATGTCTAATTTTTTGTATTAAGAATATAGTTTTTAGTTAAAATCTTCATGTGAAGGGCAGAAATTTACATGTATTTAATCTCTATTTAGTGCTACAGATTTCTAGTTTAGTACCCAAAATTTCATATAAAATAATTACTGATTACTGTTCTTCTATTTAGATTAAGAAATTTTTATTTTTATTTTTAAATAAATATATATTTAAACATTATACTGGAAAGGAGTCTGAACATATGTATTGCATGTGAATATTTTCAGTGATGCAAAATTAATGAGCTGGACAAAAGAGCATACATAGATACTTAAATGATATATGAATTACATTAATGTAGTGATCACAATGCTTTGACCTATCTTTTTTTTTTAATAAAAAAATAATACAACAGAACATTATTATGTTATTATTCATGCATAAAAACATTATTAAACTTGTATAGAATTAGGCTATGAATATTAATTTTTATGTATATATATAGTTTACATATTATTATACATGTATATATATATATTGAGAAATATATATACATAATAATATTCATCATGTACATATATTGTATTTCTTATTTATTACTAATTTTATATATATATATATATATTATATATATTAATATATATTTAAAGTATTATATATATCTATTAGTATTATAATACATATTATAATTTACATTTATTAAAACTTTCTTTAAAATATATATATATATAAGAAAATTTAAAACGGAAAGGATGGGGTTCAGTTGGGAGTTGAGACCCACAACCTCACCCCTATCCCCTCTCCGCTCATGGTGGAATGCAGCGCAAGCCACTGTGGTGGCCATGGTCGCTGCAATGGCCGAAGCCACTGTACATGGCAGTGACCACACGCAGTGACATGCGGTCACTGTGTGTGGTCATGATCACGACAGTGGTCAAGGTCACTGCAATGGTCATGACCCCCACAGCGCGCGGGTGCAATAGTGAAGAGCGCTGGGCTGTGACGGCTATGGCCATCGGTCCAGGCCCTAGCAGGGTTTAAACCCTGCTACATAGTATGTGTATAATATTTTAAAAAAATATATCTACTTTAATATAATAGATCTTAATAAAAATAAACCTTAGTTTTTTTTAAAAAAAAGACTTATACCTTATGTTGATTGCACAGAGGTAAAACCAACTATGTGATAATCGGTATCCGGATGCAACACTGGTTGGAGATGGGATTCCTCCTTAAGCATCCATTTCCATATACACAAGAGTGTATATGTATGAATATACACACCATAGGTGTGTATATGCACACATGTACACCTGTGTGTACAAGTTTGCAAACTATTGTCTTTCTCCTCTTCCCTGCAACAAAAAAATGAGATGTTAGGGTTTGAGAAGAGTTATAATGAAGGCCCTAACCCTAAATTTGGATTAGGGTTAGGGATTTGTCTCTTTTGAAAACCCCTTTGTTTTTAATCATTTAGATATTTATTATGTTTTAAAAAAAAACTTGGAGCACTTTATTTACCAAGTCAATTAGGGACTTTATGGAAATTATTTAGATGGAACTTAATGATTCTCACTTTACGCTAAATAAATTTTAAATTGGATATTTTAATAAAGGGATCTAATTATACCTTTACAAAGTACATTTCTTAAGTAAAATAATGACGAGTTTAGAGGGTGATATTATTTTGCTCCTCTATCAATTAAATTCTAATAAATTGTCCATAATTACATTTTGAATTTGAATAGTAAATTAACATTAATTTAATTATTTTGTTATAATCCTTTATTTTATGTGGAAAGATGAAAAAAATTGGACAACTATAGGATTTTATTTATGATTTGGAATTAATTTATTTTAATTAATTAAATAATTAATAGCCTTATTACCCTCTTAATAATATGAGTCTAAGGGAAATTTTGGTTAATTCTTTAAAGAACTAAAGAGGATTTAAAATAATAATAATGATATTAATAATATCTTAATGAGATTTTTTAATCTACACTATTGATCACTTAACTTATTTATTTCCTTTTAAAGGATCTTATTATTTTTTTAAAGAATATATATTTGTACGAATGTCAAATAATGAATCTTTCTAGCCTTACTTAAATGGGGGTATTTAATGCTCATAATTAATGAAATTAATTTAATCACTTTCAATTTACTTTTATTAACGACCCTTTCGATACATACCCTTCCTCCTATAACCCTTAAGTGTAGCCAGAAGAAACTATATCTTGCCATTATAATCCTTTTTTTATGTTTGAACCATTAGTATCCTCACTCCCAACTCCTTAAGGAAACTTTGTAGATTCTTGAATCTTTCATGCCAAACCTAGTTAGGGTATTTTATGTCACCTAATGTCATTTGTCGAATAAGGGATGTTGGCACACTAGCACTTGCCATGATTCCCCTTATGAGACATTGGGTCTCCTAGTATTTTTGTCTCAAGCTTCGCATCAAGTGAGCTTTTTGTGTAACCATAGTTTTCATTTAGTGTTATTTCAAAAAAAAAAATTGTTGTTGTGTTTTGTCCTTGTATTTTGGGCATTACACATGGCTAGCTTTACATGGCACAAATTGGGCCATCTTACTAAATCTTTCCACTATCACAAAGATATTTTCTAACCCTTTCTTTGTCTTAGGAATTCCAACTACAAAATCCATGCTGAGACATTCCCAAGGTCTAGTTGGAATTGTAAGGGTTTGGTACAACCCTACATTAGATGAAGTCCCCTTACCCTTTTGATAGATTATGCAAGTTTCTACATACCTTTGTATGTATTTATTCATATTTGGCCAATAATAGTATCTCTTAACTAACTCCAGAGTCTTGTGTATGCCAAAATGTCCACTTAAGGTACCATTATGCTTCTCCTGCACTAGATTCTCTCTCATTGATCCTTTAGGCACACAGAGTTGTCCTCCCTTAAACAAAAAATTGTCTTGAATAGTATAGTCAGAGTATTCATTATGGAAATGATTTTGGAAATCCTTATAGACTTTGTAGGCCTCCAAGAACTCTTCATCTTCTGGATACAACTCTCTGAAACTCTCTAAGACAATTCTCTTCAACTAGATCTCTTGAACTATGAGAAATCTCCTTCTCAATGCATTTTCCACCTTTTTCTAATCTCCTTTCTTGTTTTTAATGGTGAAATTGTAGGCTTGGATGTATTCCACCCACTTCATGTCCTTGTGACTGAGCTTATCCTATGAGTTAAGGAAACTCAAAGCTTGGTTATCTGTATGAACCAAAAAAAATTTGGGAAGGAGATAGTGTCTCCATTTCATCAACACCTATTTGGCATTGATGGCAACATATGGAATGAAAAACACCACCAATCCAAATGTACAATTATTTTATAACATTCTCCATTTCCTTAAAAAAAATCCCCCAAGGATGAATCCTCCATCTACTATTGAATGCTCTGAATATCAACTGCTACATCTTCTTACTATATACTCCCCTTACTAATACATACTCCCCCTTTCTATAATAAAAAAACTATTTTGTTTTTCATGACTATATACTCCCCCTTTGACATCAATGGAAAAGGGTGCCAAAATAAACAAGCACAGGTACTACTCCTAAAGTAGAGTAGTCAACCATTCATCAGTCACTGTGGACTAATGCACTACTGCAAACTCTAATCAGATCCATGGAATGGAATTACTCCCAGCTTCTCCCTAAGATACGCAAATGTATCCTTCGGTAAAGGCTTTGTGAAAATGTCTGCTAGTTGTTCTTTTGTGCTCACATAATCCAATTTTACTTCTTTTTTGGCAACTTTCTCTCTTAGGAAGTGATATTTTATCTCAATGTGTTTTTTCTTTGCATGCATCACAAGGTTCTTTGACATATTTGTTAAGGTTTTAAGATCACTGCAAATGTAATAGCACTATTGAATAGGTATGTATTTTCCAAATGCATCGATCTCTTGAATATATACATGGTGTATCATCTTAAAATGGAAGCACTTCCATGTTAAGAATGTTTAGCCCTCTGAGTAAGTGGTCTAGGGTCATGTCAAGTGCCTTGATTAGGTCTTTGCATGGATCTAGATTTTTCCCCCTATTTTGCTTCTCTCTCCACCTATTTCTAGCTTTTTCTGGCACCTGGTCGTGAGAATTTGAGATCTGACACCTTAGGGTCAAAGTCAACCTCCTAGGTCAAGGTCAACCTCAACCCTAACCTAGCATAGAGTTGACCTTGACTTTGACCTAGGGCAGAGTCAACTTTGACCCTGACCCTTTGTCCAATGTTCAAGTTCTAGAGGTTTTGGGATATCGGACTTCAGAAAGTTTTATTTTCTTGCTTCTGGGTCAGTTATTTCAAATTTTGAAATGGTAAACTCTTAAATTGCATTTAATATAGGTCCATTTCTAGGGTTTAAGGTTAATTGGGATTTAATTCTCAAATGTCAACCTCTCTAGAAGTTTGTGCCCTAGATCACTATAAAAGGAAGCCTTCCTCTCTCATTTTCACATCCACTTTTTCATGATCAAGACATCTAGCTCTCAAGGAAAATCAAGCAATCAAGAAGAAAGAAAGAAGGAGAAAGAAAGCAAGCAAGCATTCATCCACCTTCAAGAATTCAAGATCCAATTCATCAAGGAGATCCATTGTTAGCCATTGAAGGATTCAATCTCTATGGAGCCCTCTTGTTGAAGATTTCTCCATTCACATTCATCCAAGCCTCTTCCTATGCTAAGATCCATTCAAGATTGGTGATCTAATTCTATTGATTTGAGACATACTACATACAATCCTACATTCATTTGGAGCATTCCTACTTGTGGATTCAAGTAAATCTTCCACAAGGATTTCAACATAAGCAAGGTAAATAGTTCCATTTAATTTGTTTATATATTGTAATTTCAATTAAATTTCAAGGTTGATTCCAAATTGGAGTTTGACCAAGGAAAACCCCCCATCCAAACAAAAAAAAACCATTTTTCTTGTAGGTACATGTATAGGACAGTGAATTGTAGTTCAGATCTGGATACCCTTTTCGGTGAACTTCTAAGATCCGCAAACAAAATTTTTGTCAGAGCTATTTTGGGTCAGGAACAACCTTCAGTGGGGGGTAATATTGTGCCTCGAGGTAAGATTGTGCCTTGATTATGAGGTCAAAGTTGACCTGACTCCAGAAGACAAAAAAGTTTTTTGGTTTTCTCAGTCTCGGCATTTCCAGTCTGGAACAGGTTGCAAAATTCCCCGAAACTATGCACAGACATCATAAATCAGCATTTTCCAAATTTTCCCTATTTTGAGGTTAGTATTTATCTTGTATTCATTTAAGATTTCAAGAACATAGTTTCTGTAGCAAAGTATAAGATTTTCTCCTTTCTTCATATTCTCCATAGTTTGATTCATTTGTGTATTGATCACTTCTTTGTGATTAATCAATTTGGATCTCTCCTCTTGGGAATTTGGATTAGGGATAGATCTTATATTTCCCCCATTCCTCACATAGATATAACAATATCTTGTAAAGGGTAAAGATAGACCCCCTACATTTTTACCACTTTACATTTTGGTGAACCCGACGTGCTTACCCCTTTTCTTTTGTGGAATTAGATGCCCTATTGTGTTTGTGGTGTTATATTTCCCTTTATATCTTTTTGGTGTTAGATTTTCCTTTTATGTTAAATATTGCATGCTCATAAAATTAGATTTCTTTCTTTTATATTTCAAAAATACAAAAAAATTGCAAAATCTCTTTAAAATACAAAAATATTCATTTGTTCATGTTTTATGTTTTCTTAGTTTAGTTCATTTGCATAGCATTGGTATATGAGCTTTACTACCTCTAGTCCTACCTATAACATTCTGGTTAGAAGAAGTCATAGACTCATGGGTGCCTTTGATACTGAATCTTCCTCTCCTTTCCTTAGGATCCCATATGACAATTTGATTATTCATGATTCCAATCCTATTATGGAGCAAAACTCTTCTCACTCATCTCATGATGAGGATGATGCTTTAAGAGTTCCTCCTGAACAAGTCCAAAAAGTTTCAACTGAACTTGATAAAATGGGTAATTGGCTTATTCAAGAAAACCATAATCAAGATTCTATTCAAGCTATAGAGGCTCTTAAGAAATTTCTTCAATAGAAATCAAGGTTTTAATCTCTTGCGTGGTATTACTCATCTTGTGCATTCAAATGTTAAACCTTTAGCTCAGGAAGCTCAAGAGTTAGGGTTGATTCCTTTGGTTACTAGTGTCAAACCTTCTTCTATTCTTTTATCTAGTATTCCTACCTATACTCCTTTGGTGACTGTGACGGTTCCCTCTGTTCCTATGAGTGTTCCTCTTGTGTCCCTTCCTACATCACAACCTTCTTACCATAATGTTCCTTTTACTTATTCAAATCCTCTTCCAACTATGGTTCCAAGTGTTCCTCCAGTGGTGTCTTCCATTCCTACAGCTTCATACACTTTACCTAGTGTTTCTAATGTTGTTATTCCTCCTACTTCCTCTAATGATTCAAAAATCATCAATTTGGCTCAAATTGTGTCATCTTTAAAACAACAACTTGCATCCTTGACTAAAAATAAGTTTAGTATTCCTACATGTGACATGGGAAGTCCTTTGTCTTTAGACATCATTCGTACCCTCGTTCCTCAGCAAGTCGATATGCCTCATCTTGAGAATTATAATGGTAAGGGAGACCCTTTTCATCATGTTAAAACATTTCAAATCCTTTGTATTGATTACGCTCATGACCATAGGATTCTAGCAAAGTTTTTTGCTAGAAATTTTCATGACAAGGCCTTACAATGGTATTGTTCCTTGCCTCCTTATTCTATTGACTCTTTTCCAAAACTTTCTAATGCTTTTATTCAACAATTTCAAAATAGCATTGGTCCACAAGTGTCTTTGACTAATTTGATGCATTGTAAACAAAGTGCTAAGGAAAAATTGACTAAATTTATTGGTAGAATTAAGCATTTACATGCTCAGATTTCCTATCCTATTCCTGATATTGATATTCAATGTATGTTTATTTCAAATTTGCAAAAGGATATTAGAGATAAGATTTTTCTTACTGAATTTACCTATTTTCAATAACTTTGTGCAGCACTTCATCATTATCAATTACAAGTGAGTCAATAGAGAAACACTCCAATGGCTCCTATTCCAGTTGATAAGAGTGATGCTGCTCCTAATCCAAACAAATTTCAAAAATTCAACAACTATGTCAAGATAAACAAAAAAGCAAATGCAGTTGCTGATCAAGTTGTTGTTGCATCTCACAATGTCACTTCTGCATCCACTACTTTTTTATTAAATCGTACGTTTACTCCTCTCTTTTAATCATTACATTCTATTATGAATAGGTTGTTAACTACTAATATGATTACTTTACCTCCTATTCGATCTCTTTTACCTGCTACAATTGCATCCAAATCCTTTGATCCTAAAGCTTTTTGTCAATATCATCATTAGAATGGTCATGATACTGAGAAATATTATTCTTTAAAACATAAGGTTCAAGACTTAATTGACTCTAATGCTTTATTAGTTAATAATCTTGATAGTAGCAAGAAAAAATTTGTCTCCTCCTAATAAAAATCTTCAAATCTATACGAATCCTTTACATACGCATGATACTAATACCATTGCTCAGTCATCTTCTATGGATATTATTTATGATTCAAAGATAAATGATCTTAATCACATTGTTAATCAAGTGGAGCATGTTGTTCAATCTGTATCTCCACCTCAACCTCAACCTTAGCTTCAACCTCAACTTCCATCTCAACCTATACCAAAACTACAGCCTAAATTGAAAATTCAACCTAAACCTTGAAAACAACCTAAGAATAAAATACCTCAAGAACTTTTGATTACCTTTGATGATTTGGAGACTATTAAGGCTCCTAATGGTCCTCTTTACATTTATGCTAGGATTTATCAGATACCTACTTGTGGTTGTCTTGTTGATCCTACATTCTTAGTCAATGTTATTACTGAAGAAAATCTTTTTATGAAAAACTTGCAACGCGATTCTTATGATACATCTGATGTGTGGATTCAAAATTGTAATGGTTTTATTTATCCATCATTTGGTTCTATTAATTTACCAGTTGAACTTTGTGGTAAAATTGTGAACACTACCTTTTTTGTTGTTCCTACTTCTTATTAGTTTCAAGTTAAGATTGGTTTGTTGTGGTTAAATTCCATGCGTGTTGTTGCTTCACCTATCCATAAGTGTCTTAAATTCATTCATGATGAAGAAGTGAAGACAATAAACCATATTTTATATCAACCTTCTAGGCTGAGGGATTGTGCTACCCTTGACTTCTTTTGGCCTTCATTACCTAATTCATGTCCTTCTTGACCTGATAATCTTTTCCAATCATATCAATCCTATAAGCATCGTAAGATTCTTGAATTAAGCATACCTCCTATGGATCTTAATCGTGGTATTTTTCCTACACCTCACATACCTCCTTTATTCATGACTTCTACATCTATTAATAAAGCTCCTACTATTGCTTGTCAGTCTGCTAATAATTCTATTAATCCTCCTATAGAACCTATGAAGGATCTGGTAATTGTTCCTCCTAGTTCTCAACATATTTCAAGTAAGACAAAATGTAATTGATCTTCTAATGAACTTCATAAGAAGCATCATGCTCAAGTTAAAGCTTGTAATTCTATTCTCCAAAATTCTTTACCTTATTTTGATAAGCCTATGCATGATGTGTTAGAAGAATTTAATGCTATTAATGATGTTAAAATGCAAGATTATGATGATCCTATTCGTATCTTAGAACATATTTTGATTAATCTAGATGAAGAAGATACTCTTGATGATTTTAATGATGAATATGAGACTATTGACATTGACATTGATTTACCTAATATGCTTTCATCACAATTGACACTTACACCTAGTATCGAACATTATGATTCTCAAGAGGATCCTTTTTTGGAACTGGCTATCATTCCTACTGTGTTGGATATAGTCCCTCTTGCAAGTTACCCACCTTCCCTAAAAGATATAGAAAAAGATGGGGAGAGTAGGTGGCATGCTTGATCAGCTTTTCCTTTATGGTAGCTTATGTGTGTGTTTACCTATAGTACTATGCTTCTCCTGTGATGTGTTTGCTAAATGTTGTTAGATTCCTTTATACGACCCTTGATACTTTGTTGGTACAAGGTGATAAAGGAATTGAACCTGTTGTAAAATTCCTCTATATGTATCTCTATTCTTCCATATGTTGTTTCATGTTATGTTGTACCTATGCTATTGTTTGTAAATGTTTCCTTGTGTATTCTACTTGGATTCGAGACTTGGTAGCACTAATTCTTTTTGGTCTCCATGTCATGGTCCAAAAAGATTCTTCTTCGTATCTCTTATGTGATCTTTCCTCCATTGTGATTGCAGTTCTACTTTCTTTGAGGAATGATGTCAATTCATTTGCAATAATATCATATGATCATACTGACCCCATAGAAGGTAGATCCCTTATGTATTCTTTGTATGTTTATGTGGTATTTCCCTTGATTTATCTTCATTTGGGGGCATCTCATAGTGGAAACGTAACTAGTGGAGTTGTTTATGTTTCTGTTAAAGCCATTTCTCCTATTAAAGTGTTAGCAATGACTTTAACATGGGGGCATATGCTCTACTCACCTATTGCACACACGCACTTTTCAATATACATATATTATTTTTCAAGATACTTTTCTTCCTTTATGGATTAGTGACTAATTCTTAAAGCATGGATTTTTATTTAGGATCTCTTGATCCCTCTAGTTTCAAATTTTTGATCCCTTAAGGTTGAAGGTGTCCTTAAGACTAGATCTCTTTTGTTTTTGGTTTTACTCTTGTGGAATAGAATATTCCTAAGGGTGAATCTTTGATGGTTTGACTAGTGAGTAGCCACATTCACTAGGCAGTTCAATTCCATCTTTCCAGTTGTGTTGTTTCCTTGTGTGGTTCACAATGGGACATAAGTTCTCATTGGGCAAGATAATCACACCCTCTTCTCTCTCTTTTCTAGAGATGTCTCTCTTATTTTGATCTTGGAGTTGATGAAGACTTGATTCCCTGGGGGCTTGAGGATCTCATTGTCCCTTTGATTTCAATAATATTATCTTTTCATTACAATCTCCTTTACCAAGAGTTTGCATCGAGTTCATACTCTTGCTAAAGTGGGGGCTTAATGTATCATCTTAAAATGGAAGCACTTCCATGTTAAGAAAATGTATCCCTTTGAGTAAGTGGTCTGGGGTCATGTCAAGTGCCTTGATTAGGTCTTTGCATGGATCTAGCTTTTTCCCCTTGTTTTGCTTCTCTCTCCACCTATTTCTAGCTTTTTCTTGCACTTGGTCCTAAGAATTTGAGATCTGAGACCTTAGGGTCAAATTCAACCTCTTGGGTCAAGGTTGAACTTGACCCTAACCTAGGGTAGAGTTGACCTTGACTCTGACCTAAGGCAGAGTCAACCTCGAGCCTGACCCTGGGTCCAATTTTCAAGTTCCAGAGGTTTCAGGATATCAGTCTTCAGAAAGTTTTATTTTCCTGCTTCCAGGTCGGCTGTTTCAGATTTTGAAATGGTAAACTCTTAAATTGCATTTAATCTAGGTCCATTTCTAAGGTTAATTGGGATTTAATTCTCCAATGTCAGCCTCTCTAGAAGTTTGTGCCCTAGATCACTTTAAAAGGAAGCCTTCCTCTCTCATTTTCACATCCACTTTTTCATGATCAAGACATCTAGCTCTCAAGAGAAATCAAGAAATCAAGAAGAAAGCAAGAAGGAGAAAGAAAGAAAGCAAGCATTCATCCACCTTCAAGCATTCAAGACCCAATTCATCAAGGAGATCTATTGTTAGCCATTGAAAGATTCAATCTCTATGGAGCCCTCTTGTTGAAGATTTCTCCATTCACATTCATCCAAGCCTCTTCCTATGCTAAGATCCATTCAAAATTGGTGTTGAAGATCTAATGCCATTGATTTGAGACATCCTACATGCAATCCTACATTCATTTGGACTATTCCTACTTGTGGATTCAAGGATTCAAATCTTCCACAAGGATTTCAACATAAGCAAGGTGAATAGTTCCATTTACTTTGTTTATATATTGCAATTTCAATTACATTTCAAGGTTGATTCCAAATTGGAGTTTGACCAAGGCAAACCCCCCATCCAAAGAACAAAAACCATTTTTCTTGTAGGTACAGGTGCAAGATAGTGAATTGCAGTTCAGATCTAAATACCCTTTTCGGTGAACTTTCGAGATCTGCGAACAGAATTTATGTCAGAGCTATTTTAGGTTAGGGATGACCTTCAATGGGGGTAATATTGTTCCCCAGGGTAAGATTGTGCCCCAATTCTAAGGTCAAAGTTGACCTGACTCTGGAAGATAAAAAGTTTTTTCGGTTTTCTCTGTCTTGGCATTTCCATTCTGGAGTGCGTTGCAGAATTCCCCAAAACTATGCATAGACATTAGAAATCAGCATTTTCCAAATTTGACCTATTTTGAGGTTAGTATTTATCTTTTATTCATTTAAGATTTCAAGCACATAGTTTATATAGAAAAGTATAAGATTTTCTCCTTTCTTCATATTCTCCATAGTTTGATTCATTTGTGTATTGATCACGTCTTTATGATTAATCAATTTGCATCTCTCCTCTTGAGAATTTGGATTAGGGATGGATCTTATATTTCCCCTATTCCTCACATAGATATAACAATATCTTGTAAAGGGTAAAGATAGACCCCCTACATTTTTACCACTTTACACATGGTAAAGATAAGAAGAGACATGTCCCTTCATAAGACATGTCTATTCATTAATCTAATTTATTAATTTAACTATATAATCATTATAAGAATAAATAAATGATTTTATATATATATATATATCAATTATTAAATATATTAATATATATATGTATGTATGTATGTATTTATGTATGTATATATGTATATATAATAAATCAATTCTCATAATAATTATATAATTAGTTTTATTTATCTGACCAATGCTACATACATCAACACTCCCTCTTAGCTAGGGAAGATAAAATCATATATCACATTTCTTGTGATAAGAAATCTCACATATCTCATGAAGGAAAATATCACATAACACATGATGATAAGTACCACATTACTCATGAGATGAGGAATCACCTAACACATGATACCCATTTTAATATATATCACCTAACATGTGATATGAGGAATCACCTAACACGTGATACCCAGTTTTACATATCACCTAACATGTGATATGAGGAACCACCTAATACGTGATACCCAGTTTTACATATCAACTAACATGTGATATGAGGAATCACCTAAGACATGATACCCGGTTTTACATATCACCTAACATGTGATATGAGGAATCACCTGACACATGATACCCAATTTTACATATCACCTAACATGTGATATGAGGAATCACCTAACACATGATACCTAGTTTTACATATCACCTAACATGTGATATGAGGAATCACCTAACACGTGATACCTAATTTTTATATTACCTTAGATCGTAATATGAGGAATCATCTTAGATCATGATACCTAGTTTTCACATCACCTTAAAGATCATGATATGAGGAATCACCTTAGATCGTGATACCTGATTTTCATATCACCTCAGATCATGATACAAGGATATAGTAATTGGAGAACATTACATTCCCCTTACATATAACCCTATTATGGTATGTGCACTCACATATCAAAATTCTACCATAATGAATCTCCATTACAAGATCATCACCTTGTAACATCAAATACAAATGTTCATTGTCTAAGAGATCATCACCCCTCAAAAATGTACACGGGATGGATGAGCCCATAACGTCACATATTTCACAAAAGAATTGTACAAATTAAACATCTTTATTATATTAGTACAACTCAAAATTTTATATTTTAACCATACCAATATTCTTCCTGGAGTGATTGACTTTCACCTTGGTGAGTGGTTCAGTAAGAATATATGTTGTTTGATTGCTTGTAATAATATACTCCAATTGGATCACATTCCTTCCTACCATGTCTCTTACATAGTGATTAGGAATCTCTATAAGATACAAAAATAATGGATTACTGATGCTAAAAATCCATCCTATGAATCGCAATCCTCTTGCTGTTGATCACTAAGGAACCCATCTTGACATGGTCTGCTCCCTCTGAATCAAGATCCTCAAATGTTCACAGATGTAGATCCTCTAGTTTCTCCCTCTGAAGCTCAAGTTTGTGCTCCATCTTGACATTGTTAGACTCCCTTTGAATGCAATATCTTATGCTTATAGATTTTTCCTCAAAGCACTTCAAAGAGATATTATAATTAGTTTATAAAACTAAACTATCCTGAAGGGAAATATCAATTATCAAAGTATAAAATTTTACTACCACGATCTTATGGCATGAATTAATGACTCAAAATTTATAAAAATTATTCAAGGGTAGAATTAATTATCTCTTATTGTCAAATATTACTACCCTCTGGAAATTTCTTCCACCAACTTGAATTATTTTTGTGATCCTCCAGAAGCTAAATCCAATACTCCCTCTTAGCTAGAGAGGAATCCTTCTTGATAACTTCTAGTTTGTCCTCCTGATGCTAAAATCAACACCCTCTCTTAGCTAAGGAGGGTCTTCTTAGATATATGAGTTAAAGTTTAATGTCCACCATGGCTACTCCCAGAGGGTGGCTCCATCATGTCTGCTCCCATGAATGTAAATGCAAACAAACACAAGTGTTTATCAAGAAATCACTCATGTAATATTGTCATCTTATGATGATGGTCACCATAGATACTCCTAGAGGGTGACTCAATATAGGTGTTTAGTCATGGACTCACTCACATGACATCCACCATGGCTATATTCAATAGTGAGTGATGTCATGTATATATATTTTCATATACAGGTAATGCTCCACTCATATCTGCACACTTGTCATTTGATGTTAGCTATTATGTTTTTGTCTTTGCTTCTCCTGTATGCAAGTTTTCTGACAAAATTTGTTACTATTCGATCACTCTTTATTTTCCAAAACCTCCAAAGCATATGCAATATATATATATATAATTAGTTTCATATTTTATTGTTGCCCCAAGCCAGTTCAATAAAGTCTTCAACCTGTGCGATGAATGACTAGTCACAGATAATATGGATCGTGCCTTTTTTTTAATGTTTCCTCTACTCTCTTGTTCTGAGCATATCCAGTAATCATCAAATTCCACAAGACAACATTTCTTTCTAAAAATGTATCAAATACCTATTTCACACATTCCATGTTCCCACATTTGGCGTACATATCAAAAAGGGCACTCTCAGAAAAGATGTCTGGTTCAAAACCCATTTTGATGGTATGGACATGGACTTGAATGCCACTTTCTAAAGCTACAAGAGCACCACATGAACTCAAAACACTAGCCAGTGTTGAGTGGTTAGGCTTCACCCCTACCTGTAGTATTGGACAAACAAGTTTAGAGCATATTTGCAGGTTTCATTCTGAGAATATCCTGCAACCATTGCACTCCATGAAACAACACATCTATCTGGCATTTTATCAAACAAATAGTGTGCATCTTCCATCCTATTATTGTGTGCATATCCTATAAGCAGTGCAATCCAAGAATATGCATTTCATTTGGGAATTTTGTTAAACACTTGGTTTTCTCTATCTAAATAACCAAGATTTACATATAGATTAACAAGGGCATTGCACACAAAATGCTTTGAATCTAATCCCATCTTGATAATATGCCCATACACTACATTGCTAAGCTCTGGATCTCCTAGACTTACACAAGTACTGAGGACACTATTAAACATAATTAGATTTGGTTTCATTCCTGACTATTGCATTCGATGGAACAAGGTGAGAGCCTCTCCAGCATCTCCATTCTAAGAATACCCAACAATAATTGTAGTTCATGACACAAGATTTCATTGAGGCATTTTCTCAAACAACATTCATGCATCATGAAGCCGTCTACCCTGCACTAGCCCCACAACCATGGTAGCCGAATAAACAAAATTTCACTCAGGCAATTTATTAAATACTTCACGTGCATCCTCCATTTTTCCATTCTATGAAAAGACCCAAGAATGGCATTCCATGCAGTGAGTGTTTGTTTAGGCATTCTGTCAATCATATTGCATGCATCCTTCAAACACCTACACTTTGCATACATAATTACAAGTTTAGTTGCTCGAAAAACATCATCTATTTTGATAATGTGGGTATGAACAAGTTTTCCTTCTGCCAAATATCTTGCCTTGATGCATTTCTTCAATTGAAGCAATGTTATTGTTTCTTCATTATTATTGTATACTTTCTAGTTATTATGTTGATATGTAGTCGTAATAACATTACTAGCATATGTTTTATGGAATGCCAAGGCATGAGTATAAGAGTAAAAAATTTATTTGAAGATGACACTTCGCCTACACATAAAAAAATTGCAGATATTTCATAACTTTCATTTTTCATATTCATCAATGCCATAAGATTATAATGAGAGTGTAACCCAGTTATCTAGAATGGCTTTTCCCCACAATACTCCAGTGATCATGAAATCTTTATGTTTATGCAACTTTGTTTGTAAATGATCATTGTTGCTCTTTGTCATCTTGTGTTGAATCCTATGTTTTCAGAAGGTTCCGTAGAAGAAACTTGAGCATTGAGGATTTAATTCCATTTCAAGTCGTATGTGCACGAACATAATATTTTGATTTTCAACTAGCACAATAATATAAGATAGCTGGTGAAATCCATAACTCCTGTTCGTTGATTATATAATATGGTCATTTTTTATTCTTCCCTTTTTTTCAAAATATTTTAGTAGATATATCCCATATTCTTCATTCATATAATTTTTTTTCTCACATTTGCAGTCATGCTTTGATACCATGTTAAGGTTTTAAGATCGTTGCAAATGTAATAGCACTATGAATAGGTATGTATTTTCCAAATGCATCAATCTCTTGAATATATACATGGTAAAGATAAGAAGAGGCATGTCCCTTCATGGGACATGCCTATTCATTAATATAATTTATTAATTTAACTATATAATCATTATAAGAATAAATAAATGATTGACTTCATGTGTGTGTGTGTGTGTATTAATATAAATAATATCAAATATTAAATATATTAATATGTATATATATATATATGTATGTATGTATGTATGTATGTATAATAAATCAATTCTCATAATAATTATATAATCAATTTTATTTATTTGACCGATGCTACATACATCAACAATATTGATAGTGCTAGTGTTGTCACAATGAATAACAATAGGGGAATCAATTTGAATTCCAAAATCCTTTATCATTTGTTTGATCCACACAATTGTAGAACAATTTAATGTTGTTACTACATACTCTTCTTCTGCTATGGACTGAGAAATACAATTCTTCTTCTTGCTTGTCCAAGTAACAAGTCTATCTCCAAGAGATATTGCTCCTCCTGAGGTTCTCTTCCTATCATCAATGCAACCTTCCCAATCTACATCTGTATATACATGAAGTCCTACATTTTCTAAATTAGGATACCATAAACCATAGTCTATAGTTCCTTTCAGATATCTAAATATCCTCTTTACTGTCATAAGATGACTTTGTTTAGGTTCTTCTACAAATCTTCCAACAATACCAACTGCATTAGAAATATCTGGTCTAGATTGAGTAAGATATATGAGTTTACCAATCATAGACTTATATAGGGTCTTGTCTACTATTGTAGAATCATCTTCTTTTGAAATCTTTCTTCCTGTTATCATAGGGGTACTTACTGGCTTGCAATCATCCATCTTGAACTTCTTCAATATTTCTTTCACATACTTAGACTGATTAATGAAAATACCTTTGTCTGTCTACTGCACATTCAGTCCCAAAAAGTACTTGATAGGTCCAATCATGCTCATTTCAAATTTTCTCTACATCTCTTTAGCAAATTTTGCACTAAGCTTGTCATTACCACCAAAAATAATGTCATCAACAAAAATAGCAACTAGTAATAATCCTTCAAGTGTCTCTCTTATGAATAAGTTACAATCTATTTCTCCTTTCTTGAATCCAATCTTAGTCAAGTATCCATCTAGTCTTTCATACCATGCTCTAGGGGCTTGCTTAAGTCCATAAAGGGTTTTCTTCAGTCTGCATACCATATCTGGTTTGTCTGATAAAGTAGATCCTTCAGGCTGCTCTATGTAGACTTCTTCCTTCAACTCTCCATTCAAGAATGCTCACTTGACATCCATCTGATATACTTTAAAGTCTTTGAATATTTCATAGGCTATAAATAACTTTATGGCTTCCAATCTTCTTACAGGGGAAAATGTATCTGAATAATCAATTCCTTCTCTTTGCACATATCCTTTACATACTAGTCTTGCTTTGTTTCTTACTACTATACCATCTTCACTCATCATGTTTTTGAATATCCACTTGGTTCCAATCACATTCTTGTCACTAGGTCTAGGGACCAATTCCCATGTATCATTCTTAACTATCTGATCTATCTCTTCTTTCATTGCTTCATGCCAATCTAAATCATTGCATGCATCTTTAACACTTAAGGGTTCAATTTGTAAAAGTAAGCATACCGCTTCATCAACTGTTGAACTTTTTTCCTTTGATCTTGTCATGGCTTTGTTGTTCTGATCTCCAATGATATCTTCTTTTGAATGGTATCTAGATGTGAATTTTGGAACAATAGGTGTGACTCTCTCATCTATCTTATGTGATTCTTCTTCACTTGTTTCAAGATCATTGAATAATACATCAATGTTGTCAAACATTTCTTCAACAATTGTTTCTCTACTAATAGGTCTAGGTTCTTCTTCAATCATAGGTGCATAATCATGATATCTCTCTTGAATCATAAACTTTTCATCAATCCTTACATGAGTACTTTCAATGATCTTCTTCACTCTTAAGTTAAAACATCTATAGGCTTTTCTTTTAGTAGAGTAACCAAGAAAAATACCTTCATCGCTTCTTGCATAAAACTTGCCAATAGCTTCATATCTCTTGATGTAGCATTTACTTCCAAATATTCTGAAGTATTTTACTATAGGTACATTCCCAAACCATAGCTCATAAGGTGTCTTGTCTGGGCTAGGCCTTAATTGAATTTTTTTGATAGTATATACTATAGTATTGACTACATCTCTCTAATAGGTGTGTGCAACTTTTCCTTCAAACATGTCTTCTAGATACTTCCATATCTTGTAGGCTTTATCTACTTTCTTGATCTCTGAAAACTCACTTTCAGACAAGATGCTAATAAGGGCTTCTTTGGCAATTGCATTTTGAGTGAACATTTCCTTTTTCTTAATAGTTGCATCTTCTTTTGCAAGATCTAACAAAGAGGGAATCTAAACTTCTCTAGTAGCTATTTCAAAAATCTCAAAACCAATGCACTGCAAATGTGTTGTCATTTTGTTCTTCCAGTCTAGATAATTCTCTCCATCAAAATTAGGACTTTCTTTCCTAAAGAATTCCATCTGATCAACCTCAATCTGTTAAACTTTCTCTCTGAGGCACTTGGCTCTGATACCAATTGTTAGGAATAGTCCCAAGAGATAACTGAGAGGGGGGGTGAATCAGTTATCTACAAGATTCAATTCTTTATCCAATTAAGTATAGAGTAACATTAAGCACATACACAATAAGATAACACTTAACACAACACCAAAATTTTGGTTGCGGGGAAACCCAAATAGGTAAAAACCCTATTGGGAATTAGCACCCACTATAAACTACACTAGAGTATAATGATTCATGTTAGAAGATCTTACAACCCTATTAGGAGTTGATCTTTACAATGCATGAAGTATAGTGACCTAGTCAAAGTTTGGACCCTATTAGGAGTCTTTTACAATTAACCATGCTAGAGGTGAGGACACACTATCTGAGAGCACACTGCTCAAATGGTGAAGGCTACAACCTTTTTCATAATAGATACACACTATATATGGATCTTGGTGAATTGGAAAGTAGACCTGTTGTCTTGATCAATTCCAATGAATAGTATATACTCTCTTCTTCTTCACATAGATCTTCAACTGATGATTGACTATCTCATTACATTCACATCTTTTGCTCTACTCTCCTCAATCACACTTAGCAATCACAACTGACTAGCTATAAGTATCTTTCTCCAAATGATATAATCAATTCAGCTTGTTAGAACTTCCTAAAATCATAATAGAGAAACAATATAACTCTCCAATAACATCTCCAATAGCTAAACCAAGCACATAACACAAATAGGACTGCGCAACTCAATATGAGTAGATGCATCGCTTCACATAGTCAGCTCCACTAATTTAACGAAAAATGTATTCTCATGCTAAAATATGTTATGTGCTCTTAACCAAACAATATTAACTCATTACCAAACATGAAACCAAACATGCATATGAAAATGATAGGTGCAACTACTAAAACAATATAAACACAGTCAGCTCCATCAGATAATCTAAGGAAACTATAACTAGCAAATAGAAACATCATTACTCATCTTCAACTGCACAACTAACTCTACGTCCAAAAACATAGCATCATAAACATGTCTTCAACACAAATATAAATGTGCAAGGCTCCATCATAACCATACTAAAAATCACATACAAAACTATGCCTGTAACATTGTCAGGAGCACTACTAATACAACCTCTATGTCTATGATATCATGCTGATAACATATCTAAGAAACATATGTTGAAGGCTCTCTACATAAGACTTCAATGCATGTTTCTTACCATATGTTTTCATCAATGACAAACATACAATCAACACTGGCTTGATAGAAAATCTTTAATAAATACATCATTTATTTTTACTATTTTAGAGTATGACACTACCACAGAGTGATTTTCACCATCAGACCGTCAATTTTTTTTTTCTTTGATTGAGATACTTGATATCTTCCACTGCCATTTTGTCACTCGTTGCACTGGTGGAAGAATGTAAGGGTTCAACAACATTAAGGTAATAGGACAAGGTATGATCATTGGAAAAGGATATGAGGTTTACTAGTTTGAAAGTATTCTAGTCAATCAGCTCAGGGTGAACAAGGGGTAAGGAACGAATGGGCTCAAGAGAAAAGACTTTGGTATCATCATCATCATTTAGAGTTGCTAAAGATAGGTCAAGAAAGTTATCTTCCCTAAAATTGTCTTGAGCGCGACTTGTTGAGGGATCTCTAGAGGAGCCATGAGAGGTATTTTGTGAACCTACCCATCAAGGTCTGAAATGATGATCAATCTCATTGTACTTGATCTGGTTGATTAAAGGTTCTTTGTAATGAAACCATCACAATCCTAGACCTTCCAAAATTCTATGTAGCTATTGTAGGGTGGGGTCAGATGTACCCATAGTTTTCTTGATTAGCTAAAGTGGAAGGCCTTGTAACTTGAGTAGGAGGTACCCTAACTGTTTTGGTGGTCAGGTGATCTGGATTATCCTCTGGGTTAGGCTACATGTTAGAGATACTACCAACCTCAAAAGGGGCATATTTATGAATCACATCAACCTCTATGTAAATTGTAGCATCAGACAAATGATCCCATTCATATTCATGTGAGTCAGTTCTACTACTAGAAGATCTCCCCAAGTATTGAGCTAGGATCATAGGGATTTCTTCATGATGTTCTTCTTGGTTTAAATCTTGCTACTCCACTTCATCTAGGTTAAGGTCGGTTTTGTTAGATTGATTGTCTTGAATGTCCACCTCTTGAGTAGGTGCATGGGTATTTGTAGCCTAAGAGAAGTCTCCATAATCTAATAGAGGTAAATAGGGCAGTCTGAGATCTGTAGACTCTCTAGATGAGTCAATGAATCTAGGTAAATCAAATATATGTGTAATGTTGACAAGTTGCCCCCAGTTAGGGTGTCATTCATTGATAGAATCTTCTTGATTTAGTCCAGCTCCTGATGAGGTATGCATCTCATGTCTACTAATTTTTTCCTCAAGTATCTCCTCTTGATCTGTATGGATATGTAGCAATATCTCATAGGTTTTGGGGAGAACATCCTCATCTTCCTCATCAGAATCTCCAACTCTATCAAACATAGGACCATTTGCAAAAAATGGTGCAAAATTTTGCTCATAATATTCCATGCCAGTTTCATCTCTAGGATTGCCAAATTCAGCATGTATGGTCTCAAGGATACCTTTACCCTTTGCAAGGGGACTCTTTCCATCATATCCCATTTTCTACAAGAGCTAGTATCCTACACCATATTTCTCAGAAGAAATCTCATCATATTTCACCTCTTGTCCAACTTCTTCTCCTTTGTATAGACATTGCAAAATAGCTCTTTCCTCATTTTCTTGTTTTAGAGGGACCTTTTCTTTAACCATGCTAGTGCCTTCATGAATTGATAGGGTAGAAGTGCTAGCAGGTTGAAAAGATGAAGATGGATTTTTGTAACATTTAGGTGAGATAGGAAAATTGGCCATCGAGCATAAGGCATCCAATCAATACTCTCCCATTCCACTTTCTTTTATACTTAGCTTCTTTTGGAAAGCAACCAACATTGCTTGTCTGGAATTCTCAATTTCTAGGTTCCTTAAAGCTTCCTTGTTGTGAGGAACCATGCTTTTATCTTGTTTGAGATTGTTGCATGTGTGTGTTGAGTCTACAAGAATAGTGACCTCAATTTCATTGTGAGGGAATTTAATGCATTGGTGATATGTGGAATGTACAGCCTATATTTCATGGATCCATGGACAACCTAGAAGTATATTGTATGCTAGAGGAAGGTCTAGGACTTGACAGATGACATCCCTTTGAACAGAGCCTACCTAGATGGGCAAGACAACCATGCCTTTTGAAGAACATTCCTCTTCATCATATGCCTTAATTGTTATTTTGCATTGAGGATAAGTGGCATGTTCTAAGAAACCAAGAGCTTTGACCAAATTGAAAGTATAGATATTCAAACCTACACCTCCATCTATCAAAATGTGCTTAATCCTATGCTTTTGTATAAGGACTTCAATGTGGAGGGGTTGGTTATGCGGGTGACTAATAGATTTGTCATCTTCTTTTGAAAAGGTCAGATAATGAGGAGAGGCGAGATGAATGACCATGGACTGGAACTTATCTATGTCTAAGTCCTTAGGTACATTGGCCACAAGGAGGGATTGATCTAGAATCTCCCTATGAGCAGGAGAGATCTTTAGCAATTCAAGGATTCAAATCTGAGCGTACATGCGTTGGAGCTGATCAACCAAACTATAATCACATGTCATAGATGAGGTAGTAGGTTTTGATACTTGGGTTGTTGTCTATTTGGAAGATGGGGAGGAAGACTAACCAACTCCTCATAGAGTGACTTTGCCTTGAGAACGGGTTACTGTATTAGATGACTTAGCTTGAGGCTTGCCTTTGATTTTGACAACATTGATGGTATGGTCTGAGGACTCAAGCATGTGAATCACATTATTAGTATCAGGGTATGTGTAACCAACTTTGTTTTCTTTTTCCTTAGATGACTCCCCTTTCTCATATTTGGGAAAAGGCTCCCTGAAAGACTTATGATCGGTGTTCGTTTGCGGGGGATAAATCACAATTGTCTCATTATCAAACAAATCTTGGATTAGATGTTTAAGCTTCATATAGTCATTGGTCTTGTGACCTTAGTTGTGATGACAATCGCAATAGTGGTTGTCATTCTAGCACTTACACTTTATCTTAGGATTGTATGGTTTAGAGTTATTAGGCAAAGTGATGATCTTGTTGGTTAAAAGTGTTGGAAAAATGGTCAGCACTCCCCTCGAGATTTGCAACATGGCTTAACCACCTCCTATGTCTTCTATAATTCTAGTGGTTGTGTCGAGCATTAATAGGTCGATCTTTTGGTGCAATAGCAACCGCTACTTGTACCAAGTGGTATCAGAGCTTGGTCATAGGTTTGAATCCCCTTGAGTAACACTGAGGGGGAGATTGTTGGAAAAATGGTCAGCGCTCCCCTTAGGATTCATGACATGGCTTAACCACCTCATGTGTCTTCTATAAGTCTAGAGGTTGTATCGAGCATTAATAGGTTGATCTTTTGGTGCAATGGTTGTTGGAATCATTTGTCGTTGCACCAAAAGCTTGAACTTTCACTACCTGGTACAAATGTCAGATTTAACCCAATCCATGAGAGGTGATTAAGCCATGTCATGAATCTCCAAACAGGTGTTGACCACTAAGTCAACAATCTCCCCCTCAACATCAACTGAGCCTTCAGCACCTACTGAAGGGAGACTCGAACCCGTGACCCAAGGCTTTGATACTAATTGTTGGAATCATTTGCTATTGCACCAAAAGCTCAAACTTTCAATGCCCGATACAAATGTCAGATTTAACCCAATCCACGGGAGGCAGTTAATCCATGTCACGAATCTCCAAGAGGTACTGACCACCAAGTCAACAATGGAAACCACTACTTGTAACAAAAAGTATCTTCAAAGAATTCTCGAGTGATTCTCCAAGAGGAGTGAAGTCTCTCTTAGGCCTAGGGATGCATGGCCTATCTATGTTGGTCTCAATTTTAGAGCCTATTGAGTTTCTCTTATTATCTTTCATAGCCTGGATACCAGTGGATAAGTTGAAAGTTGTCTCTTTGGACTTGGTAGTGGTTGACGTCGAGGTCGTACCTACGATTCCATCATTGACAACATCTTTGGTTTTATTCTAGAACTTGTGCTTGTCCTTGTTATGTTGGTTGTTGGAAGAGGATTTATGCTCTTTATAATGAATAGTAATCTTTCCCTTATGAATAAGGATATCCTCTATGCGTATAGATGATTCAACCAATTTATCAAACGAAGCATTTGTTTGCATTTGCAATGCATAGTTCATCTCAAGAACCAAAGTGTTGATAAATATGTCAATTTTCTCATTCTTAGGAATCTTTCGAGGATATTGAGAAAACATTATTTTCCATCATTGGAGGAATGTGACAAAGGGTTCTCCCACACATTTCCTTGTGTTGTATAAATCGAGCATGGTGACAACATGAGAGATATTGTAGGAATATCACTAGATAAATTGTCAAACCATCTCATCAAAAGTTTTAATACCAGGGGAAAGCGAAGTGAACCAACTCATGGCTTGGCCACCGAGACTTCAATCATCAAATAGGTCTATTCATGCATAAACTCCATGCTTAGAGCACAAAATTCACGCACATGATCTTGAGGATCCTTATTGCCATCATACTTGTCATATTTTGAGATCTCCACCTTAGATGGGAAAGGTGGCATGCAAAGATTTTTTTTGAAGGGGAAAGGACAAATTGATTAGAGTGAGTACTTTTTTTAAGGTTGGTTCATATCCTTCTTTAGTTGAGAAATATCACAGTGGAGATCCTGTGATTGTTTAGAAAGGATGGTAAGAGGAGACTCTTCCTCTTTTTGTAGTAAGGCATCCACATCAAAGTTTGGAGGAAGCTTCACACCCATAGAAGCAAGATGCCTAAAATGGAAATCTTTATCTTGGCTCATGATGGCTTGCATCACTTTGTGAAAATGCTTGTATTCCTCGCACTTTCAAATCTCTTCTTGTGTGGGCTCTTCATCCTCAGAAGAATTAGAGTCATGCCTTCTATGGGAACCTAATTCAAATTTTTGCATGTTGGTGTAATCAAAGATCTCAGCATTAGCAAAGGGTACTAACTGATAATCAAAAATTTGATGCAAAGGTTCTTCATGAAAAGATGGTCCAGCAACGTCGAAAAATGGCTTTCCCCCTAGGATCAGTTGTAGCCTTGTAGGAATGACTACAATTTCTAACTTGCATGGAAGATGGGATTGATGAACTAATAGTAACAAGGTAGTGTAATCCTAGATGCTAGGAGATCAAGGTAATGATAGTGTTGTCTCAAGGATAAGTAATTGATAGTAAAGTGGTTGGAACAAGGTGCAAGGTACTGAGATTGAGGCCTGAATGTCTGCTAAGTGGAACTTGTGACTAGGTTGATATAGCCAAGATAACTAAGTGCAAGGTTCTAAGAGTGAGGCCCAAATGCCTACGGAGTGGCACTTATGATGAAGTTTTGAGCAAGGTATAATTTTTTAAATAGAGTACTTGAGATGAGGCTAGAGCACTTCCAAGATCTTAAAGAAAAAGAAAAGAGATATCAAATCACTAACAAAAGGTCAACCAATTAGGGATACAATTGTGTAGATGGATAATTTTTGATTAGGAGGAACTAAGAGGACACCTAGGCAATCGAGATCTGAGAATCTAGGAGCAGGTTATGACTGTCAGTCAGACACAGAATCGCATGATAGGATGCAAGAGGGTGAGCGATTTACCAGTTTTTTCAAAAGTTTTGACCAACCTAAACAAGTTTGGCTTTGGATCTGTGATGAGTCTTAGCATCCCTAAATCAAGTGTGAGTGTTTCCAAGCAAGAAAATCATGTGATCAAACAATAGTCTCCAAAAAATCCACCAAATGACAAAGAAACTTTGGAGACACAAGCAATTGTGAAGTCTAGCAAGGTATAGCAATGTGTCAAATGTATCAAGTGTATGTTCACAATAGTCTTCATGGGTCTTTATCATATTAAAGCACATCAAGAACACTCTACCTAAGGTCAAAGAGGGAAGTGTTCCAACCTTTTCCCACAACTTGATTCTCTTAGCCCCATAATTAAGTGGTTGAATGGCCTTTCCTACGACTATGCAAGTTATGAGTAAATTGGAGAACAGTGCTTGCAATGCACGTCTTTCCATATTGCCACATTGAAGCTTCAGCATCCAAGGGAGCACATATGGTGAGTAATCTTGGGGTGATTTGGGTAAATCCACTTGGATCAATCCTTGCACAAAGGAATTCACACAACTAAAATGGTTGACCTCTAAATCCTAAGGTGTTTAGTAAGGGTCTTCATTCATGACTACCCCTTATAGTTTTGTAAGCGAAATTGATGCCTATAGCCCTATAAGCACCAAAAATGTATAGTCTTGCAAGCAAGATTGGGACCTCTCGGCCCTATACAAGTTGGATGTACTCCCCTTTTAGTCTTGTAAATAAGATTGAGACCATGATGGCCCTACAAGAACCTAAACAAGTGCAGTCTTTCTTAGCAAGACTGAGGCAACTAGGCCCTACACATGAAGAAGCATTGGAAGTAGAAAATACCCAAGTCTTCTCTCTCTTTAGATTGAAGGAAGCTTTTGATTATAGTGGGGTGAATTTAGTTGGGTTCGCTTATTTCCCACTTGGATTGTTCCCAAAAGATTTCTCTTTCGGAAAGCCCTCTAAAGGTAAATGCAAGAAAGTAAAATGGATAGCTAATGGAGGTCAAGATTTCTTATTTCCCATAAGGAAAAGAACATACTCTCCTACCTCATAGTTTCTCCCAAGCACATATTCATTTACCCAAGTTCCTCTTACAAATAAGAATCAAGTAGGTCAAGATTTTTTATTCATCCTCTAGGAGGTGAAGAGCATACTCTCCTATGTTGGCAATTTGGCTGAGTTGATTACATAGATGTTGTCATTATGGCAACATATGATCCACATGAAGATCACACAGGTCAGAGAGCAAGTATGACAAAGCACATTACAAATTTGTCTAAGTGTGAGACAGTGTTTTACCAGTGAACCTGGACATAGTTTTTGTTTGCGACATTCACTACAGTAAGTTCAATGCTTGCGCACTTGAAAATAGACTCTATTATGTCTATTGATCACCCATATTAGAGAACAAGTCAATACGGAATGTACGAAAGAAGTTATGATAGTTTTTCCGAAGACAGTGTGAAGCTGACACGACAGAATATGAAGACAGAACTAGTAAAGAGTTAAGGGATTATTTTGTTTATCAAAATAATGACTTAACAATATAAAGGGACAAAATCCTAGATGTTAACTCTTGGATAAAGCTATTGGTATAAATTTAAATGTAATTGTAATTGTAATTGCAAGTAAGAAAGTAATTGTAGTAGTATGATGTGAAGTATATGAAGCATATGTAATAGCGATAGTGAAAGGGTAGCGAAGTGATATTGATGCAAGAAGTAAAAGGTTATCTACCTTAACCTATTTTTTAATCAGTTTATATTGTACATTACTTGTTTGGGTAGTGGGCTCATCTAGTAATCACATTTTATACTACAACTCCTAACAGGGTTGAGGCTTCAAACAAGGCCTATAGTCCCTTAATCAGGATTGATACACTATATGCTTGTAATAGACTCCTAACAGGGTCAGCATCCTTAATAGGATACTTTTGATTAGTGGATCTTTATGGGTACCATCCCCACCGGGGTTTTCCCTTAGCCAGGGTTTCCTCGAGAACAAATAATCTGTTATGAGTTCTTTATTGTTATGCATTTTGTTTAGCTTCTTATGTTATGCATATATAAAGATAATCTGTTATATCCATAATTGGGAAAAAGATAAAGTTTGTAGAATATTGATTCACCAACCCCCCCCCTCTTAGTATTCCCTATTTCTAACAATTGGTATCAGAGCTTAGTTACTCGAAAAAGAATCATTCAAGAAAAGCCTATCAGCTTGAGTAAGATCTCTATCGTTATGGATCAACTATAGAAGAATCTTGAAGAAGCTCTTGAACAAATTGACTTGCTTACTATTGAAAAAGATACTTTGAAAGGAAAGTATGATGATGCAAAGAACCTCATTGAGAAACTAAAAAACAAATTCGAAGATCTGAGATCTGAAAAGGAATTCAAAGTTTTTATTGAAGATTATGATGATAATGTGGAAAAAGAAAATGAAATCCTAAAGCATGAACTGAAGATAGCAAATTTGAAGCTTAGTTTGAAAGATGGAAATGGCAAGAATGAAGAAAATCTAAAATCTGAGAATGAAAGTCTAAAGACTGAAAATGAAGGACTAACATCTAAACTTTCTAAAATAACATCTGAACTTGAGAAAGTCAATTTGTGTGTGTGTGAAAATTGTACCTGATCTGTAGACACAACACTTCAGTAAAACATTAGATGTTAGTGATAATCAAAATCGTGCAAAATTGAAAACTATCTAACCAAGCGATTTACTGCCTTCTAATAGGTGCGAGATTAATGTTCTCAGATTGTAATCGAGATCAATGACCTAGACGACACCTAAATGAAGGATTTAAATGTAATTGATCTAGATATGAATTGAATGCAATTAATCTATATTTTTGAATTTTCTATGCAATAAGAATGATAAAAACTTATATGAATCTATGCTAATATGGAAATTGATATGCTATAAATGCTATTGAAAATTGATATGCAATGCTAATCTAACAATGATATGCAATATGAATGCAAAAATAAGATTGATCTCACAAAGATGTCGATTTGCAAGAGCTTTGATTCTTCAATTCTAATTCTTCAGCGTGATTGTGCAAAAATATGAGATGCTTGGATGCAAATTTGAGAGATGATTGAGAGATGAATTATGTAGAGCTGAGCATTGTTTTTATAGAAATCCAAGGCTTTGGAGGTGCATGAAAAAAAGCCATAAATCACTCAAATAACTCAGGTTGATTTTTGAGTTATTTTTAAATAAAGGATAATTAACTCACAAAAACATGCAAAAGCTAAGCTTTAACTCAAAATAGAGTTTAGCTTTAATTGATAATTGATAGTTGTTTGCTTTTATGATTGTGCATGTTTTATTTATGAATTAATTTAATAATAAAGTGATGTATTTCCAACTTAACTGCTTTTAAAAATAAAATAATTGATTTATGGGTTAATCAATTATTTAATCAAATTTTTATTAAAAACTATATTATTAAATAATGACAACTTGCTTTAATTAATTAAATAAGAATTTAATCAATTATTCATAGGATATTGGATTTATTGTCAAAATTAAATAATACAATTAATAATAGATAGAATTAAATTTAATTAAATAATTAAGTGGCAAATATTAAATCTAATTAATTAAATATAAAAATATTCAATTAATCAAATTTTAGGATAAATGTGATTTATTGCCAAATAATCATTAAATTAAAGATAATTATGATAATTAGGAATATTACTAGGAATATTCTCCGATGCAGAATTTAAGATAATCAATTATGATTCGATGATGTTTAGATGTGCCTTAGATTAGGACTTTGATGTCGATTTCGTTCGAATTGAAGATGTAGGAGATTAATGAACTTATAGCCCATTTTTGGGGTATTACATTTTGCCCCTCTTTGAATTACTGTGCAAAGCGCAGTGGTTCAAAGAAAGTTTGTGTTTGATAGAGATATGAAACTGATTTGAAAGATAAACCGATTGAGAGATAGAAACCGATTGAGAGATATTGAGATAGGAGGTCCTGAATGACCAGAGATAATGTTCACTGTAGCAGCGATGAACCTATGATTGCGAAAAAGTGTCCAAAACACCTGATTCTGAACTTTAGGATTGATAAGAAGTGAGTGACCTGTTCTAGACTCGATTGTCTTAGCAGAACTAGCAAGTATCACATCTGAATCCTTCAGTTGCCGAAGAACCAAGGAAAGAACACTATGATCTGATGGTTGCAAAAACTGATACAGTTTACAAGATTAGGAGAATACCAGATTGATATGGATCTTGATGAATCTGATATGCCCCAAGTGATGATAGATTTTCCCCAAGCGATGAGGTCTTTTTTGATGAATCAGTAACTAGACGTGATTGTTTGTCTTGATCACTGATGAAAGATATTGATAGAATTTGATTGATAGAATTTTGATTTACAGACTTTGAATTGATGTGCAATACCATGCCCCCTTCGGGATTAAAATTGAAATCTGACAAGAAAATTCAGCGTTGATAGTTTAGAAGCATGTTAATTGATTTGAGAAGTGGTTATACATGTTCAAGAGTGCATTCTGCATCGTTTAGAAGGTCCCAAAAGACCAAGTTTGACTAGGTGAAACCATGAGTTTGACCAAGTTGAAATTTTGATAGTTTGATGAAAGCTAATCAGTTAAGTTGAATACTAGATTTCTGTGATGATTGAAGGTTGATTATGTAAGCAATTAATAATATGAATGATCTCAGATTTGAATTTTGATCCCGAAAAAGGATTCTACTTGCTATTTCATTGGAGGAACCTTCGTGTGAGATTCAATTCTTGTTAGACTTGAAGATGCGATTTGAAGAATCATTTAAGCATTGAAGTTCGTTTAATCATTGTGAGATCATGCAAACATGCAAAATGCAATGAGACATGCAAAATGAAATGCAACCTAAGACCTAGGACCTAGTCACTGATCATGTGTCGATTTGTTATCATCATCAAACTTTTAGGTAACCAGATAAATCAATACAATGCCCACTAGCCATGAAACCATAGACATATGAATATCAATTTGTATGCACAAGAATCAATACAAAACCCACTAGTTATACAACCATGGATATATGAATATTGATTTTATCTTCGGAATGTCAGAGTAGATATAAGCACCAAGGTACAAACACCAGGATGACCTGAATATCATGTCCATTTTGATATAGCAATTTGTACAAGCATCAAAACATAAACGTCATGATGACCTGAGTACACCTTGCATTTAACATACACATCAAACAGTCAAGAGATCATTCTAAATCCAATGTGAATTACCCATAGTGACCCTTTATCGTTCACATCCTTAGGCAAGATCGCGTTCCACAGTAAGAGAAAGAACTTACTCAAAAAGACAATAGTTAGATCAAACTTCCTTGAATTGTCTGGGTATCAATGGTTGAGGTACGCATGGCCATCCAATTCAAGATAGAGGCTCTTACAGTCGGACACCATTTCAATCCAAAATTTCTAAAGACGTTAGATTTTCACATACAAGCAGAAGACAAAGAAAAGATTATGCCCCTAGTCATCACTCTCTAAATCTTATAAAGGACTTCATCGAAGAGCTCGAAGGGACACAATATGCAAAAAATCTCAATGCGAATCAGTAAGCATACAAGGAGATAAAAGCATGTAAAAAAACATAGATTATTTTCAGTTTGAGTTTTGATGTTTGATTGCGTTGTTGTAGATGCAAAATCCTTTCTGGAGACAAGACTGACTGACTGACTCGCATGAAGTTTCAAAGGACTCTGACTAGATATGATCCGTCTAAGATACATGGGAGACCATAGGATATGACAGTGATTGCCCCCAAGTGTTAAACATTGATAGGATACAGATGCTTGAGCTGATTGGTGTACAGACTGACTTATTGAAACCAGGATATGCAGAAACAAACCGGGAGATATGTACAAACTAAAGCAAGACTAAAAGCTGGGAAAGACCAAGATTGTGCTGATAGATGGAGCATTTTGGAACAAGTGGCACCCGTTTGCCGAGTTTTCACCATCTTGGCAAAGATTCTATTTTTGCTACCAAGGCGCCTATTTCCAAGTTTTCACCAAGGCACTTTTTCTTTTTTTTCTTTTTTTTTTTGTATATTTCATTTTTTTCAATTTTTTTTTTTGAATTTTTGATATTTTTTTATTTTTTTTGTGAATCATCAAGGCGCCTATTGCTAGGTTTTCACCAAGATGTTCATTTTTTCAAGACTTTTTTTTATTTTTAAGATTTTTTCAGGACATTTTACCAAGCACTGAATGCCTCAGGCGTAGAATTTATTTAGATGGAGAATGTTGATTGGTTCTCGGAGCTGTTCTCCTTCAGTCATTGAGAGTTGATAGGCACCAGAGCCAAAAGTAGCAGTGATTACAAAGGGACCCAGCTAGTTGGGTTCAAACTTCCCCTTGCATTCTTGATGGGATTGATTTTTAAGATTTTCTCTCAAGACTAGATCACCAACCTAAAATTTTTTGTGTCTGACTATCTTGTTGTAGCCTCTAGATATTCTCTTCTGATATACTCTAAGATGATCATACATTGCTTGTCTGTGCTCATCTAGTAGTTCCAGTTCTTGTAACCTAGATGCTCTATAGTCATCATCAGTTACGAAACCATGCATTCTAATTCTGAGTGATGGGTTTTCAACCTCAATAGGCAGTACTGCTTCAGACCCATAAACTAAAGCGAAAGGTGTAGCCCCTATAGGCATTCTGATACTAGTCCTGTAGGCCTAGAGAGCTGGATTAATCATGAGATGTTTTTTCTGATACTTGTGCTGATACTGGTTCTGATACTGATTCTGATAATTGTTCTGATACTAGTTCTGATACTAATTCTGATACTGATTATGATAATTGTTCTGATACTAGTTCTAATACTGATTCTGATAATGATTCTGATAATTGTTCTGATACTAGTTCTGATACTGGGTATACTTGATAGCATATTTTTCTATTGCAAACTCCCAAGCAAGATCATATCATGCAGTCCCAATGTCTAGCAAGGTGGAGAACAAGAGGGATTGGCAAGCTAGTGGAAGAGATGGAAGACAAGAGAATAAAGGATAATGAAGGGAAGAAATCCTCAAGGGAAAACTCCTCGAGAATACCCAAGCTAGGGAAAAATTGTCATGTAAAGTGCATTTAGACAAGTAATGAAAGGCTAGCATAGGATAAGTCACAAAAGCGTGATGCAAGAGCAGGAAAGGATGCAGTCCAAAAGAGTAGACATGTCAAGAGGCTTCATAGCACTGTGTTTTACTTTTTCTTTCTTTTTTTATTAGATCAAGACCAAAGGGGAAAAGGATAGCGATAGGCGAAAATGAATGGAGGAAGATGGATATGAAGGCTAAACATGGAAGGAATGAAAGCAAGATCATCGTAAGATAGCTCACAAAATAGTCAAATGTTCGTGTATAGATCAACATTGTCAAGATCAAAGAGAGAAGATGGAATGGATGAAATATGTAGAAGAACTATGCATAATGCCTGATTGCCAGGTTTTCATCATGGTACTTATCCAAGGTGCCACAAGGGAGTGGTTTTCACCATAGGATGAATTTATTTCTCTTTACTTTTGCTACCAAGGTGCCTATTTCCAAGTTTTCACCAAGGCACATTTTCAATTTATTTTATTTTTCATTTCTTTTTTTTGGAAGAAGGAAAGCTTTTTAGATAATGCTCCTTGAAAAGATAAACCATGATATGCCAAGGATTCAAAATGATATGCTCAAAGATGCTGATAGGGAAAGGGAGATGGAAGAGAAAAATGGAGGATAAGGTTTTATGTAAAGCGAGTGAGGTTGGAAGATAGGAGGAATAGGCAAATGAGGAAAAAGGATAGAAGGTAGAAGGTTAATGAATGGAAGGATTGTGAAAGGGTAGATGGAAAGGAAGGCAAGATCAACGTAAACACACACCTTGAAGGGTGGTGAGAGGATGGAGGAATCGTGAATGAAGGAATACGTGAAGGAATATGGTGAATGGATAGCAGAGGTTGAGGTTTGGGCGCATGAAATGGAAGAATATTTTTGGAAGGAGATGTAGTGGAAGCCTTTGGAAGCTTGAATGTCAATTTCACTTTTTGTTCAACACTAGACTCTTTCAAGAGAGACTTTGGAATCCATATAGCTGTAGGCTTTTCATTTTTTTTTGGTAATTTGGAGAGAATATCTTCAATGATGGATTTTGGAACCCATACTTGTCTTGTAGTTTTCTTCTTAGATATCTCTTTTGACTTTATGTTTCCATGTCTATTAGAGGAGACATGGTGATCTTTTTTTGATAGATTCTTGTATTGCTTCTTTTTCTTGTATTGAACATTCAAGTTACTTCCAAAAGACTTGGGACTTGTGGAAGAAGAAGGAGGATATGACTAGTTTAGATGGGTGGGTGGATGAAAAGGATTCAAGGGTGTGCATCTATGTTGATCTTGAGGAAAGATGGGAGATGGAGGTATGTAAGGAACCAAGATGGATGGCGAATCAGGAGAGTTAGGAGGGGAAAGTGAAGGGACATAAGGACCCAAGATGGAAGGAAGGTGTGAAGATCTTTGTAGTGGTGGAAGAGGTCCAAGGATGGAAGTGGAAGATGAAAAAGGATAATCAATAAGTTCATCAGCATCTATATGACAACCAAGGATATCAACATCTTTAGAGTGAGCATTAGAATTTTCAATAGAATCATGGACATCTTGAATATGAGCACCTTCTTTGATAGGATTGTTCAAAGCTTGCAAAGACTTAGGAAGAGTAGAAAGTGGAAGTGAACATGGAGTGGTAGAACAAGAAGATGAAAGACTTTGATCTTGACAAGGATCTTCGGATAGCATAAGCGCATAATTTTTCTCTTATTTTTCAATAGGCTTAACATTGGAAGGAACACCATTTTTACCAACCTTAATGGAAGTATCATCTTTGGAAAGCGCAAGTGTAGTAAGGTTATTTTGATTGTCAATAAGCTCAACAGTGTAAGTAGTAGCTTGATCTTGCTTAGGCGAAGACTTAAGACATGGTGGAATGCATGAAAAAGGGTGCATAGGATCAAAAGAACCATGAAGTGGATAAGAGACATCGGGAAAAGGAGTGGATGAAATGGAGGGTTCTTGATCTTGATCTTTCTTTATGTTCTCTTCTTCATCATTTTTGGAATCCTCTTGACATGGAGCCACTTCTAAGGACAAGGAAGCATGTTGGGAGTGTATGGATGACTTTGGAAGAGATGGTGGAGGACTAGCTAAAGTAGGGATTATAGCATATGAAGGCTTAGGCTCTTTAGGTTTATCATTATTGAAAGTATTTGCAGCCAGGTGAAGGTTAGCTTGAGTTTCTTTAATAGGTAGCCCTGGAGGATAACTATAGGGAACCGCATGAAAAGTATCAGGGCTTGTGTCAGATGAAGGTTCTGTGAAAGCTTCGGAAGACTCGGAAGCTTTAAAAAATGTACGGGTATTGGAGGAAGTAGGGGATGGAAGGGAACCATCACAAGATAAAGGTTCAGCATTAACATGATCTTGCTTGAGAGTGTAATCTTTATTTTCAAGTGGAGAGTTCTTAGAGGAGAGATCCTTATAGTATTGATGTTTCAAGCTAGCACGATGTATTTTATAGTCCTCAGCAGTAGTAGATGGATCATAATCAAGGTATTGTCCACAAAAGCCATCAAAGTCTCTTTCAAAATCAGAATCATATGGATCACCATCACGATCTATCCAATGTGACGGCCCATTTGTAGTAAGCAGGAATGAATGATGAGGAGGACTCTTAGGAACAGAGGTGTCATAGGTATCATTACATTGTCTGTCGTCATAGTCATCATAGTCTCCAAAGCTAGATGTGTCACTCTCCATGGAAGAGGTATCATATTGCTCAATTTTTTTCCGGGGGCATGGTGACATGTACAAGTCTTTATCAAATGGAAAAGAGTATAGAGGTTCCTTTTCTTTCTCAAGTTTGTCAAGCTGGACTTGCATAGCTTGCAACTGCTTCATCATAGCGGCGATCAAAATTTCTTCCTCATGTGTACTGATTCTTTGAGACATGTGTACTGATTTTCAATAGCTACTGATTTGTTCTTGACACAATGATATTTTTGACAGATTCTGGAACTAGGCTGGAAACATTAGATATCTTGCAATTTGACAATTTCTGACAACTCTCTCAAATTTTTCCAAACGACACTCTGCAGACTCGTACGACACTAGGTAGTCTATGAAACGACAGTTTCTAAACTCGTACGACAGTGGGTAGTCTATGAAATGACAGTTTCTAAACTCGTACGATAGTGGGTTCTCAATCATACGACAGATGGGAAATACTGAAATGACACTTGCAAAACTCGTACGACTGTCTAACTTCCTGAAATGACTTTTGACTCCAGAAAAGATTTTACGTCAATTTTTGCAAAATTTAAGGTCTTCAATTTTGGATTGTTTGCAAATTGGACTATCCAGATTTTGAAGGTTATACCAGATTTGATCATTTTTAATAGCCAAGTAGATAAACAAGCACGTAGAATAGCAAGCAAGTGATTCCAAGCATGTCTGAAAATAATGAACAAGGGCAAAAGCAACCTTGCACATGAACAATCAAGTGACCAAATTGTGCTAATCCCTGAGATTACTAATTGTGTATGTTCTAAAAAATTTTGCAATAACACACATATACCTGAAAGTGAAAAATTGGCCTCTCTAGGGTTTTTAGTAATGGTTTGACTCTGCAACTTTTATGATTCAAAGGGGTGAACTCCAATCCCGGCGCACCAGGGTTTTGACACAGTCCGAGAACTTAATCTTCAAGAGCTGCTAGGGAGATCTGACAACCCAACAATGAACCATACCCGTGGAGATTTCTTCCACAAGGACATTTATATAGCGGCTGTCACTACCATGGCAAAAATGGCTATTACCGCTTGAGGTTTCATCAACGCAGTTTTCCCTGTGAAGGGATTGTCCGCTATGGTTAACCCTCTCTAAAGGTGACTCAAAAATTTATACCACAAGGGGACTTGGCTCCAGATCCAAGGTTTTTGACACCTTTTCACTTTTAACCCAAACAAAACAAGCAGATTAATCTGACACGCTAAGACAAAGTTTTGTTCCACCAAGGTCTGTGATATCAACTCCACGTGATCTATCAACCTCTCCAGGGAGAGAATGTATCAATCAATAAGAGAAGACACACTAACCAATTTTGATTCACCAAAGCTCATGATATCAACCCCACGTGATCTATCAACCTCTTCGGAGAGAGAATGTGTTGATCAATAAGAGAAGACAAACTAACCAAGTTGAATGTGAAACGCACTAAGTATCCTCCCTACCTAAAAGGATTCTATCGTCAAGAAAAATTTCGCTAGGAATCCAATCTCTCAAGAATCACAAATAGTGTTCATAGGGCCTAATTACTATGTGAGCACAGATATATTCCCGAAAGCAAATCTACCAAAAGCACCCAAAAAGTAGAAAGAGGAACACTTAACACTTAAAGTGAATATGAGATGAGTCCACAAGGTGGAACACTTAACACCTCACACAAGCTGAAAATGAGTCCCCAACTTAAAAAACAAGTGAGTTCCTAAAAGCACAAAAGGGTTGCCAAGTGGAACACTTAACGCTTCTATCCTATTGACCCCTCCCCTTTATGGCGCTGAGATTGCAACCACAGGGCGGAAATGAGGGGCCAGCGGATTAACAAGTCCAATAACCCAAGATAGCAATCAGGATCAATCACAAGTATTCTAAGACTACTTAATGAATCCTTAAGGGGTCACAACCTAGTATCAATTATGCAAGTGTGTAGAAATAGATCAAAAGCATGAAAAGATGCACACAAGCTTGACACATAAGAGATTTATTTTAAGTCCAAATCAAAATATTTTCAGAACAAGGAGAATACCTTATGATCCTCACAATGCGCTTAGTAGATTCTACCTAATTTTTAGCAATTTTTGTTGAGCTTTTCCATGCAAGCAAGTGATGAACTCTCCAACAAGCAAACAAGCAAACAAGATATGCAAAACATATTCAACTTATGAAAACCATAGGGTTAGCTCTAAAAATAAAATGTTAGGAGCAATAATAACCATAAATTAATCCAAATGACAACTCATATCATGCATTGAATCATATGAAAAATAAGTGCATACCCATCATAAAATTTTAATTAATTTTTTTGCACTACATTTGACCTAGTCAACAAGATCTGATTTTTTTGATATGATTTTGGCAACAAAAATAGAAATTCAGAATAGAGACCCCAACTAAAAAATAGAGAGCTTTCCAAAAATGAAAAAAATTTAGAAAAATCTCTTCATTTGTGCCCTAGAGACCTATTTTATCAAAACAGATTAGTTTTTGCAAATTGACTATTTGAGCTATTAAATTGCATCCAAATTTAAAACACAAATAATAGACCCCCTGTATAATTTGAAGAGCTTTCCGAAAATGTAAAAATTTTGAAAAAAATATGCTGATTTGTGTCAGATATAAATTTTTTATGAAAAATCAAAAAAAAATTATTAAAAATTCAAAATAATTCAGAAAATTCTAAATTTTGTTTCCAAGCTTTCTTGATATGTCTCAAACTTGCAAAAAAAAATTTAGACCAAAACTCCAAGCTGTTTGGGAGATCAAATTAAATCTTTGAAACTTTGGGGTTTTAGCTCCAAGAATCAAAATCAGCATGCAAAGGTGGGTTGCCCCATGGTGGGCGCCAGAAATGTGTGTGTGAAAATTGTACCTGATCTATAGACACAACACTTCAGTAAAACATTAGATGTTAGTGATAATCAAAATCGTGCAAAATTGAAAACTATCTAACCAAGCGATTTATTGCCTTCTAATAGGTGCGAGATTAATGTTCTCATATTGTAATCGAGATCAGTGACCTAGATGACACCTAAATGAAGGATTTAAATGTAATTGATCTAGATATGAATTGAATGCAATTAATCTATATTTTTGAATTTTCTATGCAATAAGAATGATAAAAACTTATATGAATCTATGCTAATATGGAAATTGATATGCTATGAATGCTATTGAAAATTGATATGCAATGCTAATCTAACAATGATATGCAATATGAATGCAAAAATAAGATTGATCTCACAAAGCTGTCGATTCGCAAGAGCTTTGATTCTTCAATTCCAATTCTTCAGCGTGATTGTGCAAAAATATGAGATGCTTGGATGCAAATTTGAGAGATGATTGAGAGATGAATTATGTAGAGCTGAGCATTATTTTTATAGAAATCCAAGGCTTTGGAGGTGCATGAAAAAAAGCCATAAATCACTCAAATAACTCAGGTTGATTTTTGAGTTATTTTTAAATAAAGGATAATTAACTCACAAAAACATGCGAAAGCTAAGCTTTAACTCAAAATAGAGTTTAGCTTTAATTGATAATTGATAGTTGTTTGCTTTTATGATTGTGCATGTTTTATTTATGAATTAATTTAATAATAAAGTGATTTATTTCCAACTTAACTGCTTTTAAAAATAAAACAATTGATTTATGGGTTAATCAATTATTTAATCAAATTTTTATTAAAAACTATATTATTAAATAATGACAACTTGCTTTAATTAATTAAATAAGAATTTAATCAATTATTCATAGGATATTGGATTTATTGTCAAAATTAAATAATATAATTAATAATAGATAGAATTAAATTTAATTAAACAATTAAGTGGAAAATATTAAATCTAATTAATTAAATATAAAAATATTCAATTAATCAAATTTTAAGATAAATGTGATTTATTGCCAAATAATCATTAAATTAAAGATAATTATGATAATTAAGAATATTACTAGGAATATTCTCCGATGCAGAATTTAAGATAATCAATTATGATTCGATGATGTTTAGATGTGCCTTAGATTAGGACTTTGATGTCGATTTCGTTCGAATTGAAGATGTAGGAGATTAATGAACTTATAGCCCATTTTTTGGGTATTACAATTTGCAGTATGATGAACTTGAGAAATATAATAATATTGTGAAAGGTGAACTGACTCAATCCAAATAGCAACTTGAAAGGCTATATTCAACTAGTGAGAAGATTGATGAACAAATATCTTATCAAAAACCATTCTATGATAAGACTGAACTTGGATTCAACACTTTCAAAGCAAATGATGAAGACAAGGAACTAGATCTAAAGATATATGAAAGCATGGATGAGAAGAAGCTTGATGAGATCAACAAATCTGAAGATACACATAAAGAAAAAGAATCACCGAAGCAAGAGAAATCACCCAAAGCTATGCAAAAAGAATTCAAAGGTAGATGTTTTGCTTGTAATACTATTGGTCATATGAAGAGAGATTGCACAGGTAAACAATTTAAACCTATTAATGGTTATTGTTACAATTGTCATGGTTTTGGACATAGAGCTATTGATTGTAGGAAACCTAAATTTATTGAGAATAATGATGGTAGCAGAATGTTTAGGAATACTAACAATGCAGATAAGAAACCTACTGAAGATATGAATAGAAGAAGTGGAGTAGTATGTTCTAGATGCAACAAGGTTCGACACATTGCTAGAAACTACAGATCACAAATCAATCAACCTAGACCAAGATATGGAAACAATGGAATTGTTTGTTAGATATGCAACAAGATTGGACATACATCAAGGTTTTGTAGAATGAACAATAGAGTTTTTCATCCTAATCCTAACCTCAGAAATCATGCAAGAAGAAATGAAGATGCTAGTAATAGTTAGAAAGGATGCTATAGTAATTCAGATGAAGTGAATTTTATCAAAAGCATAGATCAAGGAGACATATTCAACATTGAAGGTAATCAGGAAGGTGAAGTATTGAAAGGTAAGAATGAATCTTTACTTGACCTATCTCAAAGTACTTAATTCATGTAAATTGCAGTAGAATAGGAACTTAGATTTAGTATAAAAGTAGATATATGATGAACTGAGTCTTGCACAGTTAATGCAAGGTATTTTATGATGTTCTAGTGCTATGGTTAAGAGTGCAAAGAAAAATATTATGTTTTGCGAGATCGCAAGAAGTTTTAAGTTTTGCAGGTTAGCAGAGACAACTTTTTAGAAAGAAGCGGCAAAAGAATTGAATGCGATGTCAGATCTAAGTGAGACTAAATTAATAAAAGGTTATGATCGGTATTATTTGATCATCAAAGTGAATTCAAGTGTCAAGGAGATCAAAGAGCAGTGATAGAAAGCATTTTGCAAGGATTTGGAGAAGAATTTTGTGCCGAATCTACGCAAGCCCTAAAATCATGAAATTGAGGTATTTTACTTGACAAATCTTTGAATCAGTAAAGGAATTTGAAGAAATCATGGATGTTTCCTTAATACACAATGTCAGAGATAAGAATAGACCTAAATTGAAAAGGGAACCAGTAGAACCATTGGAAGAAGACCCTAGGTTTGCATTATCATCCGTACCAGACAGATTTTTACATTTAGAGAATGTCAAAAGTTATCTTGGATGCAAACTAAAGACAATAAATGATAGTTATTTCACAGATGAATATCAGAAGATTTACAATCAGGTTATGACACTAAAACAAGGTTTTGAATACTTGGAACATAATGAAATTGTCAAATATGGATTACAGTATGAATTTGATAATGAAGAATGCACTAAGATTATTTTGAGTAGAATTCATAATGGAAAGTTTTGGCTAGAAGACAGAGTGATAGATATTACAGCTGATTTGATTCATGAAGTCACTGGATTATCTAAGACTGGAGCTATTCCTTTTAATGAGAAAAATAGTCATTGACAACACAAATTCATCCTATAATGGTAGAGGAATTGTGATTAGTAAGATCAAACAAGTTGATGTGAGATACATATGCACGATCCTAACCACTAAGTTTTGTGCAAATTCAAGAGAACATGACATGGTAGCTGGAATGGTACATACAGCTTATCTTATGTGTGTTGAGAGGGTACCAGTTGATATGTGTGAAATTCTTAGAATTCAATTGTTTGAGAACTTAGAGAAGATCAAGAAAACTAAGTATACACAGTTTAGGTTCTCATCCCTAATCACATACATGTTCTTTCATCTTTTGAGGAGATTTCCTTACACCATAGGAAATGATTGGAATGATGGACAAACTACAATGGAAAGCATTAATGTACTATACAGAAGTCATGTTATTGATTGTGTCAATGAGAGTGTAGTACTTGTTATTAAGACATTTCAGAATATTGTGTCTAGCAAATCAAGGATCCCTAAGTCTCTTGTTGAAAAATATAAAGATGATATATGTTTTATGGTGGATACTGACCTTACCTATATTGAAGTAGTAGAGCCTAGAACAAAATTCATAGACCCTCTTGGCTATGAAATATCTGAGGTTGAAACTAATAAGTATGTTAGTAGACTACTGAAGTGTAAGTTGGACACTCAGTGTAATAGGTTTGGAACCTTTGAGGAGAACTTCAACTCCGCAAAGATTCTAATTGAGGAGAAATAGTCTAAGAAGAGAGTTGAGAGCACAATTAAGAAAATCTTAAAAGATACAGGAATGATAGAGAGAGATTTTTTGGTAGCAAAGCAAACAGCAGCAGTAATCAGAGAGAGTGGAAAAAAAGAAATTTTGTCTATCCCTCATTTATCATCAATTCCAGTGCCACAGGAAGAACCACAAGTAAAGGTGAAAGTGGAAGTACCTGAGAAGGACATAGAAACAAAGATGTCTACTAGATCCACTTCCTCCACACCTAGCAAAAGATTTAAGGAGGGTGCTACTGGACCAGGAAAGAGGCATAAAACTCTAGTGCAACCTATTCCAAGAAAGATTATAGAAATTAAAGATGATGTCACTACTAAGAAGCTTGGAAACCAAAAGTTGAAAAGCTTAATGAGAAGATTATTGAGAATGGTGACTTTGCAAGAATGAACTAATATTATGACCTTTATGATAATAATGATAGACTTAATCTAGAGAATGCAATTGTGAATCATATGATCTTGACTGGCAAGAAGTTTGATACTATTCAAGGATAGATACATGATGATCTTTACAACAAACTTCTAAATAGGAAGAAGAGAGCATCAGAGGAAGAGACAACTATCAGAGAAAAGCTTGTGAGGAAGCTTTGTGAGATAAAAGATGAAGTTCATTTCAATCAAATTGTGAAAGCCCTAAGCACCCATCTGAGAAGCAAAAGGAGAACAATTCAAATTATGGGAGGCAAGTATGAAGAAGTAAATTCTAAGACTGAATAGGCAATTATCAAAGTTATGGCAGAATATGTTGGAGAATCATCAGTTGTAGTAGAGCAAGTAGGTGAGAAAGTACAAGAGGACATTCCCTCTTCTCCAGCTATTAATATTGAAGATGAAAAAATGAATTTAGAAGGTACACAAATCACCTTGGATACTGATGAAAATGTATTCAAGAATTTGGAGAACATTGTTGACAATTCAGCCTTTGAGGAACAGGAAGCTACAAAAGAAGAAGAAATGACAGAGACCACAGTTGTGGAACCACCAGTTACAGAAGAACAAGTTCCCATTCCCACCAAAGAAGATATTAGTCTTACTCCTGAGATTGGAAAGAAGACTCAAATTGGATCTATGATTGAGCATTTGGGAAAAGAAGTAGATGATGATGATTAGTTGGAACTGATTACATCCTTAAACAAAATAATTGGTAAGAATAAGAAGGTGAAGAGTCTTGAAGGGTGTCTGAAGGAACTAACTAAGAAGTTACAAAGTACTGTAACTACACAAATTTTATAAGCAGACCCTTTGGAGAAGGCCAAGAAGGTAATGAGCACCTTTGATAATGAATTTACAAACCTAGCTGATATTGCAAAAGTGAAAGCACAAGTAGACTATGAAGCTAGAATGCTTTTGAACATCAGTTAGTATATCAACAATGATATCAACACTCTTGATATCTGTATCAAGGATTTGAGGAAGCACTTGGAAATAGGTAAATCTTTGTACATACAGTGTACAAAATTAGAGACTTTGACAGCTAAGGAAGATTAGAAGATAAAGTTGAAGGAAGCAGAGATTCTAAATGAAACAAACCTTCTCTCTAACCCCAATGTGAAGGTCTATGATGTTGAGAAGAAAGTAAGAAAACTTTATGATGAAATCAGAGTTGTGCAAGATGAGAAAGATAAGAAATTGAGAAGATACACTCTTTTGAGAGAGAATGCTTCTATGAAGTTGAGCATAATTGAAGAACAGTTGGAAGAATGTCTTTCAACAAAGACATCTTTTCAAAAATTTAACTTTGAAAACCTCCAAGCATGTCAAATTGCTTCTTATGGACTAAGTGCACTACTTAATGTGGCAGATTCCATTAAGAAATCATGGGAGAAGGAGATAGAAGCCATGAAGATAGATTTTTTAGATTGTGTTGCAAGCCTATTGGCTTTGCAATGAATAAATTGAGGTATAACTTTTTGTGATACAATTTTGTGACCCTCCCTGCCTTACTTTGTCATTGTTGTCAAAGGGGGAGAGATATATGGAAGAAAATTGATAGTATATGATAAGGGTTGTTACTCTTAGGGGGAGTACTATATTAGAGGAAATAATATTTTTGAGGAGTTATAAGGAAAGTATGTATTTTATACTATGGCCACAGTTTTGAGCAATTTTGAGATTTTGAGTTGTACACTTAGCCAATTTTCTCATATGTTGCCACCAATGACAAAGGGGGAGATTGTTGGCAATTTGGCTGAGTTTATTACATAGATGTTGTCATTATGGAAACATATGATCTACATTAAGATCGCATAGGTCAGAGAGCATGTATGACAGAGCGCATTAAAAATTTGTCTAAGTGTGAGACAGTGTTTTACCAGTGAACCTGGACATAATTTTTGTTTGCGACATTGACTGGAGATAGTTTAATGCTTGCACACTTGAACATAGACTCTATGATGTCTATTGATCACCCATCTCAGAGCGCAAGTTAGTACGGCATGTACGGAAGAAGTTATGATAGTTTTTCTGAAGACAGTGTGAAGCTGACAAGATAGAATATGAAGACAGAACTAGTAAAGAGTTGAATAGATGTAATTTGGAATCACCTCTATATGTGTAAGTGTGTGGGGGAAATGTGAGATTCACTCCTAAATCCAAATTCCCAAAGGAGAGATCCAATTTGATCAACCAAAAGGTCAATACACAATCAAATCAATCTATGAAGAATATGAAAGAGAGAAAAACCTTATACTTCCTTATAGTTGGATTAAGATCAAAATCTAAAATAATTGAAATACAACTTCTAACCTCAAAATTAGGGCAGATCTAGAAAATGATGCCAGAATAGGATAGAATGTCAGGAATAGACACAAAATCTTATGATTACTGAAATGAAGGCTAGGAGGATCCATTTCCAAATTCTACCTAGAAAATAGAGCCATGGAAGAGGGAAATTCAGGAGAATCCTTAAGATCCTAACCCTAATTTCACCTAGAATGAAGCAAAAAAGAAGTGGAAAGCGGGGAGAAAGCCAGATCAAAGCAAAGACTAATTCAAGGTATCCAATATGACCCCAAACCACTTACTCAGAGAGCTAAACTCTCTTAACATGGAAGTGCTTCCATTTTAAGATGATACATTAAGCCCCCACTTTAGCAAGAGTATGGATTCAATGCAAACTCTTGGTAAAGGAGAAGAAAGAGAAGATCCAAGTGGATTCACAAAGAGATAAAACAACACTTAGCAAAGGACACAAGCCCCCAGACTAAGGATTCTAACTCAACATACACGCACGAGGGTGTGAAAAAATAAAATGAAAAGAACAAGAGTTAGCACTAAACAACCCAAATCAATTAGCATAAGAAACCTTGCTAAGAAATATTCCTCATACTAATATCATATTTGGAAAACTATCATAAAAGCATAAATGTTTACATAAGAAAGACAAGAGCAACACTATAAATAACATAACTTCATGATCTTGTCCTACTAGCATGAAAGTAGAAAAGAGAGAAAGGAGAAAGTGATTACCTCACCCAGTAAGATGCCCACCTTACCGTGAATTACCTTGGAGGGAGAGCCCAATAGGTTCACCCATAACTGTGCTTGCAATTGTAATGTGTCTTCTGATGACTTTTGGAATATTCATAGATCCACCTTCTTGTATCACTATGAATATGAAATACATGTCTCCTCAAGATTTAGCAACTTATGTGTGTTACCATCGAAAGATTTAGCATATAGGTGCATGTCTTTTCAGGATTTAGCAACTTATGTGCATTACCTTCTAAGATTTAGCATATAGGTGTGTGTCTTTTTAGAATTTAGCAACTTATGTGCGTTACCTTCCAAGATTTAGCATATAGGTGCGTGTCTTTTTAGGATTTAGCAACTTATGTGCGTTACCTTCCAAGATTTAGCATATTTGAAACTGGAAATGCATGTCCCTTCAGGATTTAGCAACTTATGTGCGTTACCTTCAGCAGATTTAGCATATTGAAAAATTTGAAAAATGTGTGTCTCCTCAGGATTTAGCAACTTATGTGTGTTACCTTCGAAAGATTTAGCATATGGATGCGTGTCTTTTCAGGATTTAGCAACTTATGTGCATTACCATCCAAGATTTAGCATATAAAAATAAAAAACTATAGTACAAGGGAGGCCCTATATATGCCCCCCTCCTTAATATGGCAAAAACATACTATTTTGACATGTTAATGAAAGAAAAGAACAAGGATAAAGCCTTCTTCAACATCAAGACAATATCCATAGACAACACCCAGTCCAAGCCAAGAAGGTCATAGCTCCTATGAGGCCATGGAAGGAACGAATGTAAAGAGATATCATGCAAGAAGTGAAAAGAAAGTAACCCTTATGAGGGATAGCACACTGTTCAGTTTCCAAGGTGAGAGATATATCAACCATGGAAACCCAATGTCAAACAATAAAATAGGTTATGATCAAGGACAAAGATCCTCAATGCAAACCAAAATTTTCATGTATGATTGAATATCACATAATAGATAAATATTGCTTACCCAAGGAAAGAGGTGAATCCCAGAAAGACAAAAGGAGATGACATCCTTGCCCCCCAATGTAGGACAAAGATGGAAGAGGATACCAACTTCACAATGCAAGGAGATATCCTATTTAGAAATAATGTATACCATATTCTTAATGAGGGATATTGACCCCTACATCCAAGAGTATAGATAATCATGAAAATGATATGTCACTCATGGAAAAGGATCGTCAAATGAAAGAGATCTTATCAACAAGACCCCCACCAAAGAGGAGTTCTTTAGATAAAATATCAACTTTCAAAAAGGAGGGAACAAAGATTCAATCACCAAGCCCCCTGCCATCAAGAGGAAGAGGAATCTTTGAAATGAGGGAAACAACTCTAACACCAAAGTAAGGGTAAGAGTTTATAAAGATTATAATTTGCAACATAGAGAAGAAGTGACAACTTAGGACAACAAATTCTCATATAAGAATATTATCCATAGTCAAAATATCTATCAATATGATGAAATAATATTGCAATATAAACAAAGACCACTAAGCTAGAGAAAGTCCTTCCCTAGACAAAGAGAAAAGAAAGAGGTACCTTGCCCCCCATAGATAGAGACAAGGGATACCTTTGAAAAACAAATTTCATAGAAAAGATATCTTGAAAAGAAAATATAGATTCTATGGATGATTAAAAACATAATGCAAAGCCATAGAAAAAGAAAGGAGAGAAATAATACCAATTAAGCCCTAATAAAAGACCTAATGGATCATAGGAGACTGGATGAAGATGCACCTCTTGTGCCCCAGTCATGAGACAAGAGGTGAAGAACATTTATATTATATCTAAAGGAGGGGAATCCCCTATATCAAAATTATGAAGAAATTGTAAAACTGCACGAGAGTGAGATATAATTCCTAAAGCAGCTCTTTCTCTAACATATGCCTTGAAATGTTTACAATCAGCAATTAAATATTTGTTACTATAATGAAAAGGACATTTATATTTGTAGAGAGCATCGATCGGCATAGGTCTAAAGATTTCTTTCTTAGAATTCATTAGCTCAACATATACCTTTTTAGCAATTTCTTGTCAAGTATTAGGATTATCTAGGATAGGCATGGGGAGAGGAGGACGATGTTTAGCATCACCTACCTTAACTTGAGATTTTGAACACCCAACACCATACATATTTAGTTTAGGGGGTAGATGAACAGGAAACCTAATACCATGCTCATTAACTCCTAGCCCTAAACCTTTATAACCTTGTTTAGTCACCATATTATATCCAGTAGTATACATATTATGTAAAGCTTCTACAGGAGGTGATTGTTTATCATGCTCATGAGTAAAGGTCACATAAGGTGGAATAATACGCGTTGAAGAAGTGTTTGTACCCTTTTCTTTAATATCATCATGAATAAGAGGAGAAGGTAAATCAAAGAAATCTTGCACATCCACATCCTGAACTATAGCTTGAATCCCATCATAAGTATGGGAAGAGCGAGGATTAACAGATGGAGAAGTAGGTATCAGAATAGGAAGATTAGGATTGATAGGATTAGGATTAAGATTAGGAATATTGGGAGGTGGTGTATCATCTACCCAATTCTTTACATAATCCAAAAGATGAATAAGGCTACCACATAAATCTCCAACAAAAGTTTTAAATGTAGGCAAACTAGTGTCAGTTAACTTCACAAAAGCATAAGCAAGAGCAAAGTGAAGGGTCATCAACATAATGAAGTGAATAATACTCTCATAAACATCATAGGTATTCTAAAGAGATGCTAAAAGAAGAGTGATAAAGAACATAACCATGCACCAAATCATCTTAACAATCGCCATAAAATATTCTTGTATTTTTATTAAATATATAGATTTTTTTGTATTTTTGAATCAACCAAAAGGTTAATACACAATCAAATCAATCTATGAAGAATATGAAAGAGAGAGAAAAACCTTATACTTCATTATAGTTGGATTAAGATCAAAATCTGAAATAATTGAAATACAACTACTAACCTCAAAATTAGGGCAGATCTAGAAAATGTTGAATTCTGGTGTCTGTGTACACTTTCGGGAAAATTTGAAGCCTATCCTGGACTGGAAATGCTGAGATAGAAAAAACCTAGAAATATTTCCTCAAGATGGCTCAGCTTGGGTTTGACCCTCATAAAAGGTCAAATACCACATTCTTCATTTGAAGTCCGATTAAAATTTTGTTCACAGATCCCGGAAGTTTGTCGAAAAGGGTATCCAAATTCGCTCTCAGATCTGAAACTCCACACCTGTACCTACAAGAAAATGGGGGTTTTTGTTGTATGGGGGGTTTTCTTTGGTCAAACCCCAGTTTGGAATCAACCTTAATATTGAAATTGAAATGGAGAATGCTAGCAAGTAGTAGAAAAGGATCTAACAATGAAGCTATGCAATTCAATAGATATGCAATTGTATTTGAAATTTAAATAAGTATATTGATATGAAAGCTTGAACACAACAATAAATGTAAATCAAACCTCCATGATTGTATACTTGAAATCCACCTTGATAGAAGAATGAATATTGAAAATGAACAAAGGATCTTGAAGGAAGATAACACCATCATAATGGCTAGATCTAGGGTTTTAATGATGAATCTTGAATGCTTGAACCAAATCCCTTCAATAGCTTGAATGCTTAAATCCTTGATCTTCAATGGAAAACTTGGATGGAGAAGAGGACTTGAATGCTTGAATTTGCTTGATCACCTTGAGAGCTTGAGAGCTTGATTGAGAAAACTTGATGTGAAAATGAGAGAGGAAGGCATCTTTTTATAGTGATCTAGGGCACACTCCTCTAGATGGGCCACCTTGGAGAATTAAATCCCAATTAGGTCCTCACCTTTAGAAAATATATCTAGATTAAATTAAATTAAAGGATTTCTCATCCCAAAACCCGAAATGGCCGACCCGGAAGCTAGAAAATAAATCTCCCGAAAGCCCGAAGCTCAGAGATTCTAGAATTTGAAATTTTGGAGAAAGGGGTCAAAGTCAAAATTGACCCTGACCTAGTCAAGGTCAACCTAAGACATTGACCTTTTTCTTAGGTTGACTCAAAACTGAATTAGGCGGTCCCAGGGATGCCCAAAAACCTAGAAATGATGCCAGAATAGGATAGAATGTTAGGAATAGACTTAAAATCTTATGATTACTAAAATGAAGGCTAGGAGGATCCATTTCCAAATCCTACCTAGAAAATAGAGCCATGGAAGAGGGAAATTTAGGAGAATCCTTAAGATCCTAACCCTAATTTCACCTAGAATGAAACAGAAAAGAAGTGGAAAGCGGGGAGAAAGCCAGATCAAAGAAAAGGCCGATTCAAGGCATCCAATATGACCCCAAACCACTTACTCAGAGGGCTAAATTCTCTTAACATGGAAGTGCTTCCATTTTAAGATGATACGAGAGTTAAGGGATTATTTTGTTTATCAAAATAATGACTTAACAATATAAAGGGACGACATCCTAGATGTTAACTCTTGGATAAAGCTATTGGTATAAATTTAAATGTAATTGTAATTGTAATTGCAAGTAAGAAAGTAATTGTAGTAGTATGATGTGAAGTATATGAAGCATATGCAATAGCGATAGTGAAAGAGCCGCGAAGTGATATTGATGCAAGCAGTATAAGGTTATGTACCTTAAACTATTTTGTAATCATTGTATATTGTACATTACTTGTTTGGGTAGTGGGCTCATCTGGTAATCACATTTTGTACTACAACTCCTAACAAGCTTGAGGCTCCTAAAAGGGCCTAAAGTCCCTTAATCAGGATTGATACACTATATGCTTTTAATAGACTCCTAACAGGGTCAACATCCTTAATAGGATACTTTTGATTAGTGGATCTTTGTGGGTACCATCCCCGCCAAGGTTTCCTCAAGAACAAATAATCTGTTATGAGTTCTTTATTGTTATGCATGTTGTTTAGCTTCTTATGTTATGCATGTATAAATATAATCTTTTATATCCATAATTGGGCAAAAGATAAAGTTTGTAGAATATTGATTCACCCCCCCCCCACCCTCTTAGTATTCCCTATTTCTAACAATTGTTATTAGATCTTAGTTACTTAGAAAAGAATCATTCAAGGAAAGCCTAGCAGCTTGAGTAAGATCTCTATGGATATGGATCAACTACAGAAGAATCTTGAAGAAGCTCTTGAATAGATTGACTTGCTTACTATTGAAAAAGATACTTTGAAAGGAAAGTATGATGATGCAAAGAACCTCATTGAGAAACTAAAAAATAAATTGGAAGATCTGAGATCTGAAAAGGAATCTAAATTTTTTATTGAAGATTGTGATGACAATGTGGAAAAATAAAATGCAATCCTTAAGCATGAACTGAAGATAGCAAATTTGAAGCTTAGTTTGAAAGATGGAAATGGAAAGAATGAAGCAAATCTGAAATCTAAGAATGAAAGTCTAAAGACTGAAAATGAAGGACTAAAATCTAAACTTTCTAAAGTAACATCTAAACTTGAGAAAGTCAATTTGTAGTATGATGAACTTGAGAAATACAAAAAGATTGTGAAAGGTGAACTGACTCAATCCAAATAGCAACTTGAAAGGCTATATTCAACTAGTGAGAAGATTGATGAACGAATATCTTATCAAAAACCATTCTATGGTAAGACTGGTCTTGGATTCAACACTTTCAAGGAAAATGATGAAGGCAAGGAACCAGATCTGAAGATATCTGAAAGCATGGATGAGAAGAAGCTTGATGAGATCAACAAATCTGAAGATACACCTCAAGAAAAAGAATCACTGAAGCAAGAGGAATCACCCAAAGGTATGCAAAGAGAATTCAAAGGTAGATGTTTTGCTTGTAATACTATTGGTCATATGAAGAGAGATTGCACAGGTAAACAATTTAAACCTCTTAATGGTTATTGTTACAATTATCATGGTTTTGGACATAAAGCTATTGATTGTGGGAAACGTAAATTTATTGAGAATAATGATGGTAGTAGAATGTTTAGGAATACTAACAATGCAGATAAGAAACCTATTGAAGATATGAACAGAAGAAGTGGAGTAGTATGTTATAGATGCAACAAGGTTGGACACATTGCTAGAAACTGCAGATCACAAATCAATCAACCTGGACCAAGATATGGAAACAATGGAATTGTTTGTCAGATATGCAACAAGATTAGACATACAGCAAGGTTTTGCAAAATGAACAATAGAGTTTTTCATCCTAATCCTAACCCCAGGAATCATGCAAGAAGAAATGAAGATGCTAGTAATAGTCAAAAAGGATGTTGTAGTAATTCAGATGAAGTGAAGTTTATCAAAAGCATAGATGAAGGAGACATATTCAACATTGAAGGTAATCAGGAAGGTGAAGTATTGAAAGGTAAGAATGAATCTTTACCTAACCTATCTCAAAGTACTTAATTCATGTAAATTGCAGTAGAATAGGAACTTAGATTTAGTATAGAAGTAGATATATGATGAACTGAGTCTTGCGAAGTTAATGCAAGGTAGTTTATGATGTTCTAGTGCTATGGTTAAGAGTACAAAGAAAAATATTATGTTTTGCAAGATCGTGAGAAGTTTTAAGTTTTGCAGGTTAGCAGAGACAACTTTTTGGAAAGTGAGATCTAAGTGAGATTGAATTAATGAAAGGTTATGATCAGTATTATTTGATCATCAAATGGAATTCAAGTATCAAGGAGATCAAAGAGCAGTGATTGAAAGCATTTTGCAAGGATTTGGAGAATAATTTTGTGTCGAATTTACGCAAGCCCTAAAATCATGAAATTGAGGTATTTTACTTGACAAATCTTTGAATCAGCAAAGGAATTTGAGGAAATCATGGATGTTTCCTTAATACACAATGTCAGAGATAAGAATAGACCTAAATTGAAAAGGGAACCAGTAGAACCATTGGAAGAAGACCCTAGGTTTGCATTATCATCTGTACTAGACCGAGTTTTACATTTAGAGAATGTCAGAAGTTATCTTGGATGCAAACTAGAGACAATAAATGATAGTTGTTTCATAGAAGAATATCAGAAGATTTACAATTAGGATATGACACTGAAATAAGGTTTTGAATACTTGGAACATAATGAAATTGTCAAATATGGATTACAGTATGAATTTGATAATGAAGAATGCACTAAGATTATTTTGACTAGAATTCATAATGGAAAGTTTTGGCTAGAAGACAGAGTGATAGATATTATAGCTAATTTGATTCATGACATCACTAGATTATCTAAGACTAGAGTGATTCCTTTTAATGAGAAAAATAGTCATTGACAACACAAATTCATCCTATAATGGTAGAGGAATTGTGATTAGTAAGAGCAAACAAGTTGATGTGAGATACATATGCAAGATCCTAACCACTAAGTTTTGTGCAAATTCAAGAGAAGATGACATGGTAGCTGGAATAGTACATGAAGCTTATCTTATGTGTGTTGAGAGGGTACCAGTTGATATGTGTGAAATTCTTAGAATTCAATTGTTTCAGAACTTGGAGAAGATCAAGAAAATTAAGTACACACAATTTAGGTTCTCATCCCTAATCACATACATGTTCTTTCATCTTTTGAGGAGATTTCCTTACACCATAGGAAATGATTGGAATGATGGACAAACTATAATGGAAAGGATTAATGTAGTATACAGAAGGCATGCTATTGATAGTGTTAATGAGAGTACAGTACTTGTTATTAAGACATTTCAAAATATTGTGTCTAGCAGATCAAGGATCCCTAAGTCTCTTGTTGAAAAATATAAAGATGATATATGTTTTATGGTGGATACTGACCTTACCTATATTGAAGTAGTAGAGCCTAGAACAAAATTCATAGACCCTCTTGGCTATGAAATATCTGAGGTAGAAACTAAAGAGTATGTTAGTAGAATACTGAAGTGTAAGTTGGACACTCAATGTAACAGGTTTGGAACCATTGAGGATAACTTCAACTTCGCAAAGATTCTAATTGAAGAGAAATAGTCTAAGAAGAGAGTTGAGAGCACCATTAAGAAAATCTTAAAAGATACAAGAATGAAAGAGAGAGAGTTTTTGGTATCAAAGCAGACAGTAGCAACAATCAGAGAGAGTAGACAAAAATTTTTGTCTATCCCTCCTTTATCATCAATTGTAGTGACACGGGAAGAACCACAAGTAAAGGTGAAAGTGGAAGTACCTGAGAAGGACATAGAAACAAAGATGTCTACTAGATCCACTTCCTCCACACCTAGAAAAAGAGTTAAGGAGAGTGCTACTGGACCAGGCAAGAGGCATAAAACTCTAGTGCAACCTATTCTAAGAAAGATTGCAAAAATTAAAGATGATGTCACTACAAAGAAGAAAGCTTGGAAACCAAAATTTGAAAAGCTTAATGAGTAGATTATTGAGAATGGTGACTTTGCAAGAATGAAAAAATATTATGACCTTGATGATTATACTAATAGACTTAATCTAGAGAATGCAATTGTGAAGCATATGATCTTGACTAGCAAGAAGTTTGATACTGTTCAAGGACAGATACCTAATGATTTTTACAACAAAATTTTGAACAAGAAGAAGAGAGCATCAGAGGAAGAGACAGCTATCAGAGAAAAGATTGTGAGGAAGCTTTGTGAGATAAGAGATTAAGTTCATTTCAATCAGATCATGAAAGCCCTAAGCACCCATCTGAGAAGCAAAAGGAGAACAATTCAGATTATGGGAGGCAAGTATGAAGAAGTAAATTCTAAGAATGAACAGGCAATTATCAAAGTTATGGTAGAATATGTTGGAGAATCATCAGTTGTAGCAGAGCAAGCAGGTGAGAAAGTACAAGAAGACATTCCCTCTTCTCCAGCTATTAATATTGAAGATGAAAAAATGAATTTAGAAGGTACACAAATCACCTTGGATACTGATGAAAATGTATTCAAGAATTTGGAGAACAATTTTTACAATTCAACCTTTGAGGAATAGGAAGCTACAAAAGAAGAAGAAATGATAGAGACCACAGTTGTGGAACCAGCAATTACAAAAGAACAAGTTCCCATTCCCACCAAAGAAGATATCAGTCTTACTCCTGAGACTGGAAAGAAGACTCAAATTGGATCTTTGATTGAGCATTTGGGAAAAGAAGTAGATGATGATGATTAGTTGGAACTGATTACATCCTTAAACAAAATAATTGGTAAGAATAAGAAGGTGAAGAGTCTTGAAGGGTGTCTGAAGGAACTAACTAAGAAGTTACAAAGTACTGTAACTACACAAATTTCAAAAGCAGACCCTATGGAGAAGGCAAACAAGGTAATGAGAACCTTTGATAATGAATTCACAAACCTAGCTGATATTGCAAAACTAAAAGCACAAGTAGACTATGAAGCTAGAATGCTTTTGAACATCAGTTAGTTTATCAGCAATGATATCAACACTCTTGATATTTGTATCAAGGATTTGAGGAAGCACTTGGAAATAGGTAAATCTTTGTACATACAGTGTACAAAATCAAAGACTTTGACAGCTAAGGAAGATCAGAAGATAAAGTTGAAGGAAGCAGAGATTCTAAATGAAACAAACCTTCTCTCTAACCCCAATGTGAAGGTCTATGATGTTGAGAAGAAAGTTAGAAAACTTTATGATGAAATCAGAGTTGTGCAAGATGAGAAAGACAGGAAATTGAGAAGATACACTCTTTTGAGAGAGCATGCTTCTATGAAGTTGAGCATAATTGAAGAACAGTTGGAAGAATGTCTTTCAGCAAAGACATTTTTTCAAAAATTTAACTTTGAAAACCTCCAAGCATCGCAAATTGCTTCTTATGGACTGAGCGTACTACTTAATGTGGTAGATTCCATTAAGAAATCATGGGAGAAGGAGATAGAAGCCGTGAAGATAGATTTTTTAGATTGTGTTGCAAGCCTACCGGCTTTGCAATGAATAAATTGAGGTATAACTTTTTGTGATACAATTTTGTGACCCTCCCTACCTTACTTTGTCATTGTTGTCAAAGGGGGAGAGATATATAGAAAAAAATTGATAGTATATGATAAGGGTTGTTACTCTTAGGGGGAGTACTATATTAGAGGAAATAATATTTTTGAGGAGTTATAAGGATAGTATGTATTTTATACTACGGCCACAGTTTTGAACAATTTTGAGATTTTGAGTTGTACACTTAGCCGATTTTCTCATATGTTGCCACCAATGACAAAGGGGGAGATTGTTGGCAATTTGGCTAAGTTGATTACATAGATGTTGTCATTATGGAAAAATATGATCCATATGAAGATCTTATGGTCCAGAGAGCATGTATGACAAAGTGCATTACAAATTTGTCTAAGTGTGAGACAGTGTTTTACTAGTGAACCTGGACATAGTTTTTGTTTGTGATGTTGACTGGAGTAAGTTCAGTGCTTGCACACTTGAACATAGACTCTATGATGTCTATTCATCTCCCATCTCAGAGCACAAGTTAGTACGGCATGTATGGAAGAAGTTATGACAGTTTTTCCAAAGATAGTGTGAAGCTGACAGGACAGAATATGAAGACAGAACTAGTAAAGAGCTAAGGGATTATTTTGTTTATCAAAATAATGACTTAAAAATATAAAGGGATGACATCCTATATGTTAACTATTGGATAAAGCTATTGGTATAAATGTAAATGTAATTGTAATTGTAATTGCAAGTAAGAAAGTAATTGTAGTATTATGATGCGAAGTATATGAAGCATATGTAATAGTGATAGTGAAAGAGCAGTGAAGTGACATTGATGCAAGTAGTATAAGGTTATGTACCTTAACCTATTTTTTAATCATTATATATTGTACATTACTTTTTTGGGCAGTGGGCTCATCTGGTAATCACATTTTGTACTACAACTCTTAACAGGCTTGAGGCTTCTAACAAGGCCTATAGTCCCTTCATCAGGAGTGATACACTATATGCTTGTAATAGACTCCTAACAGGGTCAACATCCTTAACAAGATACTTTTTATTAGTGGATCTTTGTGGGTACCATACCCACTGGGGTTTTCCCTTGGCCAAGGTTTTCTCGAGAACAAATAATGTGTTGAGTTCTTTATTGTTATGCATGTTGTTTAGCTTCTTATGTTATGCATTTATAAAGATAATCTATTATATCCATAATTGGGAAAAAGATAAAGTTTGTAGAATACTGATTCACCGCCCCCCCCCCCCTCTCTCAATATTCCCTATTTCTAACATCCTACTACTCAACTAATCACAAGAAAAGAAACCTTCTAATTAAAACTAGGTGCCTAGAAAACCAAATCTATGAAAGCACAATGTTTAGTTGTGTCTCCAAGGAAACCTGCAAAACAAATAGCTTTAGTAGTCTCGAAATAAATCTTTGACAAGTGTCCTACATCCACAAAGCATTAGTAGTCTTTAAAATAAGCAAATGTTGATGTCTTTGACAAAATATTTCTCTATCAAATACCTTGCAAAAACCTGCTAGAACCTACAAAACAAAAGTTCAAGGCCAAGGCAAAGCCAAATCAAGCATCAAAATAAAAAAAAATTGAGATCTAGGACCCTAAAAATGCTCATTATTTCTGATACGAGTAAACACAGTAATTCTTGAGATGTAGACTCGTACGAGCATTCACACTATGCAGTACAAGTAAACACCCAGTATAGCTTTGTATTACGAGATTTCTCACGGAGTAGTATGAGTATTCTCACTATGTATTACAAGTAAACACCTAGTATAGTATGAGAGTTCTCACCGCATGCTATGAGTACTATCACAGTTTTAGAAAATAAGCCAAAACATTCTGCAAGTAAAGGGACAATATTTTTATTCTTGCCCTATAGTGGGTGCCAAATGATGTGTGGTTAAATATTAGTATCAAATTAGAATACATCAAATACTCAATCAACCATTAACTCAAAAATTTAGCTATAGGAGGTCATATCCAATTAACCAACTAAATTCTCAAAAGTCGCTTATTGCTTCCTAGTTGAAGTGAGTTTAATCCTTCTCATGATGCTCATCAAATTGGCATAAAGGATTAGTGACTTGACTACTCCAAAATGAAAGATTCAAATGCAATGCAAAACTAAAAATGAACTAGAATGCAATATTAGCAAAGCTAGAATGATAGAAATAAGCTAGAATGGATGCAAACAACTCTTATTCTAGAATGGGGATGTAAGGACTATGCTATGATCAACAATGCAAGAAAGAAAACTAGATTAACAATGAAAGAGAGAAAACTAGATTTAACAATGCAAGATCATGCTAAGAATGAAGTAAACTAAGAATGCAAGAGAGCTACGAGCAACTAAGAACAAGGAATTCAAAATAGAAAGATTACTCTAGAAATGCAAGAATGCAAATAGCCAAGATACAAGAGAATACAAGAGAATGGACAAATGATCAAGATTGAGACCCTTGAGCCAAGGAAGAGCTTCCTTTTAAGGAATTGCCTCAAGAATGGAGGGTGGAGATTAAGAGGCAAAGAATGTGTGATTGAGATTAAGAGGTAAAAGGAGAATGAAGGAGATGCAAGGTTAAGTAGAGATTAGATGTGTGGATTAAGAGGCAAAAGAGATGTTAGGTAGAATAAAACAAAATAGAAATTTTGAAAGCACAAAACCCCTTTAATTGTTAATTAATCAAGATTAAGTATGTGCACACATGTGAATGTGTTCTTTTAATAAAAGTGTAGAAACTTTATATTAGAAGCAATGTTATGGCAATTAAATAAATATGCAAGCTCTAGAAATTAGACCACAGTATAAGCTTGATATAAGATTTTTTTTATTTATTTAAGTATACAAAGGGATTTCTAGGGTTACTCTGCATAATTATGTCTAGTAAATATGCCTTTAAGATTTAAGATTTTATTTGCAACAATTTGATCGAAATTAGGGGCCCAAGTTCTACTAGACAAATTTTAGGTGATTGCAATAGGCACTGAGGCTTGAGAGCTTTATTTCCCTCCTTTTTACATGTTTTCTTCTTCCAATTTGATTTCTCAACTTCCTCATCATCAAGTTTACACGTCATCAACCAAGTATTTGTAAAATTACCATCATAATTTCACACATCTTTTGAGATTTCTAACTATATAGCTTTTTTTAGATTTAAACAACATCAACATATTAAATTTTTATTTTACCAATGTTTTCTTACTTCTCAAAGACATGTACTATTTTTTAATAACTTTTGATCTACTTGTTTGAATTTGAAATAAATTATATATTATTATTCTACACTTCATTCTTTACAATTTCAAAAAAAATCAATTCTTAATTATTTTGGTATAGGTTATTTGACCCACACAAATAGGTATTTGATTTTCTAGATGCATCCACTTTGAAAAATATCTTAACTATCTTTTGACCAAAGGGATTTTCAAAATACTAAATACAACCATATCTTTTTTTATCCACACTTCAAATACTATGTTATGTTTTGCTAAAAAAAAATAGATACACTTGTCTATGCAAAAAGAACTTCACCCCCTTAATCTTATCTATTTTTAAAAGACTTTAGTAGTTTCTAAATTATATTCAAAGTACGAAAATTCTTGTTCTTTTGGTATCTTCAAATTTTGAGAGCACAGGCCTCAAATTGCTCTTCCAAGTTTAGGTTTAGCTAATTTTGGGAGGGGGAATTACCACTTATACCCCTTTTTCCACCATCTTGGTGTACTTACCCAAATTGTGATTTTGATTTTTACATCAACAATATAGTCATCACTAGAAGTTCTCAAAGGATGCGTGAAGCAATGAAATAATCTAAAGAAATCATTTAACATAACAAATCTCAAGCTTCTACATTATTAATTTGAACTGTCTGGCAAAAGAAAAACCAGTTGAACTATAAGTGTGGAAAAATAAAACCCAAATATTTGTACTCAAATGTAGTATGCAAAGACAACATTTAAGAAATTCAAAATGATAGACTACAAACAAATGTAGACTTCAATGGAGTCAAATTAAAAACTATCAAGAAATGATATATCAAGTTAGGTGAATGATACTCCTTATTGGTTAAGTGTGATCAAGCTAGAGTAGTACTGGGATGGGTGACTTCCTAGGAACTCCCAATGCTTCACCTCTATGAGAATCACCTAGATCTAACAAGTGTTACGTGTTCCATTCATTCTCATGAGAGATGGGTTCTTGTGAACCACTACTCATGAAACATGGGTCAATGAGTTTGACTCAAAAATTACACAATTGAATCCTAATAGCAATATCACAATTGATTATCTTATTTAGCCCTACATTAGGCCTACTATTAGCTAGTTGTCAATTATCTTTTGAGATTCAAGGAAGAGACAAACATATGTTACAAGACAACAATGAAATGAGTGTCAAAAGTGGTACAATGGAACATATCTTTGCATGAAAATTTTGCTCCAAAATTTGTATAATTTTTGGAATCTAGACTAATATCATGGGTGTACAAAATAAACAATTATTGCACTCACTTTCACAAAAGCATATTATTTAGTGTAAGTGAATTATTGACAAAATTGGTTATACCTAAAAAACAACTTATTTTTCAACGAAAGCCTCTTACATAACTAGTTTTGTTGCAACGAAATTTTGGAAAACTTGATTATTCTCTTTCATTGATTATACTATTGTCATTCAAAATTGAGTGACGGAATTCACCATAACTTTATATAGTTTGTAATGATTTTGAACTAATGTTATTATTATGTGAATCTGTATTGTTCTTCTAGGGAAAATATGAAAAACAAAAAATGTTGAGAGGGGGAGGGGGTGAATCAGTATTTTACCAAGACTTTTAAAACTAAGAAACCAGAATTTAAATGGGCACAAAGCAAAGGAGAAAAGATACTCAATTCTTCTAATGGAAACCCAAGGCGGGTAAAAACCACAGCATCACTAATCAGAAGGGCAACTACCCATTACATCTGAGAGCTACAACTCTCCTCTTTAACTTAGGTGATCAGACTTCAACCTGACCCTAAAGGCTGCAACCTTCTCTTTTTAGATTTGTTTAAACAGAACAAAAATTATACATTGTGTCTTCACAGCAGCATGAAGATGCTTGACTGCAAATAACCTCAACACAAATAAAATGTTGACAAACTGAATGATTGATCATTTTTTACGAAACTCAAGGCTCACAACTAACAAAATTGTGCCTCTTTATGATACAACAGATGATCTTCTTCAAACCCTGTTACCAAAATCGAAGCTCGTTGTTACTCTACTTGAATACACTTTGTCCTACAATTTAGAAAGAATTGGCACTGCCTGTATGCATCTATGTTTTCAAAACACTTTACCAGTCTCCATTGCATGCATAATTCATTCCCTACTCATCTGTCTAAAGGCACACACGCACTGTCTAAATAGATTCACACTAAAACGTGAGCTCTTGTTGTGCCTTTATTCATCTCCCTATTTAAAACATCAAAACAAGACTCTCGTATATACATTTTTGAACTTCATCTGCCTACCTCAACACCCGCACACTATTGTATTTAAAAATTCTTTTTTCATATCATGTTCCTTCCCAAACAAATTCATTCATGCATGTGTATCTTTCAAACCACCATTGTGTTCTTCTTACAAAAGAACGATAGCACATGGACACATCACTCCAGGCATTTTTTTTATATACACAACTCAACCCATTTTTTAATCTCACACACCCGCATGATATCCTTTTTTGTAGTCACTTTTACAACTATTGTATTTTATTCCCCTCTATTTTTCACACTTAGTATACCATACGGTAGCACCCAGCTCTTCCTTTCCATCTATCTGTGTACACCTGGTCTGCTAACAAAATGACCATTTCCTATTCCATGCATTTTTTTTAATTGAGTTGCACACATTCTTTTTATACATAAGGCTTCCTTTTCACTTCCATGTTGTTTCTGAGAACTAAAAATGACACCTGCACTAGGTAATGACAGTCACAAAAAAACATGAGTTCCTTGTATCTATGTTTTGTGCCCACACATGTTTTTAATTAAAATGTAAGTTATCAGTTCTGTCCACTCACACGATCCCAAACGTGTATTTCCAAACGTTCACAGTTTATAATATTTCCCTGGTGTAAAAATGGCTCTATCAAGAAGGATATGAGTTCTTTTCTATCATACACTCGACATCTCCCACACACACTCAATATTTCCAGGAATGAAATTCTATAGACAAATAACCCGATAGCAGGAAAGAAACACTCCAAACAAATACCAGAATTTCTACGCGGGAGTTACAATAGAGACATGTTACAATTTGAAACATTCTTTGACAAATCTGAAACACATGGTAGGACAAGATAATGACAAAGCATGCCATCCATGAAAAAGACAAAGGCCATGAGGACAGGACATGTTCTTTCGTAAGCTCCTTAGTGGCATCAATGACATAAACACAATAATATCCCCCTTTTTGTCATTGATGGAAAACTTGAAACAAATCGCAAAGCTGAAAAAAACTCCCCTTGAATAGTGGAACCAAACTGAAGCCAAACTAAATAATTTCCAAATCTGAAGCAACTCCCCCTGAAGGCCTGAATGAAACTGAATCAACTGTACCAAATCTAAACTAATCTCCTCCTGAAGGTCTACTCCCCCTTTGTCATCAATGACCGGCAGTTCAAAAGATGTAACAATGAAGAGCATCCGCTAAAGACCAACCTTTTACTGAGGTAAAACAACACCAAGCTTGCTTTGAAGATACTCAAAGTGATCTCGGGGTAGAGGTTTAGTGAACACATCAGCAACTTGCTCCTTGGAACACACATAGTTTAGCTTTATCATATTATTATCAACTTGCTCCTTTAGATATTGATATTTAATCAGAATGTGCTTAGTGCGGGAATGCATCACTAGATTTTTTGAGATATCAATGGCACTTGTGTTGTCACAAAAAATACAAATAGGATCAGTAAACTCAAGCTTGTAATCACATAAAGTATTCTTCATCCAAATTACCTAAGTGCAACATGAAACTACTGCAACATATTCAGCTTCAGCAGTGGATAATGAAGTGCAAGACTATTTCTTGCTTAGCCACGATACCAAATAGCCACCTAAAAAGAAAGCACACCCACTAGTGTTTTTCTTATCATCCACGGAGCCACCCCAATTTGCATATGTATAGGCTATAAGAAGAAAATCAGAACTCTTTGGAAACCAAAGACCAAGATCAACAATGCCCTTCAAATACTTGAAAATTCTCTTAACAGCTTGAACATGTGTTTTCTTTGGAGATGCTTGAAATATAGCAACATAGCCAATAGCCTACATAATATCCAGTCTAGTGGTTGTAACAAACAGCAGACTCCCTACTATAGATCTATAAAAAGTCTGATCAACAAAAGGAGACACATCATTCTTACTTAGCTTACATCTGGTTTCCATAGGAGTGCTAACCAGATTGCAATATTCCATTTTGAATCTCTTAAGTAACTCTCTAACATACTTAGCTTGGGAAATGACAACACCTTTAGAAGATTGATTAATTTCCAGCCCAAGAAAGTAAGTTAACTCACCCATCATAGACATTTTGAACTCATCTTTCATGCAAGTAGCAAATGTCTTAGACATTTTGACATTGTCACTACCAAAAATCATATCATCAACATAAACTACAACAATGAGAATGTTGTTACCTTCCTCTTTGACATACAAGTTATTGTCTGCATATCCCTTTTTGAAGCCCTGCTACTGCAAGTAATTATCCAATCTGTCATACCAAGCTCTAGGAGCTTGTTTGAGTCCGTAAAGATCCTTTTTCAACTTGTACACATAATCCACATTGTTAGAAATAATGCCATCCAGTTGTTCAACATAAATTTCTTCAACTAAATCTCCAATTAAGAAGCAAATTTAACATCCATTTGAAAGACTTTAAAACCTTTAAAGGAAGAAAATGCAAGAAAAATTTGGATTGCTTCTAATCTTGCAACCGGTGCAAAGGTTTCACTAAAGTCCACACCTCAATTTGAGAATAACCCTTGCAAACTAAATGAACCTTGTTTCTAATGATCTTACCATCTTCATTTACCTTGTTCTGGAATACCCTCTTTGTACCTATTGTTCGTGCTCAAAAATGCTGACCGTTTTGAGGCCAACTGACAGGCACAATAAATGCCTCTGCAATTCTGGTTTGCTCGAACCAAGGCTGGTAGGCCTAAATCGAATATGTTGTCTAACTGCACAAACACGCACATAAACAATAGAAATTCCTTCCAAAGGGGTTACTGATCCTTGGAGGAAAAGGCAACCTAATATCCTAATTGTCAGATAGCTTGAAATCTAAACTAAGGCTAGGAATTAATGCTAAACCTAATATAATGCTTGGTAAATAGGATAACAAATACGATATGTACTTCACAAAAAGAAACAAATGACAAATTCAAATGAACGAATAGACTAGTGCCTGATACCAAAATGGGAATAGAGTCAGATACATTCAATGTTGTGTATAACCGGAGATGGTTTTAAGATAACTCGCTTCTGTAAAATGAGACCATCAACCTACAAATTTCTATTGAAACAAAATTTACAATAATTTATACAATAGGTCCTATGCTTTTTTACTCAACTGAAGAGCCCGAAAGGAAACGATAACAGGTTCTCAAACCATGCTACCATTATTCAAATTGTACATATTAATCATAAATAAATGCATGAAATAGAAAACACAGTAGGATACCTTGGCTAGAGAGTAATCTGAGAAACCAATTGAACGTAAAAACTATATTAATAGTAGGGTACAAAAACTTATCTGATATTCGTACATAGGATTTTGGGCATTAAGTTCCAATCCGTGAGAGGTAGATTTTTTGCCATGATTCATCATGTTCTCTTGTTTACAATATGAACTATTATAAATATATTTGCCAATGGTTCCATGTGAAAGGACATGCCCTTTCACAAGACCTAATTATATCAACTACCCTCAAAAATATAGACAAACCATATAAATGGTTGTTAGGGAAATATTTCCCGTACATTTGACTTAATTCTTGCACTTTTAGGTGTTCTGTGCATAATAATCCAATGTTTAAGTTCCTACACAAAACACTTAACATTAGATCATATTAAAACCCTAAAATTTAAAAATTATTACATACGTAATATATTAAGCTTATATAAAAACTATTTATTATTCATTTATTAATTAATAATTAATTGAAAATAAATAGGTATCATACATTATACATGTACTCGATAAATAAAGTGGAAAATGAAAATTAAAAACTAATTATTAATCATCCACATTAATTATCAAAAATTTAAGAAAACATATTAATTATTAAATCATAAAAGATTTCAATAATGAGATAATAAAAATAAAAACATTACGTTTATAATTATTCTTTTACTTCAAAATAAAACATAATGCATTTATTTAAGAAGATAATCCATTCATAAACATAGTTCAATGTAAAATTCAATATAGACATATTTCAAAAGCATTAGGGAAAAAATTTTATAATCCATCCTAATGAAAAGAGGAATGCATCTACCCTAAAAATCAAAACAATTCACTTAGGGTAAATACATTAATTTTATAAAACCATCACCCTAATGTTTTAAAATATTTCTAATATAAAATAATATTACAACCATTTTACATAAAATTACACACATAGTTTTAGAAAACTAAAACTCACTTTCTAAAAAGAAACTCTAAAATATACATATTAAAAATCAACTAATTCATAAAAAAGTAAGGTAGAATTATTAATACCCTAAAATTAAAGTAAATGAGTAAGGAAAAAGTTACTTTTAGGGATTTGCAACTAAAGAATAAATGGAAAACCCTAAATAGTTATATAAAAAAAAAAAAAATACATTATACATCACTAAATTTTAATAATAATGCAATAATGTTAAAACCTTTTCACCTTATTTGGTAAAAATATTAATGTTAAAAATATATTAGGTGAAAATGCCAAATTGTATTTAGGGATACGAAAAAAGAAAAAGAATTATCATCAAAATATACCAAAACCCTAAGCAAATTAATATTCATCAAATTTAACCTTTATTTCATCATACATTTTTACTTTTAGGGTTTTGGGAGTAAATCAAAAATTAAAAATAAAATAATTATTAGTGACTATAACACATGAAATTCCTATCTCATAAACAAAATTGACTTTAACAATTTATATCAAAGAAGATAAGACTTTCTTTAATTTATACACTTATTTACAACTACACTCCCAAGGAATAATATAGAGCAATTGGTAGGGGTACAGTCAGGTAGTTAGGTAGGAAAAGGAATGGGTTGAGAGGTCGATTGTTCAAATCCCTCTCCCCATTCTTTTTCATAAAAATGGAAAAATACATAAATTCATAAAGAAATTCCTAATTTAATTTTAAAGTTAATTAGGGAAGAAATTACTCCCTGAGTAAGAGGTTGCACTTTATTTCTCACCTGCACATAAAACAAAGATAAATAAGTATCTTCTCCTAACCCTCTTGAAGAAAACAAATAGACTAACTGGTTAGGGGGTAGCAGGGTAGATAGGTAGGAAAAAGGTCGGCTTGAGAGGTTGAGTGTTCAACTCCCTCTCGCCGCCTTTTGTTCAACCTATTTTATTTTTTATTTTTAGAATTATTATTATCTAAAATAAATATGCATAAAATAAAGCAATTTACAACCTAATACATGAGAATAAAAATAAAAAACGCACATGCCTTTTATCCATTTTAATCTTTTATCAAAGGAAATCTATAAAATATGAAAAATATATATTATACTTCCCTGACGTCCTATTCCTTTAGGACCTAAAATTTTCAGTGTCAACAGTGGCTCTTTTTGGGGACGTGCATTCATGCCTGGATGCAGCAAGATCCAAGTTATCTCTGGAGAAGCAGACCATAGTGAGAAAAGAAACATGATGCTTAAATGAAATAAAAATAGTAATATACAAGTTAGAGAATACTTCCTATTTTTAAGAGAAAAATGGCTTCAAATATTGACCATGAGTAGGGAACTCTTGAATGACTTCATCAGTGTCCTATAGATAATATGAATTCTCACCTGCTTTTGATACTACCATGTAAGGTCCTAGCCATAATGCCTCGAACTTACCATGTTTTCCTTTGTCTTGGTCTTTTGCGTTCCATTTCAATACCCAATCACCTTCTCTGAAAGGTTTATCTGATGCTCTTTTATCATGCAGGGTCTTAATCTGTCATTGTTGATGAAGATTTCTTTCTTGTGCTATTCTTCTCGTTTCATCTAATTCTGATAACTGGTTCAACCGGTCTTCCATAAAGTTTACATCCTCAAGTTCTTCTTCCTGAATGAATTTATAAGCTGGCAGAAGATTATTCAATGGTAACCTCGCTTGTTTCCCATAAACCAACTCATAAGGAGAAAATCCTACCGATCTTTTCACTGTTACCCTGTCTGCCCATAAAGCTAGATTTAGTTTTGAGTCCCAGGCCTTTTTATTGTTACTCAACATTCTTTTGATAATCTTCAGTATATTCTTATTGCTTGATTATGCCTGACCATTCCCTTGCGGATGATATGGAGATCAGTATGATAGGTTGATGTCATATTTCTCACAAAATTTCAAAAATTCCTTAGACCTGAAACACATGCCATTGTCACAAAGAATCTTATAAGGTACTCCAAATTTGGTAAGTATATTATCCGTCAAAAACTTGATGACCACCTTGCTTGTAGCCTGCCTCGTGGGTACAGCTTCGACCCACTTTATAAAGCAGTCTATCGCAACCAATATCCATTTTTGACCTCCACTCGAAGCATCTGTGATTTCCCCAATAAAGTCTATTCCCCACATTTTGAAAGGTTCCTCAGTCTGTAATGGAATAAGGGGTAAAGCACCATTGTATTTCAGTTTCCCAGAGAACTTATGACAAGACTCACACTTTCTAACATAATCATAACAATCTTTAAAAACATGAGGCCAGTAATACCCGGCTTTCAATATCTTGTGAGCTATTGTCTTAGCCGAAAAATGACCGCCGCATACCCCATCATGTAAATCCTTAATAACTGACTTAGTCTGATAGGTGTCTAGACAAAATAGGAGGATACCATCATTATTTTTCCAATATAGGTCTCCTTGAATCAGCACATATCTAGATGCTTGTAACCTTATAGTTCTTTTCTGATTATCATTTAGACTTTCTTGACACTTCATATGCTTTAAGAAGTATACTATGGCTATGTACCATGGACAATGCTCAATACTCATCTGTGCACTTTCCAAATCTACTTGGTTTACTTGTGCTGCATCCAAATTTGTTTCTGCCATAAGTTTAGCCAATCCTTGTCCTCCGATTAACTTAGTGATTTGAATCTCAATATCGAAATCTTGAATCTGATTTATCCATCTACATCTTTTTTCCGTAACCTCTTATTGCCTCAAGATATCCTTAGTTGTTGCATTCGGTACGTATGCCACAATCTTGGCTCCAACCAAATAAGATCTGAATGATTTCACTGATTTAACCAATGCATAAGCCTGCTTTTCATGTATGTCATAACTCGGCTCATAAAATTGTAGAGTTTTACTGAAGAATTCTATTGGTTGCTTATATCCTTCATCATTTTTATGTAACAAGACTACTGCTATGGTGTGGAAAGAAGCAAAGGAGAACAACTGAAATGGTTTTGAAAAATTAGGAGACTTCAAAACTAGTGCTTCCCTGATTGCTTTCTTAATATTAGAAAATGCTTATAAGGCCTCATCTATCCAATTTATAACTACATCTTTCTTTAACATGTTTGCAATAGGTTTTATGATTTCTGAAAAATTTGGGACAAACCGTCTTACAAAGTTGATTTGGCCAAGGAAAGATTGTATTCCCTTGACGTTTTTAGGGATCTGAACTTTATCAATTGCTTCAATTCTTTCTAGATCTATTCTAACTCCTTCCTTGGAAACTATATGACCAAGGAGTTTACCCTCGGTTACCCCAAAATGACATTTCTTTGGGTTTAAGGATACTCCATATTCAAGGGCTCTTTTGAAGATCTTCTCTAAATGCTTGCAATGATCTTATGCTTTCTTGGAATAAGTTGTGATGTCATCCTAATATATTACCATGATAATATCAATGAAATCCCCAAAAGCCACATCCATGGCCCTCTGAAAAGTAGCTCCTACGTTCGTAAGTCCAAATGGCATTCTTGCATAAACATATGTACCCCATAGCATAGTGAATGTTGTTTTGTATTGTTCTTCCTCTTTAACTTTAACCTGATTTAACCTGGAGAACCCATCCATCATGGACAATAATTCATTTCTTGTAACCTTCTGTAATAATGCTTCCATGTTCGGTAATGCATAATTGTCCTTTAACGAAGATATGTTTAGATTTTTGAAGTCCACACAAAGCCTAATATCTGCATTCTTCTTCCTAACAGGTACCAAATTTGAAACCCAAGTAGAGTGTCTAATCGGTTTTATGAGACCAGCATCCCTCATCTTAATGAGTTCCTCCTTCATCTTAGGAGCCAAAGTCGGATTGATCGGTCTTTGCCTTTGCCTAAAAGGCTTTGCATTAAGTCTTAAGGGTATTTCATGTTGGAACAAGTCCTCTCTATAAGCCTTAAGATCATCATAGGACCAAGCAAACACATGTCTATACTTTCTTAACAAAGTGACAATATCAGATCTAATTTTAGGGGTTAACTTTTTACCAATGAAAATCTCTTTAGGAGTATGTTCATTTCCTAAATTTATCTTTTCCACTTCCTCTATATTAGTATTTTCCATTTTAACCTTATTACTAGAATCTTTACTATCAAGTATTTTTTCTAGTGCAACAAGCCCTTTAGGAATTTTATTAGTTTTAAGTTGAATTACATCTTTTCCAAATAAAGTATCCTTTTCATCTATTGTTTCAACATAAGCATTTAAATCAATAAGTTTATCTTCGTACCTTTCCTCACATGCAAGGAACTTTATAATGTCTCTATCATTATCAAAGATTTTCCAGTTATGAACGTTATCAGGTATTGATGGCCTTGGTTTAATCTCTACCTGTGCAATATCTTCACATGGAATATCATTATGCTTAGCTGCTAGGTTAGCCATGAAATCAGCAAGAATATTCTTAGATTTATCTATCCATGTTATCGAAAAAGCATCAAAAAATTCTATGGAATCCCACATTTCATTCTTGTACCTTTTTAGGGTATGATTCTTAGTAATAAAATTATCCCTAATCTGAGATACAATTAATTTAGAATCACCATAAACAGAAAAAATTTTGATACCATGCTTACCTGTTATTTTCAGACCTAGGAGTGCTTCGTATTCTACAGTATTGTTAGTACATTCAAAAGCTAACAAAAAGGAGTATTTAAAGGATTTCCCATTTGGGGATATGAATGCTACACCTGCTACATTACCACTTTTACTACATGATCCATCAAAAAAAAATTTCCAAATGAGATCATTATTTTCCTTAGCACATATTTCAATAGGACTAGTATTTTCAATGAGATTTTTATGAATTCTTACCTAGAAATTCTCCATATCGATGTGGCAAAAGTGCGTAACCTGGCTTGGGTCAACATCTTCAATGATGTAAGTAGATCTTGGTTCTTTGTCGATCCTTACAACCCTGTCATTTACTGGGATAGAAGCATAAGATAGATCTAATTGAATATTTCCACCTACTAAATTAGACCACTGTCTAGATAATAACATTCCATAACTAGGTGGTACTTCAACAACAGTAATATCTATTTTATAGGATTTTTCAAGACATGAAGGAAACTTAAATTCAACATTTTTCATTATTCCAATAATTGGGACTGACCTATTGTCCATAGCATAACACTTTCCATAAGTAGTATCCACATTCATTCCTAATTCTTTCATTACCTCATGAGGCATAATATTAATCGTTGCCCCAGAGTCTAACATACAATTTTTAACCAATTTATTGTTTATTAATAAAGTTAGAAAGAAAGGATCTACTTTAGTAGCATCTTCATTAATAGAAGTTCCTAAGTAAATAATTGGTAATTCTTCATTATCCTTTTGTTCCTTTGCATCTTTTTTAACATCATTTATTAACTTGATCATTTCATTCCTACAATCAGTTAATTTAACTATTTCCATTAGAGGGATAGAAATTTTCACCTGAGATAATGCTTGAGACATAAATGAAGTACATTTTGAAATTTCCTTACCATTGCTCTGTTTGTCCGTGGGTTTTCTTGTCTTTGATGTCTGATCAACTTTTCTTTTAGGAACATTTGTCTTTGTCTTCCTCACTTCAGCATTCTTGTTTGAAATTTTGTACATCCCTACTACTTGCTTATTTCTTGAGTTCACATTTATGTTCCTTAAGTGATAGTTGCTAAGAACTTGTTCCATTGCTTCCACAGTGTAAGCCTCTCTTTCCTCTTTTGTTGTCCTTCTGATATCCAGACTCTCATCATAATCTGAAAAGACTTATTGTTCTTGTTGGTATTCCAACTTCCTATAGCTTTCATCTGGCATGTATTCACCATCTGAACCATTGCTATCTCCTGACCAAAAGGGTGTAGATAAAAGAGCATTTATCACAGGCCTCTCTTCACATCCTTGGTTTTCCTCTTCCAAAATCTTTTGTGCTATAAGCATTGCTCCTGAGGGTGAGGCATTTTACAAATTTCACACCAAAACTCATCCCCTATGAAATGATTATTTTTCTTAAGAGGGTCTGGAGTGTCTGTTTGTTTTTTTAAGGGTTTCCCATCCTTCCATTCTGTATGGTAAGGCATATCCTGCAATCTGTATCTATCATTCCTATTGAAATTTCTGTCTTTCCTTCCTGCTTGAAAGTGACCTTTGTTTGGTTGCAAATTCTTCATCAAACTCGCTAATTCATCCATTTTATTATTTTCATCATTCTTTTTCAGGACTGTAGGATCGAATAGCTTGGGATCATTTCTCTTATCAATTCTTTCGGCAGCTATTCTATTGTTTTCAATATTCATTGCAATTTTGGAAGCCTATTGTAAGTTGTTAGATTATGAGACCTTATCTCATAATTCATCTTGACATCAAAAGCTTTCAAATAAAAGGTAATTAGAAAAGGGTCAATGAGGCGGATATCTTTTGGAATCTTATTCAACACCCTGTTAAACCTTTTATTAAACTCCTTTACTGTTTCATTCACATTTTTCCTCATAGTTGTTAATTCATGAGTTGCAAAGGATGGATCTCTATGATCCCCAAACTCTTCAATGAACTGATCAACAAAATTCTGCCAATAGGTAATTGATCCATCTGGCGGATTTCTATACCATTCATCTGCACTATCCTTGAGTGAGAGAACTAACATTTTCATACGCACATCCTCATAGGTAATGTTGAATTCATAAACAATATTTTTTACATTTATGACATGTTGTTCTGCTAACTGGGATGCATCACCAGTAAACTTGGGGATAGCAGTCTTTAATTTATTTGGTATAGGGTCAGGACAACACATTACGTTTGAAAAATCCAATGGTTTATATCTCTCATTTACTTCCTGAAATCTAGGATCAAATAAATTTCTATTACTATTGTTCTGAACATATTGATTTTGGGGAATGGAGTTACCTCTATGCCATACATTACCATATTGACCATTGTAGGGATGTTGAGCTATATTCATTTGATTTGGCATCCCTCCTCGATACTGTTGATGTTGTTGTGTAGGGTTTCCATGTTGTTGATTTGTACCCCTGCCATATTGTTGTGTATAGTTCTGGCCTCCATTTGGATGTGTTGAAACCTGCATTTGGTGTGCACAATTTTGTTGTGTAAGATTTCCCCCAGGCTGATTAAAACCAGTATACTTATTTTGCACATCATGATATTTAGGGATACTATCTGTTACTTTATAATTCACAATATCTGGTTCACACTCATCATAACCTCTATGCTCAGCAAAATTTTGATTCTCTCGGTGAACATATTTCGGTACTCTATGATTATGGTTATGTATATTATTCATATCCTCTGTATTAAAATAATCTGATCTCTTTTGATTATAAAGATCATGAGTGTTAATGTGTTTCTGTTCACCGTATTTTCCCCAATCATGTTGGGCATTATTATTATTCATATAAATTCTTCCAGGCTGAGAACAACTTTCTCCTCTTCCCTGCATATAATCTCCATTCTGTTGCAAGCATTCATCTTTCAGATCCTCTGTAAAAGTGTTAAAGACCTGTGCACCACCCTGACTTTGTACATAGTTTCCTGGATGTGTATATTCTCCGGCACTTTGATCATGGTTATAATTATCTTTATCTTCAATGTATTGACTATGTACTTTATTTCCTCCATTATAAAAATAATTATCTGGCTGTGAATAAATCTTTATTCATATTTTTAAAACCAAAATGAATATCTTTATTATCATAATCATTTTCCTCAAAGTTGGTATTAATATTTCTCTCATAATGCCCATCCTCTCTGTGCTCAACCCGGTAAATATTGTTTGGCCACAAAAAATCATCATTTGCTTGCTCATTATTATTTTTACCTTGGCAATTATAATTTCTATCTTTAATACTTGCTCCCGCTATCACATTGTTACCAGCTCTATTTAAATAATTTAACTTGTATTCACTTTCATCTTTATTTTTAACATGCTAGTGATGTTTATTCCACCCCAACTGCACACTATTATTACCATTCCATTTACAATATTCCTCCTCATCCTACGCAAGTTTGAAATCATATTGTTGCTTATTTGATTCTTTAACGTGCTGGTGTTGTTTATAAAAACATTTATTATGATTATGTTCATCATTCATACTTCCTTTCACACAATCATACTCACAATCCTTATTTTTCACAGATTTGGCATTATACATATGTTCACATAAGTCATGGTTTCGATAATATATATTATTAATTTGTTGACGTGAGTGGATTTGTTGAATGTTATTTGGTTTAGGTACATCATATTTCTGTTCACGTGAATGATGTATGTCTTGTGCATAATGTTGAAATGCGCCAGCACCCTCAATGTCTTGCCCAGCGTGGCATTTTGTTGTAGCATCTTCATATTTATTCTAACTGTTATTTAGCACCAAGTAATGTTCCTTTGTATTTTGTATAATATACTAATGGCCTTGCACATTATTGTATGGCTTCTCACGTATTCTCCTTGGTAGGTTATCACATGCTGGATAATACACCTTGTCATCTTGTATTTTTGGTGCTAAATAATTATGGCTCTGCGCAAATCTATGTGGCTACTGTGTTAAAATAGTATGCTACTCGTGTGTGCTTTGATGGGTATTATCTTGCTGCAAGCTTTGCGCAAGTTGACACATGTTTTCATGCCAAACTCTAGACTGTTGCTTGGAACAGTGCTATTGATTATTATTATTGCCCATGCCTTGCGCAATAATATTCATATGTTTTGTATATTCTCCTTGCTCACCCAAGGCATTTGCACACTATTGCGCAAGCTGGCTTTGAGGCTGCGTGAAATATCTATACTGCTCCCTTTTCTGCGTACTGATTTGATTCTGTGCAAATCTAGGTAGATGTTCACGTGAAGCCTCATAGTGATGAGTTTCTTCACCATATGTATTATTTATTTTACTTTCATCCTTCTCTAGCTTTTGCGCAAGTAAATGTATTGCATTCTGTTGTTGTATTGATGTACCTTGCGCGGGATATTGTTGATTATTGTATTTGTGGTAATTTTTTTTGCCTTGCACAATCTGGTGAGTGTTCTCCTTGTGCGTTTGATAATCCTCATCATCATCATGTTGAGAAGGCTATTGTATATTTATCTCATTTTCTTGTATATTTTTATATCTCAAACTCAACATGTGAGCTTGTTTTTTCGCAGATTCATATATGCAATTTTGTTGTTTGTTACCTTGATCTTGCGCAAATTTGGATGTGTATCCATGTCGGTCTTCATAGTAATGAGCTTCCTTTCTGTAATACCTATTATTTATCAGAGATTTGTCTCTCTTCTGTGCAATCTCATGACTGCCATTTGGGTTCTCACGTGGGTCTGCAATATGCTGGAATTTAGCATGAGAATAATCACCAAAATGCATGTCTTTCTTTTGTGCAAGATCCTTAATGCCTTTGTTAGAAATAGGAAATAATGAGAGGGGGGGTGAATCAGTATTTCACAAACTTTAACTTTTTCCCACTTATGGATATAACAGATTACTTTAAAGCATAAGAAACTAAATAGCATACATAATAGTAAATGTAAAGAACTCATAACACATGATATGTTCTCGAGGAAACCCTGGCCAAGGGAAAAACCGGGTGGGGATGGTACCCACAAAGATCCACTAATCAAAAGATATCTGGTTAAGGATGTTGACCCTGTTAGGAGCCTATTACAATCATATAGTGTATCAGTCCTGGTTAAGGGACTATAGGCCTTGTTAGAAGCCTCAACCCTGTTAGGAGTTGTAGATACAAAACCTGATTACCAGATGAGCTCACTGCCCAAACAAGTAATACAAATGTTTACTAATTACAATATGGTACTTCTTACAACTTCGCATCAACAACTTTCGATGCTATCACAAGTTACATATATTACATGTTACATTTCAAGTATGTTCAGTACATCTTTATTTATACAAGATACAAACATAATATCTTTCTTCTGTCGGCTTGCATATCTTTATCCAAGAGTAAACATCTAGGATGTCATCTCTTTATAATATTAATTCATTATTTTGACAAGAAAAATAATCCCTTAATTCATTTACTAGTTCTATCTTCAAAACTGCTCTGTCGACTGTACTCTGTCATCGGTAAAACAATCATAACTTTGTCTGTACTGTCCATACTATTTTGCGCACTGAGATGGGGTATCCTTAGACACCATAGAGTCTATGTTCAACTATGCAAACTCTGATCATGCTCCAGTGAACGTCACCAAAACAAACTGTATCGGGTGCTCTGTCAAAAACATTGTTTCATACTTAGACAATTTTAGTCTGCGATCTTCCATACTTACTTTCCAGCTTATGCGATCTTCATAGGGAACATATGTTGCCATAATGACAACATCTATGTACATACCTCATCCAAATTGCCAACAATCTCCCCCTTTGTCATTGGTGGCAACATATGAGAAAATTGGCTAAGTGTACAAGTCAAAATCTCAAAATTTGTATCAAAAATGTGGCCATAGTATAAAATAAGTATACTATCCTTATATCTCCTCAAAATATACACATAATCTATAACACTTCATAATACTCCATAGAACTCCCCCTATGATTATCCTTCCTTATCATATATATAGACAATTTTCTATGTATCTCTCCCCCTTTGACAACAAAATAAAGGGTGGAAAGGGATATACAAAATTGTGTCAAAAATTTTACCTTACTGTCTTATTGCAAAGCCGATAGGCTTGCAACACAATCTACAAAATCTATCTTCCAAGTCTCAAAATCTTTCTCCCATGCCTTCTTTATTGATTCTGCTACATTGAGTAAAGTACTCAATCCGTATGCTGCAATCTGACAGGCTTAAAGGGATTCAAAATTGAACTTCTGAAATGATGTCTTAGCAGTAAGACATTCTTCTAGCTGCTCTTCTATTATAGTCAACTTGATTGAGACATGCTCTCTCAAGATGTTTATTCTGATAATTTTCTTGTTCTTCTCATCATTCAAAGTCCTTATCTCATCACATACTTTTTTGATCTTTTTCTCAACTGCACTGATCTTTATGTTTAGGCTATCCAAAGAGTTTGTCTCTGCTGCAATTTCATCTTGCTTCTATTTTATCTTCTTTTCTTCCTCAATTAAAATATTTTCAGATTTTGAACACTGAATGTACAAACACTTTCCAGTCTCAAGATGTTTCCTTAAGTTCTTAATGTGTCTGTCAAGGCTGTCAATGTCATTTTTGATATTCTAACTTATATTCTGCAACATCTCAGCTTCATAAGCTGCCTAAGCCTTAACCTTAGCAATATCAGTCAAATTAGTGAACTCAACATCAAAAGAATTAATTACCATCTTTGCTCTTTCAAGTGGATCTGAATCAAAGACTTTTGTAGATATAACACTTTGTAGCTTCTCAGTCAAATCTTTTAGACTACCTTCCAAATTCTTAACTTTCTTGTTCTTTCCAATAATTTTGTTCAAAGAAGTGATCAACTCTAATTGATCATCGTCATCAACTTCCTTGCTCAAATCTTCAATCAATGTTCCTATTCCTTTCTCCTTTCCAGTCTTAGGAGTAAGATTGATGTCTTCTTGTGGTTCAGTAGGTGTATGGGCCTCTGTTTCCATTTGCACTTCAGTTCGAGTAGTCTTTGTTTCAATACTCTTTTCTTGCTCTCCCAAAACCAAATTGTCAACAATGTTATCCAAACTGTTGAGTACCGCATCATCTGAATCTAAAGTAACTTTTGTTCCTTCAATGTCCATAGATTATGTGCCAATGTTTATAGAAGAAGAGGGAATATCTTCAGCTTCAACTACCTTTGTTGCTGCCTCTGCTTGTTCTGAACTCTGTTTCTCTGCTGGTTCTACAACTGATTGATCTTTGCTATCTTTTCCTACTACCAAGTTTGCTAGCATTTGCACAACTGCCTATTCAGTTTCAGTCTTTACTTGTTCATACTGACCTCCCATTATTTGTATAATTCTTCTTTTGGTTCTTAATAGGGTTTCAAGTGGCTTGAGGATCTGTTTAAGGTGGTCATCATCTCTTATCTCACAGAACTGTCTAATCACATTCTCTCTCATTTTAGTATCTTCTTCTTGTGCTCTCATCTTTCTTCTCACAAGTCTGTTGTACAAATCTTCTGGTATCTTTCCATGAATAGTATCAAATCTCTTGTTTGTCAAAATCATATGTGTAACCATTGCATTCTCTAGATTTAATCTGTCAGAGGATCCATATAAATCATAGTATTTGTTCATTTTGGTAAAGTTTCCATGCTGCATTATATCTTCATTAACTCTTTCTATCCTTAGTTTCCATGATTTCTTCTTTATTGTCACTTCATCATCTTTTATCTCTGCAACTCTTCTAGGTACTGGTGGAACAATTATTTTTTGTCTTTTACCCGGTCCTGAAGCACTTGCCTTCATTCTTTTGCTTGGTGTTGAAGAGAAGGGTTTCTCTGTCTAACTAATTTCTTGTTCCTTCTCAGGTTCTTCAACCTTTACCTTAACTTGAATAGGTTCTACACTTGATGCCAAAGGTGGGACTGATAGTATCTCACTTTGCCTTATTGCTTCTGCAGTCTTTCTTGCAATATCAAATTCTTGCTCACTCATACCTTATTCTTTTAGAATTTTATTTATTGTAGACTCCACTCTCTTCTTTGATTGTTTTTCTTCCTTAAGTGTCTTTGTTGAATCAAATTTTTCATCATATGTTCCAAATTTGTTGCCATGAGCATCAACTTTACTTTACAACAATCTACTAACATATCCTTCTATTTCAACTTCAGAGATTTCATAGCCAAGAGGGTCTATGAATTCATGTCTAGGTTCTACTGCCTCAATGTAAGTGAAATCAGTATCAACTATAAAACATATATCATCTTTGTATTTCTCAACTAGGGATGGAGGAATTCTTGATCTATTTACCACAATGTTCTGAAAAGTTTTCAACACTAACTTTACAATGTCATTAACCTTCTCAATAAGATGTTTCATGTAAACTTTATTGATTCTTGCTATAGTATTCTCACCATCATTCCATGTAAGGAAATCTTCTTAGCAAGTGGAAGAACATGTAAGTAACCAATGAGGAAAATCTAAAGTGAGTGTATTTAGCTTTCTTTATCTTTTCCAAATTCTCAAACAACTGTATTCTCAGAATTTCACACATATCCACAGGCTTCTTCTCCACACACATCAAATAAGCAATGTGTACCATATTTGTTGGCATATCATCTTCTCTAGAGCTTCCACAGAACTTTGTTGTCAAAATCTTACACAAGTATTTTACATCATCTTGCTTAATCTTACTAATGACTATACCTTTGCCATTGTATACTGAACCAGTATTTTCAATCATAATCTTTCTCATGTTTTTCTCATTCAGTGGAATTGCACCAACTTTTGATAATCCAGTCACATCATGAATTAGATCTATAGTTATGTCCATAACTCTGTCTTCTAACCAAAATTTACCATTATGTATCCTACTCAAAATGATCTTAATACACTCCTCATCATCAAATTCATATTTCATAGAGTACTCAATGATTTCATTGTTTTCTAGATGTTCATAACCTTGTTTCACTGACATATCTGTGTTGTACAATTTCTTATATTCACCATTAAAATCACTCTCCCTTAGGGTTTCATACTTGCATCCAAGATAACTTTTAACATTCTCTAAATGAAGAACTCTGTCTGGTACGGATGATAAGGCTAAACTAGCATCTCTTTCTGAGGGTTCAACTGGATCTTTCTTAGTTCTAGGTCTGTTCTTATCCTTTATGTTTTGAATCAATGATACATCCATGATTATATCTGATTACTTTAAGCTGATTCAAGATCTTAGTCGGATAAATACCTTAAATTCGCAAAATTAGGGCTTTCGCTTGATCGACGCTTCAAAATTCTGCAAATTGCTTCCAAACTTCTTTATTCGCTTCCAAATCACTTCTAATCGCTTGATAATCACAATAACTTCAATTTCAATCTTTTAATACTTAGCATTTACTCGATCTGACATAGCATTCAATTCTTTTGCCGCTAAAATGCCAAAAAGTTGATTCTGTAAACTTTCAACCATAAATCTTCTTGCGACCTCGCAAAACACAATATTTCTTTTTGCGCACTTAACCATAGCATTAGTATAACATAACAAACCTTCATCTAACTGCGCAAAACTTAACTCATTCAAAATCTAATTCTATACTAATTCTAAGTTCCTAAACTACAGAAATTTACATAATTTAAGTGCTTAAAGAAGGGTTAGGTAAAGACTCATTCTTACCATCAGATACATTACCTTCAATGCTGAATATACCTCCTTGATCTGTGCCTTTAACAAATTTTACTTCATCTTCATTTCCTCAGCAACCTTTCTCTTTGTTTCCTGCATTTTCATTTCTTCTTGCATAGTTTCTAGGGTTAGGGTTATGATGATAACCTCCATTGTTCATTCTACAAAATCTTGTTGTGTGTCCAATCTTGTTACATATCTGACAAGTGATTCCATTGGTTCCATATCTAGGTGTTTGCTGATTGATTTGTATCCGACAATTTCTAGCAATATGTCCAATTTTGTTGCATCTAAAACATACTATTCCATTTCCTCTTTTCATGTCTTCAGTTGATCTCTGATCTGCATTGTTAGTATTTCTAGGCATTCTACTATTGTAATTATTCTCAATAACTTTAGATCTTCTACATTCAATAGCTCTATGTCCAAAACCATGACAATTATAACAATATCCATTAAGAGGTTTGAATTGTTTACCTGTACAATCTCTATTCATATGACCAATAGTATTACAAGCAAAACATCTACCTTTGAATTATCTTTGCATACCTTTGGATGAGTCATCTTGCTTTGGTGGTTCTTCTTGCTTTGGTGCATCTTCTTGCTTCAATGATTCTTCTTGCTTAGGTGCATCTTCAGATTTGTTCTCATCTAACTTCTTTTCTTCACTGCTTTCACATTCATTCAGATCTGGTTTCTTGCTTTCACTAACTATCTTCAATATGTTAAATTCAAGACCAGTTTTGTCATAGAATGGTTTTCCATAAGATACTTGCTTATCAATCTTTTCACTGTTTGAATATAGCCTCTCAAGTTGTTGTTCGGATTGAGTCAATTCACCTTTCACAATTTTGTTATATTTTTCAAGTTCATCATACTGCAATTTGACTTTATCAAATTCGGATGTTACCTTGCCAAATTTAGATTTTAGATCTTCATTTTCATTATTTAAACTTTCACTCTCAGATCTCAAATTGTCATTTCCATCTTTCAAGCTAAGCTTCAGATTTGCTATCTTCAATTCATGTTTAAGGATCACATTTTCTTTTTCTAAATCATCACAATCTTCAACAAGAATTTCAGATTCCTTCTCAGATTTCAAATCTTCTATCTTACCTTTCAATTTGTCAATAAGATTCTTTGCATCATCATACTTTCTTTTCAAAGTGTTTCTTTCATCAGTAAGCATATCAATTTGCTCAAGAGCTTCTTCAAGATTCTTCTGTAATTGATCCATATCCATAAAGATCTTACTCAAGCTGCTAGGCTTTCCTTGAATGTTTCTTCTCCGAGTAACTATGCTCTGATACCAATTGTTAGAAATAGGAAATACTAAGAGGGGGGGTGAATCAATATTTCACAAACTTTTACTTTTGCTCACTTATGGATATAACATATTACTTTAAAGCATAAGAAACTAAATAGCATACATAACAATAAATGTAAAGAACTCATAACATATGATATGTTCTCAAGGAAACCCTGGCCAAGGGAAAACCCCAGTGGGGATGGTACCCACAAAGATCCACTAATCAAAAGATATCCGATTAAGGATGTTGACCCTATTAGGAGCCTGTTACAATCATATAGTGTATCAGTCTTGGTTAAGGGACTATAGGCCTTGTTAGAAGCCTCAACCCTGTTAGGAGTTGTAGATACAAAACCTGATTACCAGATGAGCTCACTGCCCAAACAAGTAATACAAATGTTTACTGATTACAATATGGTACTGCTTACAACTTCGCATCAACAACTTTCGCTGCTATCACAAGTTACACATATTACATGTTACATTTCAAGTATGTTCGGTACATCTTTATTTATACAAGATACAAACATAATATCTTTCTTCTATCGGCTTGCATATCTTTATCCAAGAGTAAACATCTAGGATGTCGTCTCTTTATAATATTAAGTCATTATTTTGACAAGCAAAATAATCCCTTAATTCATTTACTAGTTCTATCTTCAAAACTGCTTTGTCGATTGTACTCTGTCATCGGTAAAACAATCATAACTTTGTTTGTACTGTCCGTACTCTTTTGCGCACTGAGATGGGGTATCCTTAGACACCATAGAGTCTATGTTCAGCTGCACAAACTCTGATCATGCTCTAGTGAACGTCGCCAAAACAAACTGTATCAGGTGCTCTGTCAAAAACACTATTTCATACTTAGACAATTTTAGTCTATGATCTTCCATACTTACTTTCCAGCTTATGCGATCTTCATAGGGAACATATGTTTCCATAATGACAACATCTATGTACATACCTCAGCCAAATTGCCAACAGCCTTCTGGCCATTCACGTAGGCTCCCAAATTGTTATTTTTGACTTTGGCAATAAACATTATTTCTTTGCATTGTTTGGTTTTTATAATATACATTATCATTATCTTTATAATCATGATATGCATGGTATTTGAGCAGTTGCTCCACATCATCCTGCCAACCTTGATAATAATAACTTTCATCATTGAAATTATTTGGCTGTAAAATAAATTTATTTTTACCTTGCACATCATTAACATCTTCTTTGTAATATTTATCATTTATATATAAATATTCCTTTGCAGAATCCTCATGTGGTCTATGAAATCTCCCATCTTATTTCTCATCATACTTTGTGTGCTCATTTTCTTTATAATAGTCTTCTCCGCCAATATGCTGATAGGATACTTCCTTATTTGAAGGAAAACAAGAACCATTATTATTTTGCCTATGAACTTTAGGTCGTTCATCCTTATTATAAAAATGAACCCCCATTTCTTCATTTATATTTTTATTTTCTTGCATATTGTCATAATGTTTCTCATTATAATTTTGCTCAGAACTATTCAAATTATGACCAAAATGCCTGTTATTATTTCACTGTTGTGAACTTTCACCATACTAGGGGTGATTATGTTCACCATTATTAAATAAACTATAGGTATTTCTATTAGGCACAAGCTGTCTTCGCAACTTATTCAAATCATATTCATTATACTCTTTCTGATTTTCCTCATCACTATTATTCCCTGCAGTCCCTTTTGCACTGTCATGAACACAAGGATCATTAATATTTTTTGACTTGTTTTTTAGTCACACATTGGATTAGAAAAAATATTGAACCATTCACTGTCATCTCTTGTGGTTCTCCCTTCTTTGTCTATTTTAAACATAGGGTTAGTGGCATTATCATGAGTAATGTGACCACTATTCTTTCTGTGAGGAGTGTAGACCGGCACCTGAATGCTTCTATTCTCAACTTCATTATTATTTACTACACCATTTCTGCCATCACTTCCGTCAGGCGAAATAAGGCTTTCCCTTTCTATTCCTATTTTCCTAAGAGCTTCGTCCGGCTGTCTTCTAAGGGCTCTGAGAATCTCCTTATCCTTATGCTTCAATCTAATCATCCCCTCAACTATATCATCCGTCCACCTCTCCCTCTTCTCCTATTCACACATGACCCCTTGTTTACCAGGCTCAGAATATAGAAAAGTATTTCTATACTCATGTTATTCATTGGGCTATGGTGATTTGAAGCTGGGAATTGCTCACAAGAAAATTCCTAACCTTTATCTTTGTCAGGGTTCTTTTCGAGAGATACATACAACATCTTCTTCTTTGAATTCTTATTCCTCCTATTCGGTTTCAATTCAGCAAATGAATTGTTCTTTAGGGATCTTCTCCCTAACACAGGATTCACCTGATACTATGTTTTAGAGTCGCCACCTCACTTCCTATGAGGAATCAAATACTGTTCTGAATCCTTCTTCCTAGTAGAGTCTTTACAACACTAACCAGAGATTCTGAAACTGACTTTCACTGATAGGTATCCCCAGTAGAGTCGCCAATTTGTTCGTGCTCAAAAATGCTGACCGTTTTGAGGCCAACTGACAGGCACAATAAATGCCTCTGCAATTCTGGTTCGATCGAACCAAGGCTGGTAGGCCTAAATCAAATATGTTGTCTAACTGCACAAATACGCGCATAAACAACAAAAATTCCTTCCAAAGGGGTTACTGATCCTTGGAGGAAAAGGCAACCTAATATCCTAATTGTCAGATAGCTTGAAATCTAAACTAAGGCTAGGAATTAATGCTAAACCTAATATAATGCTTGGTAAATAGGATAATAGATAAGATATGTACTTCACAGAAAGAAACAAATGACAAATTCAAATGAACGAATAGACTAGTGCCTGATACCAAAATGGGAATAGAGTCAGATACATTCAATGTTGTGTATAACCGGAGACGGTTTTAAGATAACTCACTTCTGTAAAATGAGACCATCAACCTACAAATTTCTATTGAAACAAAATTTACAACAATTTATACAATAGGTCCTATGGTTTTTAACTCAACTGAAGAGCCCAAAAGGAAACGATAACAGGTTCTCAAACCATGCTACCATTATTCAAATTGTACATATTAATCATAAATAAATGCATGAAATAGAAAACACAATAGGATACCCTGGCTAGATAGTAATCTGAGAAACCAATTGAACGTAAAAACTATATTAACAGTAGGGTACAAAAACTTATCTGATACTCGTACATAAGATTTTGGGCATTAAGTTCCAATCCGTGAGAGGTAGATTTTTTGCTGTGATTCATCATGTTCTCTTGTTTACAATATGAACTATTATAAATATATTTGCCAATGGTTCCCTGTGAAAGGACATGCCCTTTCACAGGACCTAATTATATCAACTACCCTCAAAAATATAAACAAACCATAAAAATGGTTGTTAGGGAAATATTTCCCGTACATTTGACTTAATTCTTGCACTTTTAGGTGTTCCGTGCATAATAATCCAATGTTTAAGTTCTTGCACAAAACACTTAACATTAGATCATATTAAAACCCTAAAATTTAAAAATTATTACATACGTAATATATTAAGCTTATATAAAAACTATTTATTATTCATTTATTAATTAATAATTAATTGAAAATAAATAGGTGACATACATTAATACATGTACTTGATAAATAAAGTGGAAAATGAAAATTAAAAACTAATTATTAATCATCCACATTAATTATAAAAAATGTAAGCAAACATATTAATTATTAAATCATAAAAGATTTCAATAATGAGATAATAAAAATAAAAATATTACGTTTAGAATTATTCTTTTACTTCAAAATAAAACATAATGCATTTATTTAAGAAGATAATCCATTCATAAACATAGTTCAATGTAAAATTCAATATAGACATATTTCAAAAGCATTAGGGAAAAAATTTTATAATCCATCCTAATGAAAAGAGGAATGCATCTACCCTAAAAATCAAAACAAATCACTTAGGGTAAATACATTAATTTTATAAAACCATCACCCTAATGTTTTAAAATATTTCTAATATAAAATAATATTACAACCATTTTACATAAAATTACACACATAGTTTTAGAAAACTAAAACTCACTTTCTAAAAAGAAACTCTAAAATATACATATTAAAAATCAACTAATTCATAAAAAAGTAAGGTAGAATTATTAATACCCTAAAATTAAAGTAAATGAGTAAGGAAAAAGTTACTTTTAGGGATTTGCAACTAAAGAATAAATGGAAAACCCTAAATAGTTATATAAAAAAAAAAATTTACATTATACATCACTAAATTTTAATAATAATAATGCAATAATGTTAAAACCTTTTCACCTTATTTGGTAAAAATATTAATGTTAAAAATATATTAGGTGAAAATACAAAATTGTATTTAAGGATACGAAAAAAGAAAAAGAATTATCATCAAAATATACCAAAACCCTAAACAAATTAATATTCATCAAATTTAACCTTTATTTCATCATATATTTTTTACTTTTAGGGTTTTGGGGGTAAATCAAAAATTAAAAATAAAATAATTATTAGTGACTATAACACATGAAATTCCTATCTCATAAACAAAATTCACTTTAACAATTTATATCAAAGGAGATAAGACTTTCTTTAATTTATACACTTGTTTACAACTACACTCCCAAGGAATAATATAGAGCAATTGGTAGGGTTAGGGTCGAGTAGTTAGGTAGGAAAAGGAATGGATCGAGAGGTCGACTCTTCAACTCCCTCTCCCCATTCTTTTTCATAAAAATGGAAAAATACATAAATTCATAAAGAAATTTCTAATTTAATTTAAAATTTAATTAGGGAAGAAATTACTCCCTAAGTAAAAGGTTGCACTTTATTTCTCACCTGCACATAAAACAAAGATAAATAAGTATCTTCTCCTAACCCTTTCGAAGAAAACAAATAGACTAACTGGTTAGGGGGTAGGAGGGTAGATAGGTAGGAAAAAAATCGGCTTGATAGGTTGAGTGTTCAACTCTCTCTCGCCGCCTTTTGTTCAACCTATTTTATTTTTTATTTTTAGAATTATTATTATCTAAAATAAATATGCATAAAATAAAGCAATTTACAACCTAATACATGAGAATAAAAATAACAAACACACACGTCTTTTATCCATTTTAATCTTTTATCAAAGGAAATATATAAAATATGAAAAATATATATTATACTTCCCTGACGTCCTGTTCTTTTAGGACTTGAAATTTTCAGTGTCAACACCTATCACGTTTTTGTTGATGGGTCTTGGCACAAGCTCCCAAATATTGATCTTTTTAATTTGGTCTAACTCCTCTTTCATGGCAACCACCCAATGTTCATCTACAACTGCCTCTTTAAAACACTTAAGCTCAATCATGGACATAAGTGAGAAGTGATCATCCTCAAAATAGTTAACATTTTTCCTAGCATTCCTAGTCTTTCTTTCAGCTATAACCTAATCAATAGAGTGATTCTTTTGAACAAACTTTAAAGGAGTTTTGAAATTAGAAGCATCATGATCACCTTGAGAATCATACCCGAAATTATCATATAAACTTTCAGCATCATTAGAAGTGGAAATTGTTTCTTCATGAGCATATTGTACTTTACCTTTTTCATTCTCACCACTTTTGCTAGCTGTTACAACTTGGATATGTGGAGGAGAAGAAGGTACAACAGTGCTGGTTTGAGTTTTAGCTGATACCACAGTGCTAGTTTGAATTTTTCCTTCTTCAAAGCTATCATCATTCTCACCAAATTCATTAGTAACCTCATGAATCTTAACATTAGCACTCTCTACTAATTTATGCAGCATTTTATTGTAGCATTTGAATGCTTTACTTTTAGAGGAATAGCCAAGGAAAATTCCCTCATCAGATCTAGATTCAAACTTACCCAAATTATCTTCATCTCTTCTAATATAGCATGGACTCCCAAAAATTTTAAAGTACTTAACAGTAGCTGGTTTACCTTTCCAAAGTTCATATGGAATCTTGTTGAACTTTGGCCTCAACAAAGTTCTATTCTGAATAAAGACTGTTGTGTGGACAGCCTCTCTCCAAAAAACATCTTTAACTTTTCTTTCATTCATCAAACAACGTGTCATTTCTTGAACAGTTCTATTTTTTCTTTCCACGACACTATTTTGTTGTAGTGTTCTTGGGGCTGAACCTGTTTCTTGATTCCATGTTGCTCAAAAGACTTAACAAAGTCATTTGAAGTGAATTCTCCCCCATTATCAGAACGCAAGCATTTGATTTTCATATCCATTTCATTTTCAACTAGATTTTTAAAAATCTTGAACTTTTCTAAAGCATTTGATTTTTCTTTTAAAAAAGTAACCCAAGTCATACGAGAGAAGTCATCAATAAGAAGCATAAAATATTTCTCACCATGAAGACTCGTTATCCTCGTTGGTCCACAAAGATCTGTATGGACAAGCTCAAGTGGCCTACTGTTGAAATGATCTTTTGGTTTGAAAGAAGTTTTAGTTTGTTTGCGCTCTTGAGAATTTTTGCAAGCAGCATTAGTTGGTTTCTCTATCAAAGGCATATCTCTAACAGCCTCTTTTTTACTGATCTTGATAAGATTATCAAAATTTACATGCCCAAAACGCTTGTGCCAAAGCCAAGTGTCCTCTACTTTGCTCAAACAACAAGTCTCATCAGTAGAGTCATCAAGAATATAGAGATTATTTGCAGCTCTAGTTGCTTTAGCTATGACATCAACTTCCTTTTTAATAGTACAAGAATTTGAGTTAAAACTAAAATCATATCCTTGATCACATAGCTGACTTACACTTAACAGATTGTGTTTCAATCCTTTAACATAAAGAACATTCTCAACAATGGTTTCATCATTATTAATTAAGACTATACTTATACCAGCAACCTTTGCTGAAGAGCTACCACCAAATCTAACATTTCCACCTTTCATTTTTTTGAGAGAATGAAACTTACTTAAATCACCTGTCATATGTCGGGAGCAGCCACTGTCAACATACCAAATATCCTTCTCACTGCTGGCTAGAAAAGTTGTTTGAACAACAAGAGCTTTTAGAGGTGCCTCTTGGACTTTTCTTCTCCAAACCTTGGTCACTTTAGTCCTTTTAGGTTCAATATTGTAGAACAAATCTGCACTTACAAAATCTTGAGGTATAGCCAAACTTGTTACAACTGTAGCAAATTAAGTTGTACTTCCTAGAGACATTTTTTTCATGCTGAAAATAATTCTTGAAAGGAGTAGCTCTACAATCAGCAGCTCTATGTCCAAAGTAATTACATGCAAAACAGTAGCCATAGAAAAAAAGTTTATTTACCTTGTTAAAAGTAGACTGACTACTTTCCAGTGGTGAAGAGTTTTGATCAGATTGCATGCCAACTCCTCTCTTATTTTTGGTAGGTCTTTGAGAACCAAGAATGTCATCTAATGTGACTTTACCACTATTGAAAGACAGTTCTTCACTGAAAAGCATTAAAGTTTTACCAATGTTTCTGAGAGACAATTTTAGCTTCTAGATTGGCAATGTTTTCTTCTTTTATCTGAATCTGATTTTCCAAATCCTCACGAATCTTTTTGGCCTCCTCATTCATAATTTTAAAATCAACAAGCTAAGTTTCAACCTCTTTAAGAGATGTAGCAATCTTCAACTTTTCGACACTCTCAACTTGTAGAAGATCCGCAAGACTTAGAGTCTTCTTTTTCAATTTTTTAATCTCAGCTAGAGCTGAAATCAATTCAAGTTCAAGGTCCACTTCATCATCTTCATCATCTTCATTTTCTTCGAAACTCACATCATCAACAACCATGAACATGACTTCATTAATCCGAGAATCGCTTTCGTTGCTAGAAGAATCATCGTTGTCATTTTTTTAAAACAACACCTTCTTACCCTTTTCAGATTTCCAATTCTTCTTGGCAAATCTCCTAGATTTCCAAAATTTAAATTCATTCTCATCATTGCTGTCATCTTCTTTATCAAACGGACACTTAGAGGCAAAGTGACCAAGTTTTCCATAGTTGAAGCATTTCAAAAGAGATTTGTCTTTACTTTTGTTAAGGCCCTTTTTCAGCCTTCTAATAAGGTAAGCGATTTCTTCACTAGAGTCCTCATCTGAGCCATCACTATGATTATATTCTTTGTCCTTGCTTATTTTAAAAACCTTGAAAGCAAATTCAATTTTGGAAGGCCCTTCAATTGTAGTTCTTATCTCATAGGCAGTCAAGATACCATGCAATTTATCAACTGTTAGAGTGTCCAAATCTGACATTTCTTCAACAATAGAGACTTTAGCATCGAGTCTCATGGGAAGAGAACGAAGAATTTTTTGAACCACAGTTTTCTCTTCAACATTTTCTCCCAGACCTTTCAAAGCGTTGACAACCTCATCAACACAAAGAAAATAAGCAACAATGTTTTCACTATCCTTCATGCGAAGATCTTCAAAGATAGCCCAATGGGTTTGAACTTTAGCCTTCCTAGCCTTGTCATCACCATGATATGCATTATACAATTTATCCCAAACATCTTTTTTCGTAGCACAGTGCATGACTTTTACGAATTCAACTTTAGTTAGACCACACAAAATCGCATTCATAACCTTGGCATTATTCTCAAATTCTTTTTTACCATCAGTATCTGCAGGAGGAGTAGAAGGAATGGTGTATCCATTGACAAGACTGAGATAGACATCACAGCCAAGAGACATGATGTAAGTCTTCATGCGAACACTCCAAAACGCATAGTTGTTTCCATCAAAAAGAGGGGCACAATTCGTAGCAGGACCTTCTAAGGCACTCATGATGGGCACAAGGATCGACTCTCAAGTTTTTAAGCACGAGAAAAGAGTGACCTGCTTTGATACCAATTGAAAAACAAAAAATGCTGAGAGGGGGAGGGGGTGAATTAATATTTTACCAAGACTTTTAAAACTAAGAAACCAAAATTTAAATGGGCACACAGCAAAGGAGACAAGACACTCAATTTTTCTCGTGGAAACCCCAAGATGGGTAAAAACCACGACATCACTAATCAGAAGGGCAACTACCCATTACATCTGAGAGCTACAACTCTCCTTTTTAACTTAGCTGATCAGGCTTCAACCTAACCCTGAAGGCTGCAACCTTCTCTTTTGAGATTTGTTTAAACAGAACAAAAATTATACAGTCTTCACAGCAGCATGAAGACGCTTGACTGCAAATAACCTCAACACAAATAAAATGTTGACAGACTGAATGATTGATCAGTTTTTACAAAACTCAAAGGCTCACAACTAACAAAATTGTGCCTCTCTGTGATACAGCAGATGATCTTCTTCAAACCTTGTTACCAAAACCGAAGCTCACTGTTACTCTACTTGAATACACTTTGTCCTAAGACGATTTAGAAAGAATTGGCACTGCCTGTACGCATCTATGTTTTCAAAACACTTTACCAGTCTCCATTGCATGCACAAGTCATTCCCTACTCACCGGCCTAAAGGCACACACGCACTGTCTAAATAGATTCACACTAAAATGTGAGCTCTTGTTCTGCCTTTATTCATCTCCCTATTTAAAACATCAAAACAAGACTCTCGTATATACATTTTTGAACTTCATCTGCCTACGTCAACACCCGCACACTGCTGTATTTAAAAATCCTTTTTTCATATCATGTTCCTTCCCAAACAAATTCATTCACACCCGTGTATCTTCCAAACCACCATTGCGTTCTTCTTACAAAAGAACAACAGCACACGGACACATCACTCCAGGCGCTTTTTTATATACACAGCCCAACCCATTTTTTAATCTCACACACCCGCATGATATCCTTTTTCGCAGTCACTTTTACAACTGTTGTATTTTATTCCCCTCTATTTTCCACACTTAGTCCTTGTTCAAAGATACCATACGGTAGCAACCAGCTCTTCCTTTCCATCTATCCATGTACACCTGGTCTGCTAACAAAACGACCGTTTCCTATTCCATGTGTTTTTTTAATTGAGTTGCACACGTTCTTTTTATACATAACACTTCCTTTTCACTTCCGTGCTGTGTCTGAGAACTGAAAATGATACCCGCACTAGGTAATGACAGTCACAAAAAAACGTGAGTTCCTTGTATCTACGTTTTGTGCCCGCACACGTATTTAATTAAAACGTAAGTTATCAGTTTTGTCCACTCACACGAGCCCAAACGTGTATTTCCAAATGTTCACAGCTTATAATATTTCTCTAGTGTAAAAACGGCTCTGTCAAGAACTAGGATACGTGTTCTTTTCTGTCGTACACTCGACATCTCCCACACACACTCGGCATTTCCAGGAATGAAACGCTACAGACAAATAACCCGACAGCTGGAAAGAAACACTCCAAACAAATACCAGAATTTCTACGCAGAAGTTACAATAGAGATATGTTACAATTCGAAACATTCTTTGACAAATCCGAAACACATGGAGGACAAGAGAACGACAAAGCAGGCCATCCACGAAAAAGACAAAGGCCATGAGGGCAGGACATGTGTTCTTTCGTAAGCTCCTTAGTGGCATCAATGACATAAACGCAACAAAATATACAGAAAAAACATTGTTAGTTTAATTTTCATGTATCTTAACTCCAAGCATGCAAAGACAAAGTTATTGTGAACTTTATTTCACTGACATAAATTCTTTTAAAGATCTTTAATTTCAAGAAATAGATGAGAATTGTTTTTTTTAAGTTTTTGGTATGCTTTACCAAGGTTAATGAAACAGTTGGATTTGAATCGTTCAGTGTTGACCACATATTTTCCCTAGTCAACATAAAGTAATGTCACTTTTTAATTCCTCGATAGAATGATGGATATCAAAAGAGCTTAGAAAAGGTGAAGACTAATAAAAGAAAAAACAAAAGATTCAGTAATGATTTATTTTTAAAAATCGCCTTTGCTTTCAAGCATCTCCCCTGAGAAGGGTCTAGTTCAACATCATGACATGATAATCACAATTAGATCAATGGACCAAAAAAAATCTACAAATTAGTTTACAACACCTAATTACTGAAACTAATCCATATTGATTGTGCATAATATAAATATAGTACCCAATACATTGAAGAAATGAGAGACCGGAGCACTCCTCTCTGTTCAAAAATATGCCTGTCAACTATGACCTTTCTGAGTTAAAGAAAAAGTAGTCGGCACTAGCAAGCTTCTGAAGCTTAGCCTCCACTGACATCACTTTTAATCAAATGTAAGCTACTTTCATTCGATTGTCTAGTCCTGCTCATCAAGAAATCTGAAAATGTCAACACTTAATGCCTTGTGCATCTGTGGTACCAGGAATGTGATCCTGGAGCACTCTTACTTTAGATGAAGAAGATCTTAAAACCAATATACAAGTGACTAAGGGACCATCCTTCCTTTCAACTGTCATGACTTTCCTGCAGTTGGTCTTTGGCTCATACAGACATGTTTTCCAATATGGTCAATGTGAACCTGTAGACATGATTCACCAGACCATGTTTGGGTCATTTATACAGGAACCTGACAGCTCAAAATGCCTAAATGTTAAGGCTTAAAGTCACGAGGAAGTAAATATGATCATATATTTTATATTTTCTTCAGGCTTTGCAAAGCTAGTAATATGTAAAAATTTCTGTATCTCATAAAGGACCATGCATTTTCAGCCAAAAGTTGAAAACTAAAAGCAAACCTGGGCTCCTCACTACATATACATCACTTGAAGCTGTACTGCGATGTTACAACACAAATTCAGTGGTAAATCATAATAATAGGACAAAGTACAAATATTATGCTATTTGAGGTGTCAAAAGTATCAGGAAAATGATGGGAAAATAAATCTCTTGAATTTTTTTAATTCGTTTTCTGAAAAAGGAAACTTCAACAGCTTGATCTTGATTGAAAGACATCTTGGTGTTGTGATTCTAACAGCCCAAGTTTGAAGAAAAGACTGAAAGGAAAAGTTGAAGGCTGTGAACAGTACTCTCACCAGAGAGTATAAATAAATTTCATGCAGCAAAGTTGGGATTGTTTCTATCTGATACGTAACTCACTGGCTTCAAGACTTTATTTAAAATGGAGAGGCGTCATCAAAAGTGTAAACAGGAATTTGCCACTCCTTCATATTCTTTTTTGGATCATCCGTGAGACTAAGGTCCGTGGGCTCTTCTTTAAATGTCTTGATTAATGTCCTGGCACCAGCCAAAACTAAACGCTCCAGCATGAAAAGGTGATAGTTATTTTGTACAACAGGCTCCAAGATATTAGTAAAATTTGAAGAATATGCAAGCCTGTACCTGAAACAAGAACGAAAACAAGAGGCTTTCAGTTCAGTTTCTCTTTATATGCCTAGCTAAAGAACTAAATTCATCAAAATTAATACAGTAGCCTACAGATCAAGCATTTATTGCATGTTGGCTTTGGTTAACGTACTTCACAGAAAGAGGTGAGAAAAACTCAGGGGTTCTTTCATTTGATGCAATAAAAATAGTATGACCTTCAGGAATCCATTTCCCAATTCGCTGAAGGATTGCTTCTGGATGAGTATCCCTGTCAAGATGAGGATGAAGTGTCCTATTCACACCAAACCTGTCTTTCCTAATTTTGATCTTATCACCTCTCCGTACATGCATGGCATCATAATCTCCAAGGATATCTTTTATCTGCATTCATAAACATAGCCTTAGTAAACCAGATAATACAAGATAGACTCAGTCAACTAAGTCTGGGATGTGAAGGTAGTGAGCCTAAATCTGGTCAAAATCTTATTGATTTTAATTATTTTGGCAAAACCCCTATCTATATAGGCCGCCTCCCCTACAATTCTATGGGTAAGTTGGGGTTCTTTTGAGGAAATTATTTGAAATCTCTTTATATACACAAACAAACATAAGAGTAATAATATTGGAACAATCAATATCCTTCAAAACCATCGAATTTGATACACAGGGACGCATCCCCATCCCCTAGCCATTTCAGGGATGGTAGGACATCAAGGGGACTGCCCCTGTCGTCAGTGCTGCCTATGAATCGGCTGGAAATGGCTGAAACATCCCCTAGCCATTTGGGAACACACCCAACCGTCCTCGAGACAGCCAAGGGACATCTCAGACATCCCTCCCCCCAAAGCTAGGGATGCTTCTGGCCAAGAAACAGAAACAAAACAAAGGTTTTTTTTTTTTTTAAATTGCTTGTATTTGTCCATAAATCATCAACATTTTTAGTATGGTTGAAAACTGAAAAAGGCTCTGCAGTTTCACTACTTTCTTCATCATAAAATCTAATGTAATGATTAGGTTTTGTGTCTATGTAGTGCACTTTATTAACTATTTTGTATTCATATTCTGCTATATTTCGATTAGGTTTTGTGTCTATGTAGTGCACTTTATTAACTATTTTGTAATTTGTATTGATATTCAGCTATATTTCGCTGTAATAACCACCCAGTTTTTTTATTTTGAATTTTTTTGCAATTTTTATTAATAACATGAACATGCATATGAAATTATTCTGCTGTCATAATGTTTCTTGCTAATTCATTGTTCAACAAATAATGCTGCAAATTGCATGTTTGATGCATTCCTTTTAACAAAAAGAGAGATTCAATACATATCATACATAAGTTCAATGAACAATACAAATACCTCAATGTGGTGGCTGGAATAAGACAACCATAGGTCTGAAATCAACAGTAGCAATGGGCAGACATGAAAGATAACCTGCTACAGGCTGCTACAGCCATAGGAAATTGTTTTTAGCTTCACGTCAAACTCAGGAAAATGCCTCCAAAGACTCCCAGAGTCCCAATGCACTTGCACTTTCAGCCAGTGAAGAACCTCTGGAAAAATCGGTTGAATATGGTTCAACAACAGGTCTGAAACTTGTATTATCTGTGTGGGAACCCCTTGAAATGATACTCTAGCTCTTTAGGAAATTGGCTTACTACTGTCCAGCTCTCTTTCCCTCTCTCTCTCTCTATAATATAATATATTTTGAAAAATACACACACATAATTTTGTATATTGCTGTCCCCTATCATCCCCAAAATGGCTCTCAAGGGAGCATCCCAGAAACCCGTCCCCTGCCGTCCCCCATCCCTGAAACACCGTGGAACATAAATGATTTCCTTATTGAATATATTTTATAAATTAATTTTATTCAACATCATTGGAAAGGTTCCAAAGAACATCGCTATGTATACTCAATATAAATAAAAACATATTTCAACAAAAATCTATTCTCAAAATTTTAACAGAGTTCTACAGTAACTGTTGGTGCAAGTATTGTTTTAACTGTAAACTTGGTTTGTCATGGCCTATTGAAATGCCATTTTTTTGTAATCCATGGGGAGATTGCTTCTGAACCCAATGAGTTACTTCTTGTGGTATCCATCAGATCCATGTTGACATACAGGCCCATGTTTAGGGACAATTGGTATATGATATGTGAGACCAACCTCTCTTTTTGTTTGGGGCTAGCGAATATCATCCATATGCACTAAGAGGTATAGCCCTTATTTTATATTAAACTTGTAAAACATGTTTGACTCATTATTTTCTTCCTTATGGCAGGCAGTTTTGGTACCATACTTTTTGTGTTATATTGTGTCTTGTTGCTTGAATCTTCTTTAGTTTATCCAATCCTACGCTATAATTCTATATTATATTATACCCTAGGACAGATCCCTAAGATAGTGATACTAGTTCTTGCAAGGTGCATGAAAATCTGGTGATCACTTTAAGGTTGTCTCAGATGTTTTGCCTCTGAGTCAATATTGTAAATGTTATTTCTTGCTCAGGCTTGTATCTGGGTTTTTTAAGGAGTTCAGGGGGAATCCAACATTTTCTTCCCCTTTTGCAATCAGCCATTATATTTGATGCTGGTTATTGAAGCTTATGTGAAGACCTTATGGTGCTAACAACAAGCCTCAACTCTTTAATTTGAGATAAACTTAAAGCCAAATTAAATCCTTTCAACAGAACCATCAGATTTTGGACATATGTGAAACCTCTTGTGACTTTATTTCAATTCTTGTCTCCTTCAAAAACAATAGTTAGGACCTACTTTTAACAATTTGAGAAATTCTTCCCTTTGGCCTTAAAAGACCCATCTAAGTTCTCTCTTTCCTGAATTCGGAATTTCAAATTTGGAGGGAGTTTATGTCATAAGAAATCTCTGGCAAAGCAGGAACAGTGTGACAGTAGTAGAGTACCACTAGCACAAGAGCAACAGAGCACAGTAATTATTATGGCACCAACCACATGCAATGCTGCTTGAATAAGCAATGCTCTGGTGGTGGCAGCAGGCCATTTAACACAGCTGTACACCACTTTGGTGATATTGCTGCCAGTAGTGTAATGGTTGGATGCTTGCTTTACAGGGGTGAAAGTCTTCTGTACAATCCTTCTGCCTCATTTAATATGAAGAACCCGCTCTAATTTGTGACATCAGCACTGAGGTGGCAGTTGGCCTGCATATGGCAGATTTGCATGCAGTGAGGTTGATTTGCAACTGGTGCATGGCAGTCTGTTTGGCCTAAAAAAATTAAACATTTTCTTTTTATTATTTATAACCACCCAGTCACCATTCAGAGCAGCATATAGGGCAACAAAATAAAGGGGACAACTAGCAATTTCCTTGAGTAAACTTAGGCAAATGGGGAGCACCACTTGACACATGTAGACGCATCCTTACCTTTTTGAATATTTCAAAAAAATTAATTTGGTCCTGGAGGGAGAAAATATATATTGTATACCTGATCTGAGCCCATTTTTAATGTTTGAAACGATTGAAATGTCTCCTCAAGCTTGGATATTCTTCAAGATTTCTCAATGGACCTAGTCAAAATTTGTGGGAAAAATTTGGGTTTACTATTTCTTGTTTTGAGAAATCTTTGCAAGATTCTTCAAGCTTGCATATGTCACAAGCATGGACATCTTGTGGAAGATTTTCACTTGATTACTTTTGGCCAAAGCCAGCTGAGCCTGTTCAACCCTGTGATCACTTTTTGTTTCTATCCTACCGAAAATTCAAAGCTAGCCAAATTGCTCAATTGTCTACCAGTAGTTCCTCAGGCCTCACTCCAGCTACTACCCTTGAGGATTCTTGGTCTCCTGAGGCTAGGACAGAAGCTCCTCCTATTGCACAAGTAGTAAGCAAATCACAATCCAAACTGGATATCCTTCCCAATCCCTTAGGGCCCATTTGGTTGCGGGAATTAGCCTAGAATTGGCATTTGCAATTTTCGATTTCGTCGAATCTTCAATTTGGGAGTGCAATATGAAAATAGAATAGGAAGATGTAAATGCTCATTTTGCCCAAAATGAGCATTTACATCTTCCACTTGAAAAGGTGGAATTGGAATTTGAAATTAGAATTGGAATTGAGGTGAATCAAATTTTTAAATTTTTAATGTATACCACTTAATTTTTTAATTTTTTATTTGTGCGGAGGGATTAATTTATTTTTTATTTGTTTGCGTGGTTTGTAACTTTGTTATTTATTTTAAAAAATTTGAAAAAAAATTCAAATTTTTTGTCGATTTTTTTTTTTGAATTTTTTCTCAAATTTATTTTCCAAATTTTGTCGATTTGTTTTTCAAATTTTGGTTGCGATCAGTGATTGTAACTTGGTTGTCTGCCTCCAACTTTGGCTGCCTAAAATGGTCTACGATTCCATTTTCCGATTTTCATTCACGTAGGTTGCAATGTCACGAAGCGCATTCAGGTTAGGTTTGTTGACGTACATGAATAAAGCGAAAATTCATTTAAACTTCGTTTTTCTACCGATGACCTTACCTTGCTATTTGACGTAAATTAAATTCCTTTAAATTTCACTTCGATTTTCTATATAAAATTAAATTAATAAAAATGAATTATTAAATTCAAAAACATTTAAACAATTCAAAAAAATATTTTGAAAAAAAACATACTCAAATTCCAATTCTAGTTTCAAAAAGTGGAACAAAACAGAGGAAATACATCTTCTCACTCATATTCTGGGTCAACCAAACGATCCAAACTATAATCCAGAAATGAAAACCAGATTATCAAATCCATGATTTGACCATTTCCAGGGTTTGATCAAATCCAGCATTTCCTAATTCCCGCAACCAAACGGGCCCCTAGCATCTAGTGTCTATGCTGCAATTCCAACTCCACCATCCTGTTTAGGACCACGAGACAAATGCCTGACATAGACTAGACCTCCTCCCACTTCAAGGATTTCTTTTGTTCCTCTTGTTTCCTCAGAACCTAGAGGAAAGCAGTCCGAGGTTCCTTTTGTTCCTCCCATCGCTCCAAGAACAAAGGAAGAAAAGGAATCCATGTTGGATGACACCTTAGTTCCCCTCACTAGACAAAATTGTAATACAAAAAAACACAAAAGACGACACTAGGCCATGGCTCACCAACTTGCAACAAAGAGTAAACCTTTTCCCTATAATCCCTCTCCTATGTGATCAGATCCTAGCTCAACCTAGCTACCTAAGCCATCTTTGCCATCCCTGACCCCTAAGTTGCTTCTCCATCGTCACCTAAGCATGAGCCTTACCTTCCCCAACCTGTCCAAAAGCATAAGCACTTGTCACCTTCCCTACCATCAAGTCCATGGGATTCTTTTGTTCCTCCTCTCAAAACTACTTCTTCAGTGGTTGATGCTCGCGACAATGTTGTTAGCACTATTATAACACCCATTGTGCTATATTCGGCATAGTTCAAAATATCGCAGATATATCTACGATAAGTATACTTCTCGTGATACTTTCTGCGTCCCGATAAACTGTCAATTTATCGCAAAAAACTTATCGCAGTTAAGTTGGAATTTATCGCTGAGAAAATAGGTAAATATCGACGATATTTTGGTTATTTATCGTGGAATTAGGCATATTATTGCCCACGAGCCTTTTTTAGGCAGTGACGGCCCAAAAAAGGCCAAAACACTTTTTATTGGAAAAATAGATTTGGAGAGGAGACAAAGGGCAAAGAGGAGAAATAAGGTCATTTGCAGCCTTCTAGAGCAATTTCTTGTGGATTTGAAGCGGATTCGAAGACTTGTATTTTCTTTTAGTTTTACAAAGACAATTTGCTATTTTTAGTTTGCTTCAAAGATCAAATTATCAGACTATGGCTACGAGCCATCAACATTCCACATGAGGATGCGATTTTGTATCCTATTTGTATATATATATAGATTAGCTTGTTTGGTTTGTTTACTCATTTATTGACTCATTAGATGCATCTCCTTATTGAATTTTGCAAAAAAATGCATTTCTAAGTAAATTTAAGCAATTTTTTAAGTTCCCAATATTTTCCCGAGAAGTTCCCAACTTATCTCTGATATTTGCCAATATCTTTTTCTTTTGCCCTCGCTGATAAGTTGCCGATAATGATATTTTGAACTATGAATTATTCGGATAGTGATCCAAAACACAGAGCTGTCTTTAATTTTTACAAAATCAATGAATCTGGTTCTTGGGGGCATGCGGGATGTTCCTTCTTTGGTGAATGATCCATCAAGCATGAAACCACGCACTTCTCCATGTACTTCACTTGATCTAGTCCCTCTCGGATCTTGCCCACCATCTTTTTATGATGAGCAAGATTGGGATGTGGATGGTTTGTTATGGACCAGCTCACAAGCGTAGTTACCTTTGTCATTTGTCATATGCTTGCATGTATTGTTATCTCCATGATGCATTGCTTAGTATGTATTTTGTTTGTTAGTTCTCTTTAAATGACCCTTGATGCTCCCGTTGGCACAAGGATACAAAGAGAAAGCATCAATTGTGGCAACGCTGTCTATGTTCCTACATTCTTCTATTGGTCATAAATGTAGTTTTGCTTCATCTTTTGGGATGATGCAAAGTGTTGAGACATTTACGTCTCTTCCATGTTGACCCAAAATATTTATTTTGTTTTATGTACTCTTCCTCCTTTGTACTTGTATTTCCATTGTATCTAGGGGATCAAGTTGATTCACATAATCACATGACATATATCATTTGTCATACATCCTTACTAGCCCCAGGTCTTTCAATCCCTTATGCGCTCTTGTAGGATGTTGTGAGGTTTTCACATCATTGCCCCATTGCAAATGGGGACCGCCTCTTTTTGCTTGGCAATAGGAGTATTTGTCTTAGGTAATCTTAGTTGGTAGCAATCTTCAAGTCTCCGAGTCTTAGAGATGAGTTTGAGTAACTTTGGCTCGTTGGGTAGTCAAGTCAGTCAGGGATGTTAGCGAGAGCTGGGCTAAGCTAGTCAAGGATATGGAGTTGAAATCAAGGGATTTGTGATCAAATAAGTTAAAATCTTTTGAAAATCCTTGTTCCAGTTTCAATTTCATCTTAGAAATTCAAGAAAGGTTGTGGGAGATAACACTAATGAAGGCATGTTGATTCCTGGAATTTGGTTGTCTGGTATTTTTCAGAAACTCCCAAAATCTAAAATCTTTATTATAGCTCCTATGAACCTAAAACTACTCTCAAACATCCTGACAGTATTTATATAAAATATAACTTAAAGTACAACTTATACTTAAATGTTATATTTTATATAAATCATCTCACCCTCCAAGCTGAAAAAATCGAAGTGAACAAGGGAGTTTCAACATGCAAAATCAGGTCAAAATCCCAAGATCTTGGGATTTCCGCCCAAGAAGAATCCCCACTTCTCAAAATTTCCGTCGTGGTCTGGAGGGAGTTACAAGTTTGGATATGAGAAGCAATAAAATAATGTCGATCCTCCTTTCAAATGAAGACCAAACAGCATGATGATCGATGTGAAAAAACCTGGGCGGAGTTCTTGCAAACATGGGATTTCCAATCCCAAGAACTCCAAAACTCCGCCATGAAGGCCTTTGGGCGGAATTTCTCACAACTTTGGAATTTCATTAACAACTTCTCCAAATCTCCTCCCTAGGAAGTTGAGTGCCAAATGGATGAGGAAAAAAGAAATTGAGGGGAAGAGGATGAAATCAACAAAACACTTGGAGAAAATAATGAAATCTGAAAATGAAAACGAATTGAATCTCCTTTCAGCTAACTTGGATTGCAAAATCAGATTGAAATTCATAATGAGTGAGCTTTGAGGGCAGTCCAAACATGAAATTGAACTTAAGATGGCAAAATGGACATGCAAGATATGGGTCAGAATTCCCAAGACCTTGGGAATTCCACCCTGGCAAAAATCCCCAATTCTCCAAATCTCTGCCCTACCATAGACAAGATTTTGATGAAATTTATCAACTCCTAGTTGATCAAAAAGGTGAAAAATGATGCTTGAAGGGGTAAGTTGACGAAAATGAAAGGGAAAGACCAAGTTTGTGAACAAATGAAGAGGAAATCGGGCTCAAAAGGAGGTCAGAAATCCCAAGATCTTGGGATTTCCGCCATGTTCTCCATAGGAATACAATGTATTTCAAGGTGAAAATGGAGATTGGGTTCCATTCTATAGGCTCAAAATGATGGAGAATGGCATAGTCGATCAAAATTTTAAAGAAGCAATGTGTAAATAAGCCCTTAAGGGCGGAGTTTTCCAAGACTTGGGAATTTCATTCCCAACTTCATCAAATCTCCGCCATGAACCCTCTTGGGCGGGACTTTTACAATTTGGAAATTTCATTCCCAACATCCTAAAACTTCCACCATCTCTCCAATATGAAATGCAATGAGATTAAGATGGGAAATGAAAATTGCAAATCTACATGACGATTTCGAAATGCAAGAAGTTGGCCAAATGTGCAAATGAAGATGATGGGTAAGACTACCAAGGGGGGCGGAATTTCTCACCACTTGGGAATTTCATTCCCAGCTTCTCTGAATCTCCGCCATGAACCCTCTTGGGAGGAATTATTACAAACTTGGGAATTTCATTCCCAGCATCTCGAGATATCCGCCCTTGACATACAAGGGCGCTCAATGCAAAAGGAGAAATCAATTGAACTGATGAGAAAATCAAAAACAAAATGAAAATCTGATTTCATGTAGAGCTGGGCTACTTGGATTAAATAATAAATTTCAATTTGTTTTTTTTTTGGCAATGGAGAAAGCCGGCCTTTGAGGGGAATTTTAATTGTTTAAACAAATAAATTTCATTGGCCAAATATATGGGCAGGTCGGCCCAACTAGGAGACACACCCCTTCGATCTTGCAGTGACCTATAAAAAGGAGGAGATGACATCTCATTTCACCATCAGACAAGCAGATTGACCTCCTAATAAGCAGTGAATCTCTCAGCTCTCATAAGTAGCGATTTCTCATGCATAAAGTCGGCAAATTTTGGTGATTACAACGGGCGAACTTGGAGAAATCAGTAGAGACAAATCTCTGATTTTGTCAAATCAGAATTTAAACTTGCAAAAGGCAGAAATCTGGGCAGAAATTAGAAAAAATCAGACCTTACAAAGTTGAATTCTTTATCAAATAGAGGAAAAAGTTGATTTAAAGCTAAGGGCAATTTCATATCATGTAAGCTTTCAGATTTCCTTAATATCATTTATACCCATCATTTTGTGAGCTTGATAAAATTTCTCTTTTGTTTTTGCAAGGTAAACTATGAAAAAAGAGGGACTTGGAGAGCGAGGGATGCTACAAGATTGAGTTCAAAACTTCAAGCAAGAAGATGCTCCAGGTTGAAAATGCAAATTCAAGGCAAGATCAAGATGAAGTCCAAGAAAGAAAAGAACAAGGAGAAAGAAAAATCAGAAAAAAAAATCACCCTGAATTTCCTCTAGAAAGCCAAGTTTACTTTGAAAGATCTAGCTAGATGAAATACCTCATCACTTCAAGAAGATTACAGTCAAAGCATCAAAAGAGACATCAAGTTTGCAAGTACAAGCAAGTTCAAACTCATGACAATGAGAAGATTTTCTAAAGAAGGAGAAAATTTGAAAAGATGAAGCAATTTGGGAATATGCCATCATAATTGAAGGCTTGATAATGTTGACTACCAAGAGATATTCCCATCACCAAAGAATTGATCAAGTCTATGATTTAAAGATGTTGAGGTGGCACCCACTTGTCTTCAACCAATCAAAAGGCTCCAACTACACATGTTCAAGCACATTCAATCAGATTATGCCAAGTGTACATGTGGATGGAATCTAGTGCCTCTACCTTATCTATTTTCTCATTGGTTCTCAAAGGCATTGTAATTTTCTTATTAGCCCACAGGGTGGTGCCTTCATTAATTTGATGATAGTGTGGCAACCCTAATTAGGGTTTGTAATGGATAAATCTTGGCCCTTGATCTCGAATTGACCTTAGCCCTTCATTGTAATTGAACAACTATAAAATGCCAAGGCCTTCTCATTTTTAACTCATTAAGATTAGGGAGGAGATTAAGAATACATTAGAGGTAGAGTAGGAGAGGAGACTTGTCAAAATTATTGCCATAATGCTATCAAAGTAATTGTTGATTCATTGTTGGTCTTCATGGTGGATTACTTGTGTTGCTTTGGACTATTGCATGGTTTCTTCAATTCCTCACATAGATTAGATTCCATTTCATGTTGAATAAAAGTAGATGGATGGAAGATATTATTGAATGGTGATTAATGGTGAAGCAAGTGTCCATGTACTTGTTGATTGTAAGTAGCAGTGTAACGTTAGTCCAGGACTAAATTGCAAGTGTTTAACTTCTATTAGAAATGTTCATTTAGATTGCACCTTCATAGGGTATTTGGATGAATATTGACAATGTGAAAACCATTTCCGCATCCTTAGAAGATAAGACCCTCCTATGCCTAGTTGACATGGCAAAGCAAGCATTGGTTAAAGGCTCACCCTATCATCAACATTGTCTTGCATTCTTAGAGTTAGATAGAATTTCTAAACCCTTATCTATTTCCAATTGTTTGGTTGGAAGTGATTGAAGAAGTTAAAAGTGTTGATGATCATTGAATGAATAGTGTAAGTCCTTTTGTGATAACCAGCATATCACATCATAAAACTGAGTGAAATTCCACAATAAGAAGGAACCTTGAGGTTGTCTCATTTTATCACACAATCCATAAACATTGTTTAGCTAAACATGGCATCATAAATTGTTGCCGCTTACATTTTCACACTAGGTTTAGCACTATGTTTTAGAGTTTGTGTTTGGTTATGATTGAATGTGCCTATCTTGAGTTTTGTTTGACAAACCTGGTCAAATCCTCTATTGTATGAAGTGCAAATTGTGTCATGATACTAGCACCTAGTGCTAACATCCCAAACAAACACACCAAAACTTTTGAATTTACATGTCAGCCGTAAGCTCTTAACAAACACAATCCTAGCATCCACCTAATCTTGAATTGTTATTGCAAAAAGGTGTTAGTTGCATATAGATGTAACTTTCTCCCTTCTCCCTTACAAAGGTCTAAGTGAACAACTAGAGATCAATTCTATAGAGGAACAAAAGAAGCAATCATCAAGAGAACAATTATCAAGCACACTACAATCTACAAAGCTACACTCGAGTATTGTTTCTTATTTATTGTCATTATCATGTTAAGCACCAACACTTGCAAGACTTCGAAGGAAACTACATCATCACATTGTGTGGGGCTCCTAGCGAAAGTGTGACATCTAAGGTAACTCTATTCATCACGGTTTATATTATTTGTTTTGCCTCTACTCCCTCAAGAGTATGCACTCTTTATCATAATCATCATTGTTGATATTGTGGAGGTGGGAATCGTTAGGAAAATGTGTCCCAACCTTGCATTTACATAGGCTTACTATTTTTAGTAAGTTTTTCGTTTGAGCACAATTTTTCTCTATTCTCTCTTTGAAGGTTCCAATGGGCTAGATAAGCATGCTAGTAGATTTTTGTTGCGAGATAATGTCCAGTTTTGAATTCAATTTTGAAGGCTTTAGAGGCTTCGAAATGAGCCAAAAATTAGGTAAACAGCCTAGCAATTTACATAGTGATAGAGCACATTGCGAGGTTTCTAACGCTTCAAACGGTTTGTCAATTGAACACACGGTTCGAAAGTTAAGGCTGTTAGGAAATCAGATCTTGGGAATATAATTTATTGTTTTATGTTCACTAATAAATGACTGTTCTGATATATAAATAGACTATGATGCTTTTTATATTTATACTGATTATATTATATGCTGTGACCGCAGGTGATAACAGCAATGAACTCCTTTTATTGATTGTGTTATCCATGCGATCACAGCATACATATATATATGCTGATGATCGGATGACAGCAAGCAATGTGTCTCTTCACAGTTGAAAGGGCGCGACCCATGGTCGCTGCTTGCATTAGTGCTAGCGACTGTTAACAACAGTCGCTAGCACTAATGTAAGCAGCGACTTACATTAGTGTGTAGTCGGCTGTCTTCAATGTTCATTCATTCGACTTGATGGTCGATGTTAACAATTATGATAGATATCGAACATAGTTCGATCAATGTTAATGTAATATCATAATATTGTATTATGATATTATCATTATTATATTATAAATATAATAATGATAATATGATAATAACAATATAAATTACAACTCTTTATTAACAATGTATAGAATAGTATAATATATATATATATATATATATGTATGTATACGAATGAAGCTATATCTTAACACTCCCTCTTAGCGAGTGAGTATTAAATATCAAAAGTCTATCATGACATCCGCCAATTCGGGACGCACAAGTTAATGTAGTCTCGTCATGAAAATAGACTTGAATATCATGATCTCCGCACATTTGGGACACACAATGAAGTAGTCTATCATGATATGGTTTCGTTATTACACATCCAGTAATAACAAGAGTCAAGATCTCCGCACAATCGGGACACACAATTAAGTAGTCTATCTTGACACTTTGGTTAACCATTTACAAGATCGTCACCTTGAAATGTTAACCCACACACAAATGATCATTTACACAATATTGCAATATACACATTTTATTCATGAATAAACAACTTATAAATAAGAGGGGTTTAAACCATACATCAAACCTTGATCATGCCAAGTTTATTTCTGAAGTATTCTATCTTCAGTTTTGCCAGTGACTTGGTGAAAATATCAGCATTATGTTCTTCAGTACTAATGTACTCTAGCCTTATGATATTTCTCTCTACCATATCTCTTATGTAATGATATGGAATCTCAATATGTTTGGACCTGTTATGGAAAACTGGATTAACAGATAACTTGATACAACTTTGATTGTCACAATGAATCACAGTTGGATCTAGAGGTTTTCCAAACAATCCAAATAATAGCTTTCTTAACCATACTGCTTCACGTGCTCCCATGGATGCTGCCATATATTCAGCTTCAGTGGAGCTTAATGCTACTGCTGACTGTTTTCGACTGAACCAAGAAATCATAGCTTAACCAAGACTGAAACAACACCCTGTAGTGCTTTTTCGATCGGTAGTACTTCCAGCCCAATCAGAATCAAAATACCCTTGAAGATTGATTTCTACCTTTTCATACTTTAGCCCAAATCCAATAGAGCCCCGTAGATATCTCAAGATATGCTTAGCTGCCATTAAGTGTATTTCCTTGGGCTCACACATAAAGTGACTCACAACATTGGTTGCATAACAGATGTCAGGTCTAGTGTTCACTAAGTGCATAAGAGAGCCAACAATTTCTCTATACAATGTAGGATCAGAGGGTTCAGACTCTTCTGCTTCAACTTTGAGTTTGTACAGATTTGTTTCCATAGGTGTGGATAAAGGCTTACATTCCATCATTCCAAACCTGGTTAAAATATCAATAGTGTATTTTTGTTGATTTAGCAGAATATAGCCTTCCTTTTGAAACACTTCCAACCCTAAGAAATAATGTAAGAGTCCTAGATCTTTCATGTCGAATTCAATAGTGAGTTTTTGCTTACATTTTGCAATAAGATGATCTTCTCCTGTTATTAAAAGATCATCTACATAAAGAACTAAAATAACCATGTTGTTATCTTAAAGTAAATGTTAGGATCTGCATCATTTTTAGAGTATCCTAATTTTGAGAGATAGCTGTTTATCCTTTCATACCAAACTCTGGGAGCTTGTTTCAACCCATATAGTGCTTTCTTGAGTTTGCAAACATATTTTGATGCATCATATATAATGAACCCTTCTGGCTGCTCTAAATATACTTCTTCAATGGTGTCATTTAGGAATGTCGTTTTCACATCCATCTGGTGTATCTTCCACCCTTTAGATGCTGCTATAGCAATAATGGTTCTGACTGATGTATACCGAGCTACAGGGGCAAATGTTTCTTCATAGTCAATACCTGCTTTCTGTGAGAATCCTCTAGCAACAAACCGAGCTTTATGCTTCTCAATACTTCTGTCAGAAGCATATTTAGTTTTGAATAGCCATCTAGAAGAGACAACGGTTTTATTTTTAGGTCTAGGTACTATGTCCCAAACATCATTCTTTATTATAGATTGATATTCTTCAATCATTGCCTCTCTCCATGCTTGATTAGATAATGCCTCCTTTGGATTTGATGGTTCTGATTTATTGATTTCGGTTATAAGAGCTGCATAACATTTTTGAGTTCTTGTCCTTTTACTCTCATGAGATATTTCATTAGGTTCTACATTATTTTCTTTAATTATTTGCCTTGCCCATAATGGCCTTTTCTTACCATTGATTACATTCGTATTCTCATTTTCAATGACAGGAGATTCAAGTTCTTCTATATCCTCCCTCTCAATTTCAGCAGTGAGATCTTCTTCCATCTCCAAGATGTTATCTTCTTCAAGATTTTTGAATGTGTTATTTTCAACAAATTTTACATCTCTACTCATCTCAATTGATTTTTGTCTTGGAATATAGATTCGATACCCTTTTGTGTTTTCACTATAACCAACAAGTATGCCTCTTTTACCTGATGGTTCTAGTTTAGTCCTCTTCTCTTTAGGTACATGAATGTATACGAGACATCCAAATATCCTAAGATGACTTAGGTCTGGTTTGATCCCTGTAAATGCTTCTTCTGGTGTTATGTTTTCTAATATGGAGTGTGGACACCGATTTTGAATATATACTGTTGTATTTGAAGCTTCTGCCCAAAAAGAAGTATGAAGGTTTTGATCGAGCATCATGGCTTTTGCTGCTTCGATTATGGATCTATTCTTCCTTTCTGCTACTCCATTCTGTTGAGGATTATATGGTACAGTATACTCCCTCTTAATCCCAACAGAATTACAAAATTCTTTAAATATGTCAGATTTGTACTCACCTCCATTGTCTGATCTTAATACTTTTATTCTTTTATCTGTTTGATTTTCTACTAATGCTTTAAATTCTTTGAATTTAGATAGTACCTCGCTTGATTCTTTAACCTTAAGAAAGTATATCCAAGTTTTTCGAGAATAGTCATCAACAAAAATAATATGGTATAGTGATCCTGTTAATGAAGGTGTTGACATGGGTCCACATAAATCAGTATGAATTAATTCTAAGATTACTTTAGATTTGTGCTCACTTGTAGGAAAAGACCCTTTTATGTTCTTTCCTAGTGCACAACCTTTGCAAATGCCCGGATGATTATTTTTGAAGTGTGGAAAACCCGTAGTAATCTTGTTTATTAAAGGTAGAGCATTATATCTTAGATGTCCCAACCTCTTATGCCATAATTCATTGTGATTTGCGATTTCATGAGTTAGTGCAGATTTCTGATCATTACATATTTTATAAAGACTACCATCTCTTGTCCCTATGATTGTAGCATTCTTCATATTTGAATTCTTAGGCCATAATAGAACTTTGTCTTCATTAAAGGTGACCCGAAATCCTTGGTCTGCTAGTCCTGATATAGAGACTAAGTTTCTTCTGATTCCAGGTACAAATAGAACATCTTTTAGTTGTAGAGATACTCCATTCTTTATCTTTATGGTACAGGTCCCTATTCCTTTCACTGGGTAGGTGGAGTTATCCCCAATAGTCACTTCTTCGGTTGAATAATTTTCAAGTGTCTCAAACTAATTTTTGAATCCGGTTATATGTCTTGATGCACCACTATCAATTATCCAAGTTCTATTATTGGAATTTAGTTCACTTGAGAGAGCTGTAAAGAAGAGTGGAATTTCTTTTGCTTCAGCTATGGTGGCTTGAGTCTTTTGCCTTTCAGGACAATGTCGATGAGTGTGCCCATATTTATCACATTTGTAACATTGGATTTTAGAAAAATCTCTTTTGAATCCCCTCTTTCTTTTTAAAAATTTTCTCTTTTTGTTGTGGGACTTTGTGTTGAGTGTTTGTGTTTCTCCCTCTTTCTTTAGACCTATTCCTCTGGTAATAAGTCTTGATTCTTCCTGAGTACAGTCATTCTTAAGTTGATCAAATTTTGGTAGAGGTGGACGTGTGCTTATGCATTGAATAAAGTTCTCCCAGGATGTTGGTAATCCCCTTAGTGCTATTAGAGATAATTCCATGTCTTCTATAGTGTTGCCAATGGAGAATAGTTGATCTCGTATTTCAGCAATTCTCAGGAAATAAGATGTAACTGTTTCTCCTTTATTCATTTTTATGGTCAATAGTTGTTCCTTCAAGGTTAATATTCGACTTGTATTGTTTATCTCATACGTGTTGTGAGGTTTTTACAACATCGCCCCATCCATGGGGACCCCCTAGCTTCGACCTTTTAGACTTAGCCAAGTTTAACCTTGCCCCGTCCTCGTGGTTTTAATTGCCTGGATTGATTCAGTGTATGCAGTGAGAAATGTTTAAAATGCGTTTGATTTTGGATTGAGAAGTTTGATTTTGGTTTGAATTGAAGGTCTTGACGATGTGGTGATTTTGAATTGAGGATTTTGTGAATTGATTTAAAGTAGAAAATCTGATAGTTTGAAATAAAAGATGAAGTTGGAATTTGTTTGGTTATTTGAAATTTAATTTTGCGATCTTCAAAATTCTTGACGTTGTGGCAATCTTGATGGAATTGAATTTCAATTTTATTTAATTGCTAATTGTATGATCTTTGAAAATGATTTTTGGGGTTTGCAAGTTTCAAGTTTTAAATTATCCTTTCAAATTTCGATTTTATGATTTTGAGTTGCAAATTTCGATTGGCTAATAATTTTTATTTTTTTTGAATTTGCCATAGTGATGATTTTGATATTATGAATGGATCTAATGCTAAGTTCGAAAATCCTTGTTTGGATTAATGATATTTCAAATTTCGAAAAAATCTGAATGGCAATTCAAAATTCATTATTTGTTGTGGCCAATTGCGAATTTTGGTTTGATAATCAGTGTTATTTTCAAGATCCAATAAGGTCTGGACTGAGTCGTTGAATTTTCAAATTTTATGGATTACCTTGCAATTTTCGAAATTATTATGGGATATTGGTTGATCATTGCAATCTAATTTCATTCATGCATCGGATGTTGTGTCAATGAAAAACCAATAAAGAATCTAATGCCTTGGATCTGATCTTGAACCTGCCTTATAATTTTCGATTTTCTTTAATGCTTTTATTTAAAAAAAATCGAAATTGCATTGGATGTTTATTTTCCTTCATTTCAAAATTGAAAATCTATTTGCCCCTGCCAAGTCATCCCTCAAATTTGCATTGGGTATTAAAATTCTTGCTTTGCCAAAATCGAAGTCTAATGGGTTTTAATGCAAGTCGTCCCCTATATTTGCACTTGCATTTAATTTTTCTTTCATTTCAGGTGTAGGGTCGGCCTTGGAAATGGGCAGGGGTAGCGGCTATAAAAGGAGGGTGGAGGTCCTTCATTTTACACACAGCAAATTCAATTTGCAAGCTCTGCATCTTAGGAGCGAATTCAGTCTATAATTAGCAGCGAAATACTCCATATTTTGGCGTTTTGCTCCAAGTTTGGTGGCGAGTTAGATTTGGGTAGTGGCAGCCCTACTTGAGATTAAGTCTGGGCAGAATTCATAGCATTTGGAGGTCAGATCTGGGCACATTTTGAGGCAGCGACTTGGATTTGGAAGCAGTTTGGAATCAGACTTGAGAGATGGCAGACCTGGGCATGTTTTGATCGTTTTAGAGGCATCTCCAATGCATCAAAAGGTAGTTTTTGAGGACAGCTTGCATAAGGAAGATCAGTAATTGTTGAAGTCTCATTTGGGGGCCCATTTCTACCTGATTTGACACACTTGTTTGAAAGAATTGAAGACCTTTTTCATGCTATTTGCCCCAAATCCGAAAATTTAAGAGTTTGAAAGAGGAGAGGCTAGTGGATTTGGGATAATCAGATTTGTGATTGAGGAGGAGTTTATTGATAGAAGATTCATAGCAAAATTTTGAAAGTGAGTTGAAGAAAGAGGAGATTCTCTTGTGAACTCGGAAGATTTTGGAGGCTAAGCTCAGCTAATTGCATTGACAAGGGACTCCTAGCTTTGTTGTACTTGGGTGAGTGGCCTATCTTTTCCTCTCTCTTTAACTGTTTTCATTTCATTGGTACTAGTTTAGGTGTTGAAAACTAATTTCAAGAGTAGAGTTAGGTGTTTGGATATTAAGTTGATTACTCGATTGTCTTGATTGGCTTTTTTTCCCTCAAGTTCTTGCTTGTATTTCATCTTAGGAAGAAGATTTGGAGTGATAAGTGTAGCTCATCTTAAGGTAAAGGCGGGGAGTGATAAGTGTAGTATTCCACCCCTAGGCGAAGATTGGAGTGATAAGTGTAGTCCATCTTAAGGCAAAGGCGGGGAGTGATAAATGCAGTTTGCATCATTGCATTTCATTTTAGGGAGAAGATTGGAGTGGTAAGTGTAGTCCATCTTAAGGTATTGGCGGGGAGTGATAAGTGTAGTATTCCACCCCTAGGCGAAGATTGGAGTGATAAGTGTAGTTCCACATTCATTGTAGAAAAGGCGGGGAGTGATAAGTGTTTAGGATGGCTGATGCTAATGCAAGCAAGCGACCCAAAGGAACTAATGCTAAAATAGGAGACAAGGAAGTCATGATACCCAATTCCAACTTCCGCTCAAAATTGAAATACGTTGGAGACACCAACATTGGTGCCCTTGATATGATTCAATTGAGAGATAAGTTGAGAGACAGCCAATCTCCTATTGCAAAGAAAGTCTACAAGTCCGGAGTTGTGCATGCAGCTGCCTTCCCTCCTACCTTGCCTTGTCCAGATTTGATCATGGAGTGTGCATCTAGACTTAACATTCAGAGCAAGTCAGTCATGATGGATAGAGAGAAAGTTTTGGCAAACATCAGCGGTCCATTGATTGAGGATACATTTAACATACCTAAGCAGAATGGCACAGAGGCACTATCTATCGATCAGGCCACCAGATTATACCATGACAACCAGGACACATACTTTGCTCAGCTGAAACAGAATTGGTTACATGAAGGCAAGAAGGGAGTCACCAAGACCTCAAAGCTCACCAGGTCCGACTTCAAGTCAGAATATGGCGACCTCATCGTCCTCCTCAACAGAATCATGGGCTTAGCACAAGGTATGCAATTTGAAACTTGAATGTACTATTTCATTGATGGCATAGAAAGTGGAAAGAAGAAATTTGATTGGGCTGCAATAATTAGTGAAAATCTAGAATTACAGCTTAGAACAGTGTTATCTCAAAAACAGTTTTACATGGGATCATATCTTTTTTTACTTAATAGCAAGATTATTTAGACAACCGGGACTTGAGGCTAGGGGAGAAGTTGGTCATGGGCCTGGGCAATACTTGGTGTATGAGTGCTATCCACAGCTTCATTTGCGCAACACCAAGGATTACAAGATATTTTATGATGCCTTTGCCATGAAGTTAGTAAGGATGTTGCAAGGAACTCCTGCTCGGAGACTTTCTCCGGAGGCCGAGGCTAAAGTTAAGAAATATGGGAGTTGGTTCATCCAATTTGAACGATTCACTTACATAAGAGTGGCTGGATGTACAACTTGTCCCAAGAGGCTCCCAAGGTATCCACCCGATCGATTGGTTTTGATGGAGTTGGCTAGACAGCTTGAGCAATATGACAAAATGATGAAACAGAGAGGTGAAGCAGGGGTTACCCTCTCACTTGTGATAGGCAATGACAATTGTCCCAACCATGTTGCCTTTGCATCTGCTGAAAAGGAGTTAGAACAATATCACCTAGCTTGGTATAAAGCGAGACAGGGGTTCGATCCTCATGGTCTAATCAAGTCCGCTCAAGGAGGAACATTTAGGCATGTGCCTACGATAGAGGATTTTTGGGCTAATGCACAAGATGACTTTCATGTGAGGAAGCTAGCTTTCTCAAGACTGTCGCTAAGCCTGATGAGAACCATAAAATGGAAAAACCTTATGATCCCAGACCAGATGGAAGAAGACGAAGATGTGCTAAGAGAGGACTACCACACAGTAGAAGGAACAGAGTTAGATCCCGTCAATTGGAATGATCAGCAGGATCCATCCTTAGAGGCAATTAATAAGACAGTTGAACTGCACACTCAGGAGTGGTATAACAAAAAGTTAAGTCAGTTGCAAAGGTCAAGGGTACGCCTCACTTATGAAAAAATGAGGCCGGTGGAGGTCCAAGCAGAATCAGTTAGCCAGCAGGGTGAGGGCGGTGGCCGACAGCAACCACAGCAGCAACAGCAAGCCAGTAAGGGCAAGAGGAAAGATATAGAAGTTGAGAAGGGTAAGGAAGATCCAAGGCCACCGGCAAAGAAACAGAACAAAGAACCATCTAGAGAAAGTATATTTGAGGATAGAGGACAAGAGCATGGGGTCAGTAGACAAAGTGCAGCAGTTGAAGTGAGCTCAGGTTCAGAGTCAAGTAGTGAGGATAGCAGTAGTGGATATTCTCCTCTATCAAAAAATCAAGTAAGCGAGGATGTGGCAGTCTCTAGTGATGAAGAAGATATGCAAGTTGATATTGAGAGTGAAGCAGTACAAAACGAAGATCGGGCACCCAATGATGAGTATGTAGGGCTAGTTCAGCCAAATCCAGCAGTGGGAGTTTTCACTGGGCCCGCTTGGATGTTGAGGATGCTCCAGCCGATTATTCCGGAGCCACCCATCCAAGCAATTGATGAAATTCAAAGGGATGCTGAGGGAAAGGATGATGCTAGATAGAGGCAAGCAGAAACAGTAGCAAGGGTAATCAGGGATGGTGGTCACAGGAAAGTTCAAATTGCCATACCAAAGGTCACCAAGACAATGGAAGAAATTTCAATTCGAGACTATGATTTTCAAGAGCATGACTTGGGAGCAGCGACGGATGAGATAGAGTGTGAAGAGCTTCAAGAGAGTGTAGCTTCAGTCGTTGAAAAGCTAGCAAGGGCAAATGTTGCAAATGCTAAATTAAGAAGAGAAAATGAGTATTGGAAGGGCATTTATGATGGAACCAGTCAGCCAATCCAACAGGTGCCTAGGGCAGCTCTCCCCCAAGATAGTGAGGACAATTTTGAACAAGAGGCTAAGAAGTGGATCAATGACACCATCCAAGAAGGGCGAGATTTCTTGCTTCCTTTCACTGCTATTTTCAGAGCATTTATAACCATCAGGAACAAATTCAGAGAGTTTGAAGTAAGATGGAGGGATTTCCTTCCAATTCGTGAGTATATCATTCCTAGGTTGGAAGCAGTTATAAGAATATCAGAGGGAACATTGGTGAAGGCCAAGGTGATAAATGAAGGAGAGAAAACAATGGTCGAGTCTTGGTTCATGGCCTTGACGTTTAGATTGGGAACGCTGGATGAAATACAGGACAGAATGGCACAACACAGTCCGGGCATCGAGGCTTTCATTTCAAACACAATGAATGATGCTAGAGTTGCACTAGATTTCGAAGGAATAACAGAGGAGGATTTCAATGAGATAGAGTTTGGATCGAGGTTGGATGATTTGGGAAAGATTGTCCCTTTAGCGAAAAGATTTGACATCCTCGCGCCTCTCAAGGCCTTAGTTCAATTTGCAAGGGATGATGAGAGGGAGAATGAGCAGGTACTACAAGCAGCAAAGGACATGGTCATAACAGCTGAGCTCAAGATGAGGCATTCACCTTGCCCTCCTATGGAAGAAGTTGATAAAATGTTGGCTAAGTTCATTACTTATGCCAAAAAGATGAAGGAAAAGGGTAAAGTTATATTAGAAGACCATTTGATGTAAGCCCATGTGGCATTTTCCCCTTTTTTCTTGGGTAGGGTAGGTGTCAGTTTCGGATTGGCTACCATTTTTGGTGCCTTCTCATTGGTTACCACTATTCTTTTTCTCATTGGTCCATTGATGAGGTGGCATCTTTTCATTGGCCTGGGGGTGGTAACCCTAATTAGGGTTTCTAGGATTCAATCTGGATCGTTGGTTTTGCCTCTTAATCTTGACCATTCATTGTAATTTCAAGCCTCTATATAAGGCCATATACTCTCATTTGTAAAGGGTTGAAGAAAATTGTTGCTAATATAATACCAAAATTGCTTCTCTTATCATTGTTGTGTCTTGCATGGTGATTAAGAACACTTGGTGTTATTGCATGGTTTCTACTTCCAATTGTTAGAGATAGATTTCATTTCAATTGAGTTGTTAAAGCATTTTCATTTTCAAGCAAGTGTTAAAGGAAGAGTAGTGATAGATGATTGATTGCATGGTGATATTGGTAGATGTTTGATAGGGATCCTATACTAGGCCACTAGCATCTTGGCGGCTTGTCAAGGAGCCTTGCGTGGTAATCTAGTCTTCTTTCCTTAGAATCATTGCATCTATGGAGGTAACACCGCTGGTATGTCTTCATTAGGTTGATCCCCGTCCGTTTGCCAATCTTTCCATTCTTAGGAGTAGAGGTAACCGGTAACTTAGTAGTCGAAGTTGAGAATTAGAAGTGGGAAAGTGAAGTTTGAGAGTTTGAAAAGAGCAAAGTTGAAAGTGATATAAATTGAGAGATCATTTGAAAGGGTTGCAAAAGTTAGAAGTCTTATCACCATCATAGTAAGAGTTGAGATATTTCCAAACAAAACATACGTAAGGCCGCCAAGTGATTATCAGCAAATCACATCATTATAACTGAGTTAGTATCCACAGGTGTAAGGAACCTTGGAGTATTCTTATATACTTTTCAAGAGAGGGTTGAGTGTTTGGTACGCTGTATCAAGTATTTCAATTGCTATATGTTATGTAGTGGTACAAAACTCACATCAACAATACGTTTCTTGAATTTTCTTAAAAACCTCATATGCTGTTGCTAATCTTGCTATGCTTGGAAGAATAGAATCTTTAACTGAATCAACAATTAATTTCTTAGCTTTATTGTTCCTCGTTTTCCAAGTCGTTTTCTCTGCTTCGTCTGTGGGCATTTCTTTTTCTGTTTCTATGAAAGATTCTAATTCCAATTCTTGTAAAAGCATGATGATTCTAATTTTCCATGATAGAAAATTTGATGCTCCTTCCAATCTATCCTCCATCCTGATTCCGGTGGTCATTTTGATAATTTGTGATGACTCTTCTCCTTTAAATAATATTTTTGTTTTGTATTCCTATCAAATAATAATTCAGAATTAATTCCCTTTAACTCTGCTCTGATACCATGTTAGGAAATCAGATCTTGGGAATATAATTTATTGTTTTATGTTCACTAATAAATGACTGTTCTGATATATAAATAGACTGTGATGCTTTTTATATTTATACTGATTATATTATATGCTGTGACCGCAGGTGATAACAGCAATGAACTCCTTTTATTGATTGTGTTATCCATGCGATCACAGCATACATATATATATGCTGATGATCGGATGACAGCAAGCAATGTGTCTCTTCACAGTTGAAAGGGCGCGACCCATGGTCGCTGCTTGCATTAGTGCTAGCGACTGTTAACAACAGTCGCTAGCACTAATGTAAGCAGCGACTTACATTAGTGTGTAGTCGGCTGTCTTCAATGTTCATTCATTCGACTTGATGGTCGATGTTAACAATTATGATAGATATCAAACATAGTTCGATCAATGTTAATGTAATATCATAACATTGTATTATGATATTATCATTATTATATTATAAATATAATAATGATAATATGATAATAACAATATAAATTACAACTCTTTATTAACAATGTATAGAATAGTATAATATATATATATATATATATATATATATATATATATATATATATATACGAATGAAGCTATATCTTAACAAAGGCCTCCAAAAATTGAGTCTCTAGAAATAGGAAATATAAAAACACGAACACATAAATGAGTTGTAAACGAGAGTTACATGTGTTGGTGTGTGTATTGACAAATCGTAGTTCATCTTTGATTGAAGATAAGATGGGAACCACTTTATAAGTGGTTTTTTAGCCCATGGTGAAGTAATACTGTTTGACATTTTCTTGTATTGTACCTACTATATATTATGTGCATGAGATGGAGGGTGTGTGCAAGAGACTTACAGCTATTTAGTTACCTCTAGATCTCTTGTTTCTGATAATCCTTAAAAAAGCTTGCTCTACAAGTATATTTTAATTTGTTATTAATTTCTGAATAATATATTGGACCACTTTTGGAGTGTGGGGTTTTTCTCCAAAAGGGTTTTGTCCAAATAAATCATTATGTTGTGGTATGCATGTTATTTTATGTATTTTTTGTTAAGTTTTTGTAACTATTATAAAAATTTGAGAAAGTTTTTACATTATCCTCTCCTTCAGATTAGTGTAGGAAGTTGTTTCACTACTTCACTTCCTTACAAGAACACCAACACAAGGATCAACTGAGGCAAGCCTCTATATAGCACAACCATTTCCCCTCCATGTGTACAAGCACAAATCTAGAATATTCTGACTATGAGGAGTTACAAGATGATGGAGTGAACTTTCATAGAGATCATCAAACTTCAAGTTACACAAACCATAAAGACACTATTGTCCTGCCACTTCTGCCCTAGTTTCCAAATCATGATTCTAGTTTTCAAAGCACCCTATACTGGCGTCTTTCCCAGTTTGCTCCAATTCTAGCACTAGGTTCCTCACTATATCACTTTCTCAGATCTGCTTTCTGTTTTCGTCTTTCTGTCCTACTTTGCCTAAATTATGTTCAGTTTGTTAAATTTGATTATCATCAACATAGTTCATTACACACACTCAACAATTCCCATTCACACCAACAAAAAGGAAATTGAAACAAGGAACTCGACTCTTCCTTGAGGATAGTAGTGTCATTCCCTACCTGAGATGAGGGCTACATACCCCAGATCGTTGAACCATAATGAGGGCTGACTGAGTTTATTTAGGCTTGAGTAGTGTTAAATTAAATTATATTTTATTTGCTTTAGGACTGACCAAGAGATTAAAATAATAAATAGTAACAAACATCAAAAAAATGGCTGACCTGATTAAGGAGAGACCAATGTTTACTTATTTGAATTATTATGAAGGGTGATCCGGTATAAGGGGAAGTGCTATAATGTGTGCTTAATTAAAGTGTAAAGGTGTCGACCCCTTGTGATAAGTCACCTTTTTTGGGGTGAAAAGGTGTGAGAGAAGATTTATAAGAAGAATAGAATGGAATAAAATATCCTGGATATAACAGCACAGACGAGCAAAGACCAACCCTAAGAGTAGCAAGTTAACAAACAGCAGCAGCAACAATGTATTAGACAGTAATTCTATTTTACGAGTGATTATGAATATAAAGGAAACAATACTCCTATTATGCAGCGATTAAGACACTTAAATGAAGCAATCAGTTTAGGTTATGAAATAGCATTGTTAAGAAAGGTTGTGTCTATCCCTTATGGACAGCAACCCTCATTAGTTGTCTATCTTCAAGAAACATGATATTATATAAAGGCAAGAAGACCGTGATGGAGGAACGAAGAAGACAATCAACCCAATTAGCGTTGGTGCTCATAAGAGTGGACTAGTTCATCAAATATCAGCAATCAGGCACATAGATAGATCAAATCAGAGATTACTATTTATTGCAGGCAATAGCATTCTTGTTCAATGGTGGTATGCATAAGATGTATGCTTAGTGTATGTATGATGAAGATTTTATCTAACATATAATTTCTTATGTGAAAAGCTAATCACTCTAGATTCTTAATTTTTTTTCTCTCCCAATGAAATAATCATGGCAAGGCGAGGGAGGAAACACAAGGAAAAAACTATTATGTCCCTTTCTTGGACCACCTTATACTTTGCCCTAAATTCACAAATCCAAGTGAAGTAAATAGCAAAACATCTTTAGAGGTATAATCCTTTCTCTCAAAAATAAGATGAGATAAACCTGTTTTGGAAACCTACAAACAGATTACATATTAGTGTAGATTTAATTCATAAAATACATCCAATTCTAGGGTTACAAAATATACATGTGAATCTACACAAAAAATCTTAATTACATGGGAGCTCAACCATAATGAGAGATGTATTGGAAGGCATGATGAGGTGTCCCAAGTATCCTCTACCCTAGGCCCAACAATAGGACCTTAGCCTTTGTGGCCTCATGTGGTCCTTAATTGATGCTCCTTAATCAACATCGTGAGGTTGTGTACCTAGTGAGGGCTTTACACCATTCTCCTCCCCCATGTCAACCTCTTGTCTCTTATGATTGCGTACCTAGTGAGGGCTTTACACCATTCTACTCCCCAATGTCAACCTCTCATCTCTTATGATTGACTCACTTCAACAATTGATCAATGTGGAGCTAGTAGGGGAGCTGCAATAGGGTGTCCTTGACCCTCAACCCTAGGCCCAAGACAGGACCTTATCCTCCTTGGCCTCATGTAGTCCTTAACCCATGGTCCTTAACCATCATCATGAGGTAGCCTTGCGGTCCTTAACCATCATCATGAGGTGGCCTTGCGGTCCTTAACCATCTTTACGAGGCACTGTACCTAGTGTGTGTGTGTGTGTGTGTGTGTGTGTATATTCGCTGCTATGTATAATCCACATAAATGCCTACGTGTAGCTACTTCTTCATTATTGCTTTTGTTGTTCCTTTGACTATTGTTGAATGATCAATTGATTGAAGGAATTCCTTTAATTTGATGATCCAAGGTATTCCTTTGATTAGATGATTGAAGAGTGATGATATAATGTTAGCTAGTTTGATATATTGGTGGATGACGATTGAATGAATGTTGATTTGCTAGAGTGATGCTTCATTGCTGAATTGTATGTTTTCTTGATCCCAAGATGATTGATGTGGATTTGATGATTGTTTTCTTGTTCATGCTAATTGATTGTTCTCTTGATTTCTTGAGGAATTAATAATTTATGGATGAAGGATTGGTTTCGATGGATTCATGAGTGAACATTCATAAGTGACCCTTGAATGATTGGAATGATCACTTTTATAATTCATTGGTGAAAGGGTCACCACCTTTCATAAGGGCTCAGTCACTGTCATCCATCTCTAACCTTTGAGAGTAATAAATTATCTCCCAATTGATCTCTCTCTTGGATGTCCTCCTCATATGAAACCTTCTCCCATTTATATCTTCCAATTTGGGGGAGAGCCACACCTCTTCATCTTGTTTGCCCCTTTGCAATGGTCACAAACCTTTCACAATTACTACCTTTCAAAAGAGTCACAACCCTTAATCATTTCTGCCCTTCGAGAGAGTTGCAACCTTTCATAATTGCCTCCCTTTGGAAGAGTCACAATCCTTCACCATTTTTGCCCTTTGAAAGAGTCCCACCCTTTTATAATTACCACCCTTTGGAAGAGTTACAACCCTTCATCATTGCTGCCCTTTGAAAGAGTCACTTCCTTTTTTTCTTCCAATTCCTCTCTTCTTCTATTAATCCTTTTTTAATCCCTATACTCCTCTCATCTTTCTTCCTCCATATCTCCTTTCAAATGAACTCTACTCCCTTTTATATCTTATTTTGAGAGAGTCGCAACTCATCATTGCATATCTCTAGACCTTTCATCAAACTTAACTAACTTGCAATTATATTACATTATATTTTCATTATTTGTTTATTTATTTTTATATTATAATTTTATTGTTATCATTATTTATTAATAAATCCTGTTTCAGAAAGGGAACATTATAGTCCACCCTTCCCACTATTGCTTGTCCTCAAGCAATGCCAATTTTATTGAAATCCTTCAATGTGACTAGCTTCTACTACACAACTATAATATTAACCAAGGCATCAAAAATTTGCAATGTTTGCAATTTTAAGATAAGTTTTGTCTCATTACTCTGAGAGAAGGAACAAGATGACTTTGTTCCCAAGATAAATCTCTATGTTATTTTGTGTCTTTACTTATTGTATATTTACTTAATTGCTTACTGTATAATTTGATCACTAAAATTAACATATAAAAATCTCTACATTGGTGACTTGGAGGTTGCAATTGACACACATTTTGTTGAGGATAATCTTACTCAATGTGAGAGCATGTTCGGATCTCAAGATGTTTCCAAAGAAGTTTATGAAACTTCACATCATGAGAAAATGTTTGAGAATGATGACATAGTAGCGATCTTGTCTTTGCGTGCAAATCAATCAAACAAGGAGTTTGAGGCCTATGATGACATTGATGACATCCTTGTGAGCTGTGATGAATCATGTGTTCTTTATAGCAGCAACTCACTTATGCATAATAGTGATTTAGAGGACCAATCAAAGATGGCATTTCAAGATGATGGTGTTTTGGATGACCAAAATGCATTTCAAAATGACAATAATGAGAAGCATGCTTTGAAGAATCAGCTGAAAGTTACTGAAGATACGGTTGTTGCAGTTTTAGTATGTTATGATGACACTCACAGGATCATTGAAGATCTCTACAGGAAAGCTCAAATGGAAAAGAGGAAAAGGGGAATGGAAGGTGATTATTTTGTTGCTGATTTGCAGGTAATCAAAGCAGCCCTGGAATCTATGAAATCAGATTATTTATGTTTGCTTTCAGATAGGGATGATATTTTAAAGGTTGCTAAAGTACATGTTGATAATTTGAAAGAAAAGGAGGGTAAGGTTAATAAGCTCATCAAGGAGCTTAACGATACACGTGAAATATTAGAGAATACACAGGTTGCTCTTCAAGAAGCAAAAAATCAGATTGTTGTCTCCAATCAATACAGAGAACAGGAGGACAAAAGAAGGTTTGAGTTTTTTCAGGAAGTGATTAAGGAACTTGATAGCATACAGCAAACTTATGACTTGGATAGCTGTCCCAAAAGATCAGGTAACAAATTTTTGAATCAGTCAAAACTTCAATATGAGCTAGATAACACCTATTTCAGCCATTTAATTCTCTTAAGTGGCCTCTTTTCACCTATTTCTACCAGAACCCTATAAAACCTCCTCTTGTATGTAATCCCTGGAATTTAAATTTGGCAAAGCTCATAATTTAGGATGTTTTCACAAACGTTGATTTTTTGAGGGTTTTGGCTAGTGCATATTGCCCTCCATCTAGAACTATAAGGAAAAGGGATGGAAAACCCCTGTTGATAATTGATAGAAGTGTATCTAAGGCTTTCAAAATTTCTAAGGCTACAGTTACAGACATTGATTTGGAAAAGAAGGAACAAGTCTATGAAATTCATAGAGTTACTCTCAAGTAGGCCGCAGTGCATAGGTATAGACTCGAAGGAAAGAAGGAACAAATCTATGAAACCCATAGAGTTACTCTTAGGTAGGCCGCAGTGCATAGGTATAGACTCGAAGGATATAAGCACAAGCCTGTTCCAATTTTTGATTTGGAGATAGTCTTTAGTGTTGAAAATTTTGAGTTTTATTTTCAATACACATATATGATATTATGCATTGTGCTAGGTATTGCAGAAAGATTTAGAGAATAAAATACTTACAGGGTGTCAATGTTTAGCTAGTCGATTCTAGCTATTAATACTAAAATAAACATTTAATTTTATATCTTTAATTTAAAATTAAATCTAATTTGCATTGGGCCCTCTTATATAAAACGTGTGGGCCGACTCAAGCTTGGCACCACAATTCAAACTTAATCGGATGGCCGACTTAAGGAAGGTCTTGTATAAAAGGCGAATCACTCCTTGTCATTCTAATACAATACACTCGGCACTCAAGATCAAATAGCGAAGTCTTCTGCAAGTCCGAAATCTAGGATCTGGTATGCAAAAATAGTCTCTGCCATCAGCGTCACAGGATCTTCGCCATCATCAGATCTGGGCCCACTTCGCTCATGTTCGAGGCTGTCTGCAATACATCTACAACATACAATTTCCTTCAGCTGTTGCGAATTCATGGTGTGGCTACAAATATAAGACTTCAGATTCATGATTAGGCATGTGCAGCTTGTCTTGGTCCAATATACTCATTAATCAGAGAATCAATAACAAGCATATGGTGGACTGATCCAACAGCAAATTCATGGTGTAGCTGGCTATCTGATTCCAGACATCTAGGCATCAATATCATTACTGAGATCTGATTGAGGATTCAAATCTGAGTTATTATTTGAATCAGTCCTCCACAGGTGATTTGCTTTGTGGATCAGGGATCTTCAGCAAATTCACAACGATACTATTGTAAGTTAATTGAGAAACTATAATCACTTGGATCTAAAGCTGAGTTTTTCCTCCTAGAGGTTTCCCAGGGTAAAAATTGTGTTGTGTCTCTTATTCTGTTTTGTTTAAGTTTACTGTTATATAATTAGATTAGATCTGATTACTTAAAATTTTAACATGGTATTAGAGCTAGGTTCTTGCTAACTGTATCAGATCTAACTTGTATTCTTTAGATTTGTTGTCTTTGTGTGTTCCCTTCTTGTGTCAAAATGGTGACAGGATTGAAGGTGGAAGATAGACTTGAAGGTGCCCTCAACTTCATCCCTTGGAAAGCACGAATTTTGATTGCTCTTGAAGAACATGACTTGCTGGAATTTGTTCAAAGTGAAAAAGTTGAAACACCTACGGATCCGGAAGTGCTTAGTCAACTCAAGAAGAAAGCTCTCAAGGCCAAGAAGATCCTAATAGATTCTGTTAGAGATCATATTGTTCCTGTCATCTTGAGGATGTCTTCAGCCAGAGATATGTTCAAACAATTGGAAGATATGTTCGAAGTAAACAACATGAGCCGGGCACTTACCTTAAGAAGAGACTTACTTCAAATCAAAATGCAAGAGGATGAGTCAATCATGGAGTTCTTCATGAGGATTTCAGAATTAAGAGATAAAATAAGTGCTATTGATAGTGAAGTTGTAGACAAGGATCTCGTCATGCTTGCACTCAATGGTCTCCCTCCCTCATGGGAACCCTTCATTCAAGGTTTAAGCGATAGAGGTAACTTTCCCTCATTTGACCTCCTTCGTGTTGACTGCATTCAAGAGGAATCTAGGCTCATATCAAGAGGGATTAAGTCTACCCGTAATGAAGAAAACTTAGTTCTTGCTACTCAATCCATCAAAGGTGATCATTGGAAGAAGAACAACTTCAAGAGGAATATCAATTTCAAATCCTATGATGCTAACAGCTCAAGGAAGAAGCCAAGAGATCTCTCTCATATCCAATGCTTCAAATGTAACAAATTTGGCCACTATGCCAGGGATTTTCAAGTTCAACTCTTTCAACAAATGGCTAACCCAAGCGAAGTTGTCAACCTTGAAGATAAGGAAGACTTTCTCCTTTAAGTATTTTTGTGTTAGACAGTTTAGAATCAATGTTGTTTGAGATCTAACTATTTTTGTTGAAACTAACTTTAGGGAAAGGATATGTGTTGTAGATTTCTTTTAGTTGTGCAGGAGTGAGGATCAAGAGGGAGTCACACACTTTCTCATCTTACTTGAGTTTGGTATAGTCTAACCTATGTGGTAATGTGATGGTAACTCTCTTGGATTAGAAGTGTTTCTTTTGACTTAGTAATCTTGGATCTATTGATTTTTGAACTAACTGGAAGGTTGAGTATATGATTTCCTAACTCTAAGTACAAGAAATTGGTTGAATCGTCAATTGCTTGGAGTGCTTCAGAATCAGAGTATATTGCTTCTTCAAGAGAAGCTATTGGGATTGATTTTTCTGTCACTTGAAGGATCTCCGAGTGCTTTGGAAGTTATGTAGGGCTCAGCTACTACTAAGAGGGAGTCTTAGCCTCATTGATGTATCTTGTATACCACTCTTGCGGGCAATGCAAGGTGGACATTATATCTTGTTGTTTTAATCTTCCTTAAGTGAAGATGATTGTAACCACCCTCTGCGAGAAATGCAAGGTGGATGTTGTGTTTAGAAGGTTTGTGTACCACCCTCTGCGGGCAATGTAAGGTGAAATTGTAAACCTTAATTTTGTCCTTCCTTTGTGGGAAATGCAAGATGGTGTTGTAATAATTCTTATAAGTCCACCCTCTGCAGGCAATGTAAGGTGGCAAAATTCCTCACCACCCTCTGCGGGCAATGTAAGGTGTTGTATTGAAGTCCACCCTCTACGGGCAATGTATGGTGGCAATCACCCTCTGCGGGCAATGCAAGGTGATCCTTTTTTGAGGCTTGTCCTCTTCCACCCTCTGCGAGTAGGTACGGTGGATATTCTTGACCATCCTTTGAGAGTAGGCATGATGGTTCCACCCTCTGCGAGTAGGTATGGTGGATATGCTTTGACCATCCTCTGCAAGTAGGCATGATGGGAATGGTTGATGTGTTTTTTTCAGGTATGCTTCCATCCTCTGCGAGTAGGCATGATGGAAAGTAATGGCAAGGGCTAGAATCCTCCTAGCTAAGAGGGAGTTTTAATGTTTAGCTAGTCGATTCTAGCTATTAATACTAAAATAAACATTGAATTTTATATCTTTAATTTAAAATTAAATCTAATCTGCGTTGGGCCCTCTTATATAAAACGTGTGGGTCAACTCAAGCTTGGCGCCACAATTCAAACTTAATCGGATGGCCGACTTAAGGAAGGTCTTGTATAAAAGGCGAATCACTCCTTGTCATTCTAATACAATACACTCGACACTCAAGATCAAATAGCGAAGTCTTCTGCAAGTCCAAAATCTAGGATCTGGCATGCGAAAATCAGTCTCTGCCATCAGCTTCACAGGATCTTCGCCATCATCAGATCTGGGCCCACTTCGCTCATGTTTGAGGCTGTCTGCAATACATCTACAACATACAATTTCCTTCAGCTGTTGCAAATTCATGGTGTGACTACAAATATAAGACTTCAGATTCATGATTAGGCATGTGCAGCTTGTCTTGCTCCAATCTACTCATTAATCAGAGAATCAATAACAAGCATATGGTGGACTGATCCAACAGCAAATTCATGGTGTAGCTGGCTATCTGATTCCAGACATCTAGGCATCAATATCATTACTGAGATCTAATTGAGGATTCAAATCTGAGTTATTATTTGAATCAGTCCTCCACAGGTGATTTTCTTAGTGGATCGGGGATCCTCAGCAAATTCACAGCGATACTATTGTAAGTTAATTGAGAAACTATAATCACTTGGATCTAAAGCTAGGTTTTTCCTCCTAGAGGTTTCCCAGGGTAAAAATTGTGTTGCGTCTCTTATTCTGTTTTGTTTAAGTTTACTGTTATATAATTAGATTAGATCTGATTACTTAAATTTTAACACAGGGATGATGTGTATGGTCATGTTTATACAGAACCCAGAGGTGAATGTGGATTACGATTTTGTGGCATACATTGTGAAGGAGATACATGAAGGATTGGTTAGAATCTAAAGGAACAAAAAGTCAATTAGTTTTAGGTTTTATGCTCATTTGTGTCATTTAATATTGTATGCCATCCAAGATTGCTTTGATAAGAGATAAGGTTGATATTGGTAACAAGGCCCCCATACAATGTTGGACTCATATGTGGGAAATGATTTGTCCCAAGGCTAGCTATCTCCTTTTTCATAATCTTTTTGTCATGAAAATTGACAATCATATTGGAGCTGATATTTCAAGATTGCCACAGCTGATAAAAAATCTGTCGAGACTAAAGAATATGAAACCAGGTCAAGGCTTTGAACACAATTAGGGAGACTGGCATTATTATGATGAAGCCATAATTTTCAGAGTCTGTGGCTGCCCCCAGCCCCCTCATGTGCTACCAATATTTGTGTCCCCAAGACTTGCATCAATTGAATTCTTTTGTTAAATATTGTGGATGGAAAAAGGATACTTAATTGGACAAAGAAGGGGTAACTTTTTGCCCCGGGTTATATCAATTTGTGAGCTCAGCATTGGACGTAAAGCCCTTGAACCCTTAAACAATTATTTGAAAAATTACAAACTAGAGACAGGTCTAAACAAGTTTTGTGACCCTGAGGGTTTTATTGGCCTTGTTTTTACACATGTTTTGGGAAAACAGAATGTATACTCTCATCAGGTTTTATATGAGGAGGATGTTATCAGAAATTGGCAATCAAAGCCACAAGTCCAAGAAAGGAGAAGAAAATGGAATAACCTCAAGAGACTTGAAGAACAGAGGAAGGTTATTAAATCTGATTTAAAAGTTTCTATGCAGATTTGGACTCTCGTAGGAGGATTGATATGATGATTGAGAATTATGAGAAAATATATGGCAAGTCCCCATAGTTGGAGACCCAACCACGGGGTCCACCCCCTCAGCGGCAACAAAAGTTATAAGGATTGTTATTGAAGAGGATGATGATGAAATTTCAGTACATAGGGCAAGCCCCACTCATAATCCATTGGCTAAGAGACAAAGGATTGAGCCTTTGGTTGATTACTCCGTACATCCAAAAGAAGTTGCTGAGAGTGAAGAAGGATGAAATGATGAGGAGGTTGATCAGCCTATAAAGAAAATTCTTGCACATCTAAATGAGATTCTTGAGGATAGGATTAATGTGCATAAAGATATCCCCTTGAACAAATATAGTGATGAAAGGTTAACTAATGCAAGTGTTACGATGAATCAATGTATGAAGGCTCCTTAAATAGATTTACAAAGATGATGTTTCTAAATGAAAAAATCAAGAACTGAAGACAAAAAAGGAAACTTCCTAAAGCAAATATGATGGCCATTAAAGAAATATTACAATATTTTAATACCCTCCCTTAAATGGTCATTGTTCTACCAACCCTACATAAGACAATCTACAGGTCTTTTGGTCACAAATGCATAGGTTTCCCCCTTCCAATCACGGATGCATAGAGAAGGTTGCCCCCTTCTTGTCAAAATGCTTTGCAAAATGACCTTGCTGCTGAAACTCTCCCTGATTCTGCAGTTTTCTGGAAATAACGAAGATAACCAAAGCCCATCCACCTTGATGTTGGCAAACAAAACTGTCCCTAAAGACGGAGATACCGAGAATAGCTTCTCAAACTAAAACAAAGATTTTGGGGAGAACACTGTCAAACCCTCCACTGCTTCTAAAAATCAGCAACAGTGAGCACTACGACCCAAAAACTAACTGCAAGAAACCATGATTTTTGTGGAAAGAATCGCCAAACCCTTGATGTGATTTTTTTCAAAAAAAATTAAAAACCTTAAGATTTTGTATGGTCTATAAAATCTAGGCTTTAGTTTCTCAACCTCGCATACCTTTATGGATGATTGCTTATATGATTGCAACCTTAGACCAAATCCCCAATCTCAAATGTTAGTTTCGTTCTTTTCCTGCCCGCATTAACCTTCTGCTGATTTTGTGCTTGATGTAGGTAGTCTCTAAGTGCATTCATGATATCCACATTTTGTTGTATGAAGTCTCTGACTCTTGGCACATGGTGTTCCGAGTGGATTAAGTCTCCAAAGGATGTGGCCTCATACCAATACAATGCTTTGAAGGGGCTCATCCCTATAGACAAAGAGTGGTATTGTAGCAATATTCTCCCAAATTTAGCCATTCGATCCATCCATTTTGCTGCCCATTAACAATTCCTCAAATAACCTTCTCACCATTTATTGACAATCATAGTTTGGCCATCTATTTGGGGTTGATAGCTAGTACTAGGGGTTCATCCCTATAGACATAGAGTGGTATTGTAGCAATATTCTCCCAAATGTAGCCATCTGATTCATCCATTTTGTTGCCCATGAACAATTCCTCAAATAACCTTCTTGCCATTTATTGACAATCTTAGTTTGGCCATCTGTTTAGGGGTGATAGCTAGTACTAGGGGTGAGGTTTGTCCCCATTAATTTGAATAGTTCTTGCCAAAATGGGCTAAGGAAGTGGCTATCTCTATCACTTACAATGTTCTAAGGTAGAGCATGGAGTTTGAAGACTTCTTTGAAGAAAATGTCAACCACTTGAGGAGCTTGAAAGTCTATTGGTATAGCTATGAAGTGGGCATATTTGGTTAATTGGTCTACCACCAAATAGATACAATATTTTCCTTGTGCCCTTGGCAACCTTGTTATGAAGTCCATGGATATGCTTTCCCACTTCTGGTTGTGTATAGCTAGGGACTTAAGAAGCCCTGCCAAATATGTATGTTCCTCCTTGTTCCTTTGGCACCTCATCACTCCTTAGTGTGCTCGAGCACATCTCCTTTTAGGTCCTTCCATGAGAATCTTTCCTTGATTTGTTTATAAGTCTTAAAGCATCCCTAGTGTGCAGCTAGAGGGTTGTCATGGTAGGTTGTCAAGATCTCTTTCTTCATCTTTGATCCTAGGGTGATGTCTATCCTACCCTTGTAAAGGATGAAGTCATCCACAACTCAATACCTATCATCTTATATCTTTCCTTCTATGAGGTCACTTGCAACTGTATCCTTAGCGTATTTTGTGAGTAAAGATGTCTTCCATTCTATGGATATTGTTGTTATGTAGCCCAAGAAAGGTCTTCGTGATAGGGAGTCTGCTACAACATTATTCTTCCCCTTCATGTATTCAATGTCGAAGCCATATGCTTGTATTTTGCTCCACCCATTTGTGTTGTTTGTCATTTAAGTCTTTTTGGTTCAAATAGAATCTCAAACTATTATGGTCAATTTTTACCACATATTAGGTATTGTCTAAACTTTGTTAGGACATACATAATTGCTAGCATTTATTTATCGTAGATAGAGTATGTTATCCTCTATCTTGAGTTTTCTACTTTCAAAGTCTATTGGGTGCTTTTTTTGGATCAATACTACCCCAATGCTCTCCCTTGAGGCATCACAATAGAGTTCAAAGGGTGAGGAAAAGTCTCGCATAGCCAAAACTAGGCAAGAACTCATGTCTTCCTTAAGTTTCTCAAAAGTTGTTTCACAAACTATTCGAGAATCCTTTGACAAACCTTCAATTATAGTTGCAGAGCCCTAAGAATCCTCAGAGGTGTGTTAGAGTTTTGGGTTTTGACCAACATCTAATAGCCTCAATCTTTTCTTCATTCACACTTACCCCTTGAGCACTAATCTTGTGTCCCAAGTATAAGATTGCTTCCATCCCAAACTCACATTTGGATAATTTAGCAAATAGGAATTTTTCTCTAATATTTCCAATGCTTTATCGATATGTTTTAAGTGCTCTTTCCAAGATTTTCTAAAAATGAGGATGTCGTCAAAGAATACTAACAGGAATTCTTGTAATTGTCCCCTAAAAATGTGGTTCATGCATGATTGGAAGGTGGTTGGGGCATTTGTCAACCCAAAAGGTAAAATAAGAAATTTAAAGTGACCATAGTGGCATCTAAAGGCTATTTTGGGTATGTCTTCTTCCCTCAATCTGATTTGATGATATCCTGACCTTAGATCGATTTTAGAGAAGTAGATGGCCCCATGTACATCAATCGGCTCATCAAGTCGGGGAATGGGGTATTAGTTCTTTATCGTTTTCTTATTCATTGCCCTATAGTCAATGCACATTCTCATTGTGTCATCCTTCTTCTTTGAAAGTACCACAAATAAGGAAAAAGTGTTGGAGCTAGGCTGAATATACTCTATTTCCAATAGTTCTTTTATTGTTTTCTCAATTTCCTCTTTGTATTTGTGGGGGTGGCAATAGGGAGTAGGGACAACTAGTTTGCTCCTTCCTCTAATTCTATGGAGTGCTCAAAATGATAGTAGCGGAAATCTGCAAAAAAACCCGATTAATCCTAAATCCTGGACCTTGCCGATTTTTTCCCCAAAAAATCAGCTAAAATCAGTCAACTATGGTCAATGATTTGTGGGCAAAAAATCGCATTTAATTGGCAAAAAAATGATGTTTAAATCATGATTAATTGCTACTAAAAAGGGCATGGATTGCTGGTGCTGGAAAACCCTAAACGACACAAAAAACACCCCTTTTTTCTTATTTATCAACGCCACGCAAACCTATAGTTAGAAACAACGAGCTTGAGCAACATGAGCAAGGTGAGCTATGAGAAGCAAGACGAAAACTCTCTGCAATCGATTCTACATGTTGTGAGCCATGCGAAGCAAGAAGAAAACACCATTTCCATCAGCTGCGTGTCATTATTTTCATTGCCATTTCTAGGTATTTTGTAAGGGGAAGATGCTATTGTTTATCTGTTTGTTGAGCTTTTGACATCATCTCCTCCTTCCCGTATATATATGTATATTTCTTCTTTATCATTGTCCCACCTTCTCCAATCACCAAAACCCTTCGATATGTATATTTCTTCTAATCTTTGTCGCCTTCCAGCTCGGGAAAGTACATAGCTAAGCAAACAAACTTCATTTTATGCCCATTTTCCTCACAAACTTAGAGTAGTCTTTTGGGAATCTACGAATGTTTTCTAGATCCATTTTGAAGGAAGTTGTTCCCTTACGAAACAAACTATTTGTTATCCTTTAATAGAGATTTGAAACTAGATTATGCACTAAAAATAAGAGTACAATTTGAGAAAAGAACTATGAAATATTGTTCACATTTTTCCAGTAAAGACAGGGAAAGTCACCATTAGTTATAACTGTGCAAGGCTTACGTACAATCAATAAATATTATATTAGATGGCTCAAATCTTTCAATTCAATGAAGTTTTGAAGTATTCCTTTATGAATTTGTGGTTTAAGACAGTTGGAGCTTCTCTGTCTATTTAAATAAATGTATCATTTTATTCAAATTAGAATTCTGATAAGTACAAAATTGACTTAAGTTCACTTAAAAGTTTTAGTGTCTCGAGGGTGGAAACATTATTTGTATAGATTAGAGAGAGCTGAGAAAATCAGCTTTCTCAGACTATGTATATGTGGAAGGAGAATGAGTATGTCGGCCTTCATAGGTGGTGAGCAATCGGCCTTAGCCTTTTTGCATTTCTTCTTCACATTCAATTTGCTTCTCTAGTTGTAGTCTTTTTGCATTTCTTCTTCAAACAAATCTCTTCAATGTGAAACTTGATTGTTTGTGTTTAGTCTTGCATAATTTACTTTTGACTCCAATTTCTTGGCCTTTACTTCTCTTTAGAGGTTGAGCTTGTCAGTTCCCTATTTAAAGTTTGTTTCCAAGTCCTTGGGAGCACCATATAGCTGCATATCTGAATGGAATAGCTGCTATAGTGATGTAGGAAGTAAATGGCACATTTGAATTGAATTGCTGCTACATTTTATTTTATCTACAGATAAAATCCAACTCTCCATTTAAATTTAAACGATGAAAATCTATTTTCTATGATTAATGGTTGACTCTATATTTTATTTGCTCTCAATATATTTATGTTGTGGAAATGCCCTTTCATTTTTTTTTTAAAGTAATTTTTTACTGTTTTTCTTCAATTTTTTACGTTTTTTGTAAATCCAATTTTTTCTCGATTTTTTCAAAAAATCCTACTCTTTTGGTTTGCCGATTTTTTCCCAAAACAATTTATGCTTCTATGCTCAAAACCTCTTTTTGGGGGCAATCTCGAGGGGATATTGCCAAAGACTTCTTGTGTTTGTTTAATAGGGGTTGAATGTCCACATGTACCATTTTCCTCTTGCTGGAAGATTTTCCCAAAATCAAGCATTGGGCAACCCATTCTACTTGGCCATGTGTAAGGATCCTCTCCATTCTTTTGGATGAGATTACCCTAGGAGCCCCATTAGATATTCCTTGCAAAAAGACCCTTTCTCCATTATGTTTAAAGCATAACTCCATTTTTTGGGAGGTCCATATAGAAACATCCCAAAGAGTGTAGCCATGGAGTGTCTAAAATTACGTCAGTATCCCCCATATTCACAATGTAGAACTTGTCTTTTACTAGATGCTTTCCTAAGGTAGTATTTAGTTGGGAAATTTTATTTGTGCATGGGGTAGTAGATCCATCACTAAGGATATCTTAAAGCCTTTAAAGTTCTCCTTTTCTACTTTTATTTTTGTCACTAAGTTTTTGTCAATAAAGTTCTCGATTGCCCCACTATCAACAAGGGTTGTCACCTTTTGTCCCTTAATAACACCTCGCACCCTAAAAGGATTATGTTTAGATGCCTTTGAGATGGAGGCCAAAGTCCCACATTCTTTATCTTCTTCATCATGTTTCATCTTTTGTTTGGGTTTTCATCGTCTACTTCTTTGGATGGTGCTTCGATATGGCAGGTGTGGCTTCCTTTCTCGCACCTATGTCCTGATTCCCACTTCTCTTTGCATTTATAACACATGTTCTTTTTAAGGTCCTTCAAGTTGCATCTATGCCCTGGTGCCCATGGATCTTTGGGCCTAAAACATACTTTTGCTTATTGGACTTCCTTTTGTTTACATATGTGTCCTAGATCTTGTTTTTCTTTGCAATCATAGCATAGGTTCTTCCTCTAGAATTCTAATCAGTCATCTTTGGAAAGGAATGGCCTTTTATGTTTATTTTTTCCCCATGGGAATGCCTATCTTTCCCCTTCGTGTGACCTCTTTCCCTTGATTTGTGTAATGTCCCCATTTTCAGCGAGCATCTGAGTTAATAGATTTAGCCTATCACTGGGTCCTTGTAGGCTAATACTGGTGATTAGAGGGCCCTGATGTGGGTTTTGGCCCATTTTGAGAGACTTACTATTTATAGTAAGTCAACATTTGGTTCCGATGAGCTCAGATGAATTAAAAGAATTAAATGATGCTCTCAGTTTTTATTTTTGGCTTCTAGTTTGGGCTCCAAGATTCTTGGAGGGAGCATCTATTTTTAGAAAGTCACTCTATCAAGTTCACTCATCGTCTTTCATCATCAAGATCATGCCTGTGTTGTCAAATTTTGATTATGAAGCTTCTTCAATCATTTTCGCAAGACGGGTGAATTATGATTATTATTTAATTAAATTGGCTAAGGTTGCTATTTTTATTGGGATTGTATATTGGGCACCTTGGTGTTATAGCTCATTGGAACCGGGTTGAGAAGTTTTAAATCTCGAGCACATAAAACAGGGACCCTATGTGTCAAAATAGCATTATTTTAATGAAAGGGTCTTTTTCGTCATTAAAGTGGAGGGAAATATAATAGTTTATTATATTTCAAATGTGCAACCATAAAGCAAGTTGCTTTTAAGTGGAGGTGTGAAGGTGAAGTTAGTTGTTGGTGTAATTGGGAAGCTTTTACATCAAATTCTCTATAAAAGCAGCTAAAAAGTATTCATTCCTAGATATTGATATTTGCTTTTGATGAGAGAAAATATGAGGGTTTGTAATTTCTTCAAGCTGAAAAGAAATATATCTATTCATTTGCACTTTGAGTCATTTCTTAATGGTGAATTGTGTGTCTTGATTCTTATTACGATAATAGATAGTTTCTAATTTTATCTCTCTTTTGTCTATTTCTAATGGTCACTCTTTTTGTAATGTTTCCATAAACTCCTTCTGTTCATTATGGAAACTTTCTCTTTCACTCTACAACAATGTTTCTATTTCCTCTCTCCTGTTCGTTATAGAAACATTCTTTTGTATCTTGTATATATAGATCATTCATGATCATTGTTTAATAACACATTCGTTATTTTACCACAATATGGTATCAGAGAAAATTCTTGGCCTCTTCGAAAAATTTTAATTTCTTTTTTGAAATTATTAGTTCAAGATTTTTTAATCCTTTTTGCCCCGAGTGTGCTCAAAATTTGCATTTTTTTCCTCACCCACTCGTCTAGGATTTTTGCATTTTCGACTAGGGTTTTGACCCTTCAGTTCAAGTCGGAATTTTTTTTTGATTGCAAATTCCTTGTGGGTTTTTCGAGAGCTCAACTGGGTTGTGGTCCATTTTTTCTGGGTGCCTCAACTTTCAAGCCAACAGATCCAAAATCTGCCAGCATATTCCTAGTGGGTTTTTGCAAATCTCAACTAGGTTAATCTCATTTTTTCTAGGTGCATCATTTTATGTGCCTCGATTTTTGAGCTAGCAGATTTAGAATCTAACAACAGATTCTATTTGGGTTTTTTGAGTTCTTCACTGGCTGTCTTCAAATTTTCTAGGTCTTCCATTAATCTGCCTTGAAGTTCGTGCCCTTTTCTGATTTTTCACATTTTTTCTTTGAAAAATGTGTGCTATGGCATCTCTCATCAGTCTTGTGCTGGAAGGCAGTCAAAGTTTCAACAAAAAGAACTACAACACTTGGAAGCAACGCATGTTGACGATTTTTTAGTACTGTCGCCTTGAGGCGCTTGTTCAGGGTACTGAGACTCATCCTATCACAGCCGATGCGACTCAAGACAAGTTTGATGAACGTAATCGTAAAGTGGTTATGCTCATTAAGCTTTCAATTACTAATGATCAGTTGCCTCAAATCCCGTCTGGCAAGATAGCTGTAGAGATCTGGACAATATTGAAGGATCTCCATGAGACATCAAATAAAAGCAGAGCCTTCTTTCTGAAGAATCAGCTATTCTCCATTATTATGGATGAGAATACAAGAACATCTTCTGAAGATTAAGACATCAAGGATCAGCTTGAGGCCATTGGTCATACAATGGAGGAAGAGGACATGGTGGTCATTACTCTAAAAAGCCTACCACCATCGTATGAGCACTTTATTGAGACCCTCAACATTACTGCAACTAATGTTGACCCGAAGTTCTCAAATTTGTGCACCAAATTTTTGCAACAGGATCGTTGGAAACAACAATTTGGTAGCACTGCTCCTTCGTCCTCCTCCGAACAAGCGTTTTCAGCCCAATCCTTTCACAAGGACAAAGGCCCATCTCCTTCATCAGCTTCGTCTCAGGATAGCTCCAAGACGAAGAACATTCAGTGCAACTACTGCCACAAATTTGGTCATATGCTTCGAGACTATAGGGCTCGCATTGCTTTTGATCAGCGGAAGTAGGGTGGAACCCAGCCACAGGCCAACATTGCAGAACATGCAAACCTCTTTGATCAACCCGAGGCTGCCTTTTACGCTTTCTGAGGACATGCAAATTTCTGTTTTTTTGAAGATAGATTGACCATTAAGGGAGGGTATTACAATAATAGATAGTTTCTAATTATCTCTCTCTTTCGTCTATTTCTAATGGTCACTCTTTTTGTAATGTTTCCATAAACTCCTTCTGTTCATTATGGAAACTTTCTCTTTCACTCTACAAGAATGTTTCTATTTCCTCTCTCATGTTCGTTATAGAAACATTCTCTTGTATCTTGTATATATAGATCATTCATGATCATTGTTTAATAACACATTCATTATTTTACCACAATAATTCTAGACTAATTACCATAGCTGGGACGTCTACTAGGAAGGGCAGTGATCTTTATCTTAGAGGCTGCGTCTACTGAGCTGCGACTTCCTTTTGGGAAGCCGTTTCTCATCCTTGGAGGCTGCGATTTGTTTTGGAGGTCTGTGGTTTGTATATTGGGCCTGCATTTTTTCATTAAGGAGCTGCAAACTCATTTCTATAGGCTGCGTACATTTTATGAGGGCTGCGATTTCCTTCTCCGGGCAGCGACTCAATCTCTAAGCGCTACGTTTTGTTTCCTCAGCAGCAGCGATTTATATGTATTGGAAAAAGGTGCACAAATTTAGTTGGTGTTGAAATTGAATTCCCATTTCTTATCAGCATTGTATAGATTTGCAAAATTGAATAAATTTGCAAATAAGATTTTAATATGGGTTGTGCATTTTCAGTTTATGTATTTTGTTATTGTCAATTCCATATATCATTGAAAACACAAAAAAAACATATATCACAAAAAAAAAAAAAAAAAACATTTCTTCAGCATCAGTTGAATTGAGAGCCAGCAGGGCTCACTACAATTTGGCATTGTCGTGTATTGCTTCATGAAGGGTGGTAGGATCGAAAGCACTTACTAGACCATGAAGTGTATCTAATAGTCCTATGAATAGGTAGGTGAGTCTTTCCTCCAATATTTTGGGGACCATGACTGCTAGCCTATGAGATTTTGTGATATAGTCTTCAAGAGCTCCCCTTTGTCTCACTCTTGTTAGTTCCTTGAAATGTTTTTGGGAGTGAGTCTGATCATATCTTCCAATAAATTTCTTTTTGAAGACATCATATGTAATGCCCCCTTCTAGAATTTGCCATGGTTTATATCCTACAACACAATTGCATTAAGTATAGTTAGAGAGGTGTCTTACCAAGTAGAGCATTTTTTCTATTGTACTTTGAACATAAGTCATGCAAACAACAAGCAAATACACATATACATATACATATATAAACTAATTATATTGTTAGCATAATATAATTCATCTTAAGCCTTACAAATCAATAAATAAATAGATGTGTAATCCTAACCTAGATATTAGGTAGCAATAAACAATAAATATTTGAAAAAGAAATTCACTTAGAGCAACACTCTACCCTACTTACCCAATATGATCAGGGATCAGAATAATTCTTCCATATGAGTTCGGGGAAGGATTACAATAGGGTGCCCTTAACTCGACCCTACACCTAAGAGTTGAATCTCTTGTCCCTCTTGGCCTCATGCTTCAGGAGGTGTACCTAGTGAGGCCTCATTATTTCCCCTTATTGCAATTGCTTCCCATGCATATGGACTATCCTTCACAAATAGTGCCTTTGTATGATGTAGCCCATGCCCATTCCATTGCAGGCCTTGTTCCTTGCCTTTGTATGATGTAACCCATGCCCATTCCACCACAGGACTTATCCCTTGCCTCTGTATGATGTAGCATGGCCCATTCCACTACAGGACTTATCTATCTTGTGAGGTATTAATCTAATGCAGTAAGAATACAAACACACATCGTACTCTACCTAAATCACACCTTTCATATGATTAATCATTACATACTAATGAATCTGCTTTACATATAAACATAAATTGCCATACAAAGCCTAATTAAGGTGACAATATTTTATTTGTATAACATAGCTATATTTGATACATAACAGTTCTATTGTGAGGTTTTCACACCATCGCCCCATTGCAAATGGGGACCCCCTCTTTTAGCTTGGCAATGGGATAGTTGTCCTAGGTAGTCTTAGTTAAATGGCAATTTTTGAGTCTCTGAGTCTAAGAGATGAGTTTGAGCAACTTTGGCTCGCTAGGGGCTCAAGTCAATCACGAATAGGAGTGAAACCCGGGCCAAGCTAGTCAAGGATGTGGAGATGAAGTCAAGAAAATTCATGGAAATTAATTGTTCCAGTATCAAATTTATCTTAGAAAGTTAGTAAAAGCTATGGAAAAGAACACTGATGGAAGCATGTTGAAAACTGAAATTTGGCTGAGTCTGAAAACTTTTAGGATCTCCCAAAATCCAGAATCTCCATTATAACTCCTATGAATCTGAAACCACTCTCAAACATCCTGACAGTATATACATAAAATATAACTTAAAGTATGAGAAATTAAAAATATGTGACTTATACTTCTAGAAGTGATATTGGGGTCAAGAGGATCCACTTCTAGAAGTGAAAATGAAGTTTTGAATGGACAAGATTAAGTGAACAAGGTGAAAACTTGAACAAGGTTGTCCAACCTCAAGTCGCATTCCGACCAAAGCTTGGACAAGCCTGTCCAAGGCCCCAGTGCTTGGACACACACTTATAGCCCTTTCAAATGCTTACTACCATTCATTAGAATGTTTGAGACAAATTGCCTAGGCTTTGATCATGATTGAGTGATGAATGTAAGGGAAGAATAGTTGATCAAGGCGAATCCATGATCAAATCTAATCCTTTTGCAGTCAGACCTAAGCAAAAACATGTATGAAGTTCAAATACAAACGTTGATGCTAAAAATACCGACACAATCACAGCCAGAAACAAATGTTTGAATTCAAATGGATCGTGGAAATCTGATAATATTGAAGTTCAAATACTTTGCCATTAAAACTGGACTAACCATGACAAAATCAGAAGTCAAAGGCTGAGCTTGGTGATCAATTAAGTGAAACAAAGGAGGAAATGCTAGGTTTGAGGTTGCTGTCTCTAGGAACCCTGTCCTAAGGCAGGTCAGATTCTGACCTGGCCTTGAACAGGTCTTGAAACATTGCCCGGCCCATGTCTTTGATTGAACTTTGCCTCCTCTAATCAATATAAAAAATTGGTTTGTATGTGGTTTAGAGAAATAAATTCAAATGTGGTTTAAAGGAATAAATTCAAGCATTGCTAGAACAATTTCATGTTGATTTTCAGATTGCTTGTTATTGATATTAACTGCCTTTATGAGAATTTATAAGTTTTCTTCTTTGTTTTGCAAGGAAAGTGGAGGTGCTTGAGGATATAAAGATAATTCAAGTGAAAAGTGACTTCCACTCCTAGGCTTCAACCAAGTGTGACATGAAGAAGTCAAAGGTTCAAGTATCTACAAGTGGTGAGATCAAGCCAAGACTTCAAGCAAGAACATGGTTCGAGGTCAATGATCAAGGTGAAAATCCAAAACTCGGCGGCAACATGAAGATGGAATCAAAGAACAAAGGCTACAAACGAAAGGAAATTATCATCAACTTGAATTCCCTCCAGAAATCCAAGTGTAATAATCCAAATATATGAAGAACCTCATCACTTGAAGAAGGTCAAGGTCAAGAAATCAAGATTTCAAAAAACAAGCAAATGCAATGAGAAGATTTCTAAAAGTAAAAAGAAATTCATGAAGATGAAACAACTTGGACACTACAGTCAGTCGAGGACTTGAAAATGTTGAGTATCAAGAGATATTTTCTCATCACCAAGTAATTGATCAAGTCTATGAGATAAGGATGCTGAGGTGGTGCCCAATCATCTTCAACCAATCAAAAAGCCCTAGTTGCACATGTTCGAGCTCATCCAATTAGATCATGCCAAGTGTACTTGTTGAGTCCACATCATGTCTCTACCTAACCTATTTTCTCATTGGCTCTCAAAGGCATTGTAATTTTCTCATTGGCCCACAAGGTGGTGCTTTGATGTAATTGGACAAGCATTTAATGCTTGTAACTATTAGTTGGATTAGGGCATTGTTGGATAAATCTTGGCCCTTGATCTTGAATTGATCTTGGCCCTTCATTGTTATTGAACAACTATAAAAGGTCAAGGTCTCCTCATTTGTAACTTATTAGATTAGTTTTAGAGTAGGAGGAGAGGCTTGTTAAAATTGTTGCCATAACTATCAAAGTAATTGCTAATTCATTGTTGGTCTTTAAGGTGGATTACTTGTGTTGCTTTGGAGTGTTGCATAATTTCTACGTTTCCTCACTTGAATTAGGATTTTATTTTATGTTGTTCAGAAGTAGTGTTTAGTTGAATGGAAGATATTTTGGATGCATCTTTGGTGAACTTGCTTAACCAAACCACTAGTTGCTTGTTGATTTTAAGTTGTCTTGTGTGGTCAAATGGCATATTTATGAACTTAACTTCAATTATTGCTTGCACATTGATATGCATCAATGGATGGTGTTAATGGAATGGTGGTAGTTTGAACATCTTACATTTACCTTACGAAATCACACTAGCTTGATTGATGTCAATGGCTAAACTAAGTCTAGTAGAGTCACAAAGGCATTCATCATCTATTGCATTATAGGAATAGAATAGCTTTCTCAAACCTTTATCCCTTTGCAGTTTGTTGTTGGAAGAAGTCGAAGTAGTTGATATCCATTGATTGAACAGTATAAGTCCCTTTGAGATACCCAACAGGTCACATCATAAAAGTGAGTAAAAGTCCACAATAAGAAGGAACCTTGGGGTTATCTCATTTGATCACACAATCCATAAACATTGTTTAGCATATGAGCTTCCTTATTCAAGAGAGAGTTGGAGATTTGGTGTTTCATATCAAAATACGAAGTATTTGATTTTGCATGTTGTAGTGGCATAAAACTCACATCAACAAGTTCAACATAGAATTAATATGTAATCAATAATCAGTGTACTTTTATGAAGTTCCATCTTTCATACATTTAGCAGTGACCAATGTGAAGCAATTATACGCAATTAATTTATTAGTGTGCTGTCATACTTAACATATGAATGATTATAAAGACAGGGTTGTATAGAATGAACACCCATTTAAATTTAAACGGTACACACCTATTTCAGTATTTAGCAGACAAGGATAACTCATAGTACTGCATATATACATTGAGTTGCTCATACCAAATATCGCTGAGTACAGATATAGATTTCTAGTTGTATGAATTGTTGGCAAGTGATGTTTTGAGAGCACTATGAATCACTTGAGGGTTGTCATTTATGGCAACACATATGTTATGGTGATCGCATGAAGTAAGTATGAGTGTTGAAGACACAGTCACGAAAATGACTAAGTATGGAATCGGATTTACATAGTACTGCAGAACTCTTTTGGACAGTGAAGATAGTATATGACAGATAATGACTTGCGAGCTTAGAGGAAGACATTTTGGGATGTATATGACCTTCAGTTAAGATCTCAAGCATTTTGGTATTGATATCAGTAAGTTACAGTGATATGAAGATATGCAAAGACAGAGGAATAGTAAAACAGGGCATATGAACAGTCGCGATGATTAAGGGAATGTAAGATGGAATGGTAACGTGCTAAGTCAGATAAAGATTGTTTATTGCCGACACTTTGGTAATACAAGATTGCCGACTTAGTATTCATTGTTTGCATTATATTTGAGAGATGACTGGATGACAGAATACATATAAATGAAGAATGTTTTGTGAAAGCGAGATATGATATATGTGAGATATGGATGCGAGTTTGGGATATCAGTAATGGTTGATGGCAGATGCGAGATCAGAGATTGACAGAGGATATTGAGAGCTATAACTAGAACTATCAAAGCATAGCAGATGCTTGTATTGTTCATTCTTGAAGAACACTTTGTAACCAAAGTACTAATTGTAAGAGTTGTAAGCTCACTATACCTTTAACGGGGTTTTGCATACCTTTAACAGGGTTTATATTCCTCTAACAAGGAAATGTACTATGTAATACTCAGCTCCTAACAGGGCTAGATCTCCTAACAGGGATATTATATTTTAGTGCATAGTTGTGGGTACCATCCCCACCGGGGTTTTCACTTGGCTAGGGTTTCCTCGAAAACAAATAATGGTGTTATGAGTTATGTGTTATTTGTTTATGTTCTTTTCATTTCAGCAATCATATGGTTCATTTGGAATTGGTTTAAGTTTAATTTAAAGTGTTGTAATACTGATTCACCCCCCCTCTCAGTATTACTCAATCCTAACAATTGGTATCAGAGCTATTGGCCGTTGGAGAGAAAGTCTAACAGCTTAAGGGAGATCATAATGGATTCAGAAACTTTGCAAGAGAACTTTGAAGCAGCACTTGATGACCTGGACAAAGAAAAGGCTGAAAATGGCAAATTAAAATTCAAATTAAGAAGAGCAAAAGGTTTTATCAAGAAACTAAACGAACAGCTTGAACTTTCAAGAAATCAGAGACAAGACCTTATGGAAAAGATCAAGGAGGATTTAGACAATGATACATCAGACCAAGCAAAGAAGCTTGAGCAAGAAAAAGAACAAATCAATCTTTTGATGATTAAAGAGATCCAACATGAAAAGGATGCAAGATACAAAGTTGAAGGAGCGAACATGCAAATAGGAGAAATGCAGATTGAACTTGATCACTACAAGGATAAATGCCTGGAATTAGAGAAATACAATCAGATCAATAAAGGTGAATCACTCAAGCCAAGTTACACATTGAGAAATTACATATGAGCAGTGATAAGATTGATGAACAAAGAGAGAGACAGAAACCTAAAGGAGATATGACTGGAGTTGGATACAATGAAGGAGAATGTTCTAAGACTCGTGAAGAATCACATGAAGCAAAGATTGAAGAAAGATCTACTTTTGAAGAGCCTAGAGATCAGATCAGACCTTTCAGAGGAAGATGCTTTGGATGCAACAAAGTCGGACACATGAAAAGAGATTGTAGAGGTAAAGGCCCTTTCAGACCCTTTCCTGGTTATTGTTATAACTGTTATGCAAATGGACACAAGAAAGCAAAATGTAGGAAACCTGATCAGCCAAGAAATAAACAAGATTACATCAAAGAAGAATCAGCAACCAAGATCACATGCTACAAATGCAATAACCTTGAGCATACTGCAAGGTTTTGTAAATTGCAGGCTAATTAGGACTAAAGACTACCTACATGTTACAAATGCAACAACTTAGGACATATAGCAAAATTTTTGATGCAAGGGCATCCAAGGTTAAGGCAAGGTATTCTGTGTCCTCGGTAAAACTGCATGGAGTGTTTGTATTTTGGCCGGTGTTACTCGGTTGCAGCCTTGACCGACGGTCTCGGTCATTGAAGGAAGCTTGGTCATTGAAGGAACTCGGTAGTGTCTGGCGCCCGGTGAAAGTGTTCCTCGGTTATGCCTGCGGTGCTCGGTCGACACTGGTGCTCGGCGATGCCTAGCGTGCTCGGTTAATTCATTGTCGCTCGGTAGTTCTGGTTTACCGACTGGAGTTCTGTGTGATTTGTTGAGCCGACTTGGTGCATTTATTGTTGGTAGCTATTGTTATAGGCCAACATGCTGAATTAAATGTTTGTATACATTTGTAAGCCGACTTGTATGGCATTTAATTATTTGCTTGGGAGTTAAGGGTTTCATCCAGCCGACTTCTGGCTGATGACTAGTATTTATAGGATGTTTGGGTAGATGTTTAGGAGGGGGGTCATAGATCTGGATGACTTGAAGGTTTGGCGAATCAAATCTGAGGTTCTGAAAGCTGAAGTTGGCGAAGTTGTGGAAAGATCTTGCATGATCTTGCAGATCAGATTGATATCTGATAGTTGTTTGTAGCAGAGCTAGTGATTTGCATACTTGGAGACAAGGAGATTGCTTGGAGGCTTGCGAGCTCAAGTTCAGATCTGCCTTAGAGTTTCCATCAGCTTCTGATTATCTTCAGAGCTGAACTAGCTGAGATTGTATTGGATCTATTGTGGATCTTGCAAAATTGTTTCTATTTGTTATTGGCCCTAACCCGGAAGGCCTTATAGCCGGGCATGTTAATGCAAATTGCTTGAAACAATTGTTGTGTTATCTGTTGTGTTGAGTATTCTGCTGTGTAATTCTGTTGGCTGCAAGGTTTGGACTGTCCTTCATTGGATCCACCACCCTTGACAGAATCAGTTTTGCAGGTATAATGGAATGGACAAAAGAAGAGGACCACCTCCTATGGTTATAAAGAAAAATATTGGTGACAGTGGTAAAAGTCTTGGTGAATACATGGATGAATTCAAGAATCATTTCAGGAAAGCAGTAGATGAAGATGATGGTAAGATATGGAAGATCAAAGATTTCAAGAAGGCATTGGTTCAGGGAGAGACAGTAGATACTACTGTGTCTTCGCATGATGTTAACATTGCTACATCGACCTAAAAGGCCGAGCATGGCCTTAGGGGGAGCATTGGATGAAGATAGCAAATTATATCTAGCCCTTGATTATGTGGAATGAGCTCATGCGAACTTGAATATGGTGTATACAGACACTATGGAGTCTATATCTGTGATCGTAGCATTTGAAGATTCATATCCTATGAGCGCGAGATTTGTGATTGACTGGACAGTGTGCGAAGTTGAGCTAACTATGATAAATGCATTTACTCACTTGGCGATGAATAAAAGACCTCAAGGCATCTCACTCCTTCACTGTTTGATAAGCAGCGACCAAGGAGAGTAGAGTTAAGAAGCATATCAATCACTGAGCAACTACATTGCGTGATCGATTTAGCATATTCAAGGTATTTAGACCGTTTACTCTAACAAGAAGCTATGGATGCACCTGTGATATATGATGTTGTGGATAGGCCTACATATAAGTTAAAAAGACACCCCTTTAAGTCCTGTGAGGATGACCCTGAAGGAGCATTTTCGCAAACACCATACGGCGTCTTGCACGTAGAGGATATTAGGGCTTACATTCATTGCAAGTATGAAACAATAGGAGATGAGGAGATATACAGGGAGATAGATGAAATGATTGAGTCTGATGGGAAAATGAAGGATGAGTTCAAACACCTAAATGACCAATCCATCATAAAGTTAACCCTCTTGAATGAATTCAATGAAACAGAATGCTTCAAGATAATACTTAGTAGAGTGCATGATCAGTTTATTTGGATAGGAGAGTAGCCTGTGAAGATCTGTAGTCAGTTGATTCATGATATAACTGGGCTAGATAACACTAGAGCTATCCTTGTGGCAGAAAAGAATATAAAGAAGCAAGTTGAAACCCTAACTCATTCAAAATGGGATAAGCGAGCTATGACTGTCAATGACATATTCCAACAAGATGTGAGACTAGTTGCAATGCTTCTAGGTTACAAACTTTACTATAGCAGCAGACCTAATTCAATTTCAGCAGGAGTAATAATGATGGCTTATAGAATGGTAAAAGAAAACACTAAATATAACCTATGCGAGATTCTAGCACAGCAATTCTTGGAAAATGTAAAGATTGTTAAGAAGGACAAGTCTAAGGCATTCAGATTTGGCTCACTTTTGATTCATATGTATATTCACATTGAGCATAAGTTTCCCGGAATGCACCCTAGAGCATGGAAGGACAGCATACCCACTGGTATTCAAATATCAGAGAGCTACCAAAGACAGAACAGTACATGGGTAGATGGTGAGTTCTTTGCTATGATCAAAATCCTACAAAGGCAAATGAAAGAAAGATACACAATCCCTGAGGAATTGGTTGAAAAATATAAGGATACAATCTATTTCATGGTTGAAACTGATTGTGTATGCTTTGAAGCAGTGGAACCTAGAAAGAAATGGTGTTACCCTATGGGATATGAGGTTAGTTCTGAAGTTCTTGTAATGCAAATAGAATATGTCTTAGCTTCTGAAGTTGACACATCTGAAGAGAGATGGGGAACATATCTAGAAAAGTCAACTAAAGTCAGAGAAGAACAGGATAAAGGCAGAAGGAAAAGGAAGATAGAGAAGATGGTTGATGATATGGCAGTGAAGGCTGGAATGACCAAGGAAGAACAAAGGAGTAAGGACTAAGATGACAGAAGATACCTCTGGATCGACAAGCATGAGGATTGAAGCCCCTCCACCTTCTGAAGCAGAAAAGATAATAAGTACTACTTCTGACATAATTGATCTATCTATCACTCCTGAGAAGATAGCACAAGAAGATGCACCTATGGACACACCAAGAAGATCTACTAGATCAAACAAACCTAACAACCCTAAGAAACAAAAGATTGAAGTGGAAACAAAGAGAAAAGAGGATAAGGGAACGAAGAAGAAAGAAGAGAAAGAAGAACAAAAGAAAGCAGAGAACCTTTGGAAACCGGACATAAAAATATTGTAGAAAAGGATAATAAGAGATGGAAACTTGAAGACATTGAACAGATACTATGAGAGGTATGATTATGATAATCAGTCAGTAATAGAGGACATAGTGATTGAGCATTTACTAGTTTATAAAAAGAACCTACTGGAAATTGAGGGAAGCATACCTAAAGACTTGTATGGCAAGTTAGAAATCAGGAAACAATTGGCACAAACTGAAGATGAGGCAATAAGAAACAAAGCCATTGAAGATATGTTGCCTGTAGTTTCTATACAAGAAAGGGAGAAGATAATTAAGGAGCTCAAACCCCTACTGAGAACTAAAGCTAGACTTGTGAAGATAATGGCTAGAAAATATGATGAGGTCATTGAGGATACACAGAAGGCACTGGATCAAATATTGATGAGCGACATTCCTGAGAAGGCTTCACCTCCTAAGGCTACCAAGCCCACACCTATAGGAATAGGAGAAAGCTCTAAGTCAGTTGAGGACACCATGGAAGGAAGCGAAGTAAAAGTTGACAAGCAACCAGACTTCTTTGTTGCTGGTGTGCCTGTGACTCTTGACACCACACTTGATGAAAGTGATCCATTTCAGGGAAACATGGATAGTGCGGTGACAAAAGAAAAGGACAGAAAGAAGAAAAACAGGAAGAAAAAGGATAGAAAGAGGAAGGACAACAAGAGGAAGAACAGAGAGAAGAGATAGGGACAGGTAAAGAAGAAGAGGTAAAAATTGAAATAAAACAAGAACCAGATACTTCCACCACCTTATTGTTGGCAAGTATGGACAAACCTGTGAGCACTGACGTAGAAAACATGGACGAGGATGAATTAATGAGATTATCCTTCATGGCATTTGCTAAGGCAAAAGAAAGGTCAAAACAAAAAGGTGACAAGAAGGTTAAGATAATTGCTAGGGCAGTAGATATAGTGAATAAAATACTCCCTATACCTCTTATATTTCAAGGAAAAGATGATGTTGAGAACCTTAACATGGCACTAGACAACTTTGACAGCCACTATGAGTCTCTAGTGAAGATCGCAGAGGAAAAGGCAGAGAAAAGATATTTAGAGAAAAAGTTGAAGGAAGTGTGCCAATCTATTTCATGGGACTTGGGCATTCTGAAAGAAACTACATCTAAGGCCAAGAGTTGTGTTGCACAAGGAAGGAAGTTGTATAGCTATTGCATTAACCCTCTCAAACACATCAAGAACATTGATGATTTAATAGCTAAGGACAGGGCTACTTTGGATAGTATGATGGACAGTTGTGAGACCTCCTCACAAACTATATTAGAGATGGACAAGCAGACATCCAAAATCTTGGATAAGATGAATGTCTTGGATATAGAGAAAGGGAGAGTAATGACAAGATTTGGTCTGCTGAAGAGTTTAATCACTCCTAAGCTTTCAATTCTTGAAGCACATCTCACTGAGATGCAGAAGATTGGTGATTTAATGACCAACTCTATACCGACAGAATTGAAGGCAGCAGAGACTGCATCCTATGCATTGAATGGCCTGATTCATGTTAGTGAACTATTGATCAAGTCATGGAATGATGAAGTGAAGACCTTGGAAGATTCCTTCCAAGATATTCTGAAACTAGTGAGCAAGCACTAAGTCCTACATTTTTGTAAAATTTTGCAATTTTAGGTATACCTTTGCCATTGATGTCAAAGGGGGAGAAGAAGAGAAGAAGAAAAAGAAAATTGTAAATAAATAAAAAAAAAGAATATGTATATGTATATAGAAAAGAAAAAGAAGGAAGAGTACAAATAGTGTTTTGGACACTTAGTCATTTTTCGCTAAGTGTTGTCATCAATGCCAAAGGGAGAGATTGTTGGCAAGTGATGTTTTGAGAGCACTATGAATCAATTGAGGGTTGTCATTTATGGCAACACATGTTATGGTGATTGCATGAAGTATGAGTGTTGAAGACACAGTCGTGAAAATGACGAAGTATGGAATCGGATTTACAGAGTACTGCAGAACTGTTTTGGACAGCGAAGATAGTATATGACAGATAATGAAGTGCGAGCTTAGAGGAAGACATTTTGGGATGTATATGACCTTCAATTAAGATCGCATGCGTTTTGGTATTGATATTAGTAAGATATAGTGATATGAAGATATGCAAAAACAGAGGAACAGTGAAACAGGGCATATGAACAGTCGTGATGATTAAGGGAATGTAAGATGGAATGGTAACGTGCTAAGTCAGATAAAGATTGTATATTGCCGACACTTTGGTAATAAAAGATCGTCGACTTAGTATTCATTGTTTGCATTATGTTTTGCATTATATTTGAGAGCCGACTGGATGACAGAATACATATAAATGAAGAATGTTTTGTGAAAGCGAGATATGATATATGTGAGATATGGATGCGAGTTTGGGATATCAGTAATGGTTGATGGCAGATGCGAGATCAGAGATTGACAGAGGATATTGAGAGCTATAACTGGAACAATCAAAGCATAGCAGATGCTTGTATTGTTCATTCTTGAAGAACAATTTGTAACCGAAGTACTGATTGTAAGAGCTGTAAGCTCACTATACCTTTAACAGGGTTTATATTCCTCTAACAAGGAAATGTACTATGTAATACTCAGCTCCTAACAGGGCTAGATCTCCTAGCAGGGATATTATATTTTAGTGCATAGTTGTGGGTACCATCCCCACCGGGGTTTTCCCTTGGCCAGGGTTTCCTCGAAAACAAATAATGGTATTATGAGTTATGTGTTATTTGTTTATGTTCTTTTCATTTCAGCAATCATATGGTTCATTTGGAATTGGTTTAAGTTTAATTTGAAGTGTTGTAATACTGATTCACCCCCCCTCTCAGTATTACTCAATCCTAACAATGTTGTTGTAAGCTTTCCATCTATTGATGCTTGTCTAATTTCCTTCTTATTCAATGAAGAATTATTTTTCCTTCATCCAAGTCGATATTCTTCCTGTCGGCGATTGCCAATAAACAATGACCCGATATAATGACTTCTCTTTCCCTACTTTAATATCTCATTTGAGTGTAGCGAGTCACACCCTTTCATTTGTTAATGCCCTTATGAAAGGGTCACACCCTTTGGTTATGAAAAGATAAATCTGCTTGACAACAACCATTGCCCCTTTCACTCCTCATTTAATCTTCACCTATCTCTCATTTATCAAATTTGCCTTTACTACTTTTCAAATCTGCAAGTATCACATTTAAGATCTGCATATCCTCTTCTTATTTTCTTTTTTCTTTCTCAATCCTTATTTCAAATCCCTCCTTATACTTATGTTCTATATCTGGTCTAGATCTCCTCTACTCCTTTTTTCCCCATTCCATTTGATCCTTCTTCTCCTTAATTCTCGTGTGAGGGAGAGATCACAACTCTTCATCATGTCTGCCTTTTGGCAAGAGTCATGACCCTTCATAATTGTCCCTCTTTCGAAGAGCCACAACCCTTCATTATTACAACCCTTTCAAAGAGCCACAACCCTTCATAATCACAACCCTTCTATTAATATATTATTTAATTACTTTAATGGTCATCTATGTAATATTTGTATATCTTTGTAGATAAGATCATCTCTTAAGTTTCTTATTAGAAACTTTCTATTTTGTATCTCTTGTAAATTCTTTATAATGATCGTCTTGATCATTTGTTAATACATCAAATTTTTTACCAATTACTTTGCGTAATATGGTATTAGAGCCTTCTATAAAAACAAATTCGTTTTTTTTTTAAATTTCGAATGAAAGTTTTCTAGCATTTTTAAAAACACGATTTTTTTTGTGTGAAAAGATTTTTGGGCCAAAGTTTTTTTCTTCAACCCGAGTAGGGTCGCAGGCATTTTTTTAAGCTCACGCGTCATTTCTGCAACACATTTTTCGTGGTTGGCTGGGAGTCTTCACGTCTTCTAGGTGTCATTTTTTCTTGCAACCATAGCCATTCTTTGGCCCGAATGGTTCTGTCTAAGGGCGGATTTGTGGTTGAAGACAGGTCTAGCTATTGTCACGCCATTTTTTACTCATGGTTAAAGTTTTTATGAGCCACGCAATGGGGTTTTTCTGCTCGTGTCTAAAAAACGCAGCTTATAAAATGCATTAGTCTGGTCTTATTCAACGGCTTTCTGCACAATTTTCGACCATTCTTCTAGTCGTCTTCTACCATTTTCAACCGTCTATGGTCGTTCTTCTACAAACAGTGGTTATTTTCTACCATTTTTTGGCGTCTATAGCAACTGGCTAGGGTTTATTTCAAAATACATTTTTTCCCGTGTCGGATTTAAAATATTTATGCAAATTCTTGGTGAGTTTTTCGCGATCTCAACTGGGTCGCTTTCAGATTTTTCTGGGTGCATCGTTTTCTATGCCTCAAATTTTGGGCCAACCGATTTGAATTTCGACTTCAGATTCTTTCTAGGTTTTTTGAAAGGATTTATGGGTTGTCTTCGAATTTTTTGGGTCTATCGGAAACTTTTCTCAAAATTTGTACCCGTCGTACTTCATCACTTTTTTTAAGTTTGTACTTGATTCAACCTTTGTTTTCTGCATTGGGATTCGTGTTTCAAATTCTGTGTTCGTGTCTCTTCTCTATTTCTCATTTTTTGCACATTGGGAAGCGTACAAGATGGTGTTATTGCCAACTTGATGTTGGAAGGCAATCAAAGATTTAACGGCCGCAATTATAACACCTAGAAGCAGCGTACGTTGACCATCTTCGAATATCGCCGCTTGGATACACTTGTTTTGGGCACCAAGACTCATCTTACAACAGTCCAAGTAGACCAGGATAAGTTTGATGATCGGAATTGAGAAGTTGTCATGCTTCTCAAGCTCCCTATTACAGATGATCAGTTGCCTCAAATTCCTTTTGGCAAGTCTGCAGCAAACATCTGGAAGCATCTGAAGGAGTTGCATGAGACATTCAACAAAAGCAGAGCGTTCTTCTTGAAGAACCAATTGTTCTCCATTATGATGGATGAACGCGTGTCCTTACAAGAGCATCTTACGAAGATTAAGGACATCCAAGACCAGCTCGAAGCTATTAGTCAAAAAATGGAGGAAGAAGATATGGTAGTCATTACCCTAAAAAATCTACCAGCATCTTATGAGCACTTTATAGAGACTCTCAACATTATTTCTACTAATGTTGATCTGAAGTTTTCAGAGTTATGTACCAAACTCCTACAGCAAGATCGTTGGAAACAACAATTTGGTAGCAGTGCCACCTTGTCCTCCTCAGAACAAGTCTTTGCAGCTAAATCCTTTCACAAGGATAAAGGCAAATTTCAGCCATCTCAGTCATCTCAACAAAAGGGCTCCAGTCAGTCTCAAGATGGTTCGAAGAAGAAGGTGTTGTGTAACTACTATCACAAATATGGCCATTTGCTCAAGGATTGTCACAATCGGTTGGCTTCTGTTCGAAGAAGAAGGTGTTGTGTAACTACTATCACAAATATGGCCATTTGCTCAAGGATTGTCACAATCGGTTGGCTTCTGAACAATAGAAGCAAGGAGGGTCTCAGCCTAAAGCCAATGTTGTTGAGCACACAAAGCAGAAAGAGTCTTCCTTTTACGCCTTAATGGCTAAAAGACCTGCAGACCATGTCAAATCTTCTACATGGTATATAAATTCTAGTGCCTCTCGGTATTTCACTCACAGGCATGATTGGTTTATAGATTTTTCTCCCTTTACTTATTTAGTTATATTTGGAGGAGGTGAAGAGTATACTGTTGTCGACAAGGGCAACATTCAGATTCAATCTAGTGGAAGGAATCTCATATTCCTCAATGTATACTGTGTTCCAGGCATGAAACTTAACCTTCTCTCATTGAGTCAGATCATGCGGCATTCTCCTCAACTTGATGTTGTATTTAGTACACACAAGTGCTCAATTGTTGATCGTGCAACACGCACTACTATTGTTGTTGGCATTGAGGATCATGGTCTATACAGACTTGTGGATACAGGTGATTCTCTTGAGCATGCATTTGCAGCAAAATCAGCTTCTATAAGCAGTCTTTAGCATCAACGATATGGTCACCTGAGCATTCATTATCTTGCTCAGCTTGTTCGGGATGATTTAGTACTTGGTCTACCTAAAATTCAAACTCAGAATCAACATGTTTGTGGAGCTTTTCAAGCTAAAAAGCAGCACGGGACACTGTTCAAGGATGGTGACTCGTGGTGAGCCTCAAATGTACTACGATTGATCCATGTTGATGTATGTGGTCCAATGAATACTAATTTTGTTACTAGGTGCAGATATTTCTTACTTTTTGTTGATGATTTCAGTAGGAAAATGTGGGTGTACTTTCTTAGACAAAAATCAAATGTGTTTATTATATTTCAGAAATTTAAGGCCTTAGTAGAAAAAGTGTTTGGGTGTTCTATTACATCTCTTAGGTCTGATAATGGGGGGAGTTTTGTTCTACTACTTTCTCTACTTTCTGTGATACACATGGCATAAAACATCAGTTAACCACACCATACACCCCTCAACAAACAGCGTCGTAAAACATCACAGCCGCACCATTATAGAAATGGCCAGGTCTATGATGGAACGCAAAAATGTTCCTAAGAAATATTGGGCAAAAGCAGTGTTTATTGCGGTCTATCTCCTTAATAGGTCTACCACACATGCAGTTAAGGGGAAGACTCCTGAGGAAGCCTAGACTGGTCACAAACCTAGGATCAGCCATCTGAAATTTTTTGGCTCTTTAGCGAATGTATGGATTCCAGATGCCCAGCGCTCCAAGTTGGATTCCAAGAGTCAAAAGCTCATGTTTAAAGGTTAGAGTGACAACCACAAGGCTTATCGGTTGATTGATGTAGACACTAATCGTCTTATCTTCAATCGCGATGTTGTCTTTGATAAAGAACGAGGACCATTTCAGCTTTCCTCGTCTAAGCAGAATTCAGAGGATCAACCTTTGAAGGCTTCTGATTTGGGTGTCTATCTTCCATTAGGCTCACCTGATGGGAGGGATGATGTTGACTCTGTATTTGATGATGCACTACATGAATTTCCTCTGGATGATGTTCATCTTCTACCTGTTGCAGATCCTCTTCCACCTCTAGTATCCAGTTATTCCTCCTCTTGAGTTTGGCACATCTACTCTCCGGCCTAAATGGTGGTCTAAAACCATCAGTGATCTTCGTCCTGATGAGCTCGTTGAGGGTAGATCTTCTAGAAATAAGGGCAAGCAGCAAATTACAGTTAACTTTTCTCTCGTGGCTAACCTTCATAGTATTTATGAGCCTCAGATATTTAAAGAGGCAATAAGGATTCTAGAGTGGGAACAAGCAATGGATGCAGAATACCAGTCTTCTGAAGAACCACACCTGCATTCTCTTTGATCTTCCTCCAGGGAAGAAGCCCATTAGCTGCAAATGGTTGTATAAGGTCAAAGTATCATGCAGATGGTACCTTAGATAAATACAAGGCCAAATTAGTTGCTCGAGGGTTCACACAGCGGGAGGGCATTGACTATGAGGAGACTTTTTCTCCTACTGCCAAGATGAGTTCAATCTGTCTTCTTGCCATTGCAGCTCAGTTTGGATGGAAAGTCCATCAAATGGATGTTAAGAGTGCCTTCCTCGACGATGTGTTGCAGGAAGAAGTCTACATGACGCAGCCTCCTAGTTTCAAGGTTGCCAGCAAAGAACACCAAGTATGTAGACTCCAGAAAGCATTCTATGGACTTAAACAAACTCCTCGAGCGTGGTTCATCAAAATTGATCAGTACTTGGTTGCTCATGGTTTTCAGCGTTGCCCTTCTAACAGTAATCTATCTATCAAACGCTCTGGTGATGATGTTATGTTTCTTGTTGTCTATGCGGATGACTAGATCATTATTGGCAGTTCAGCACATTTGATTGCAAAAATCAAACAAGATCTATGCAAGGATTTTGATATGACAAATTTGGGGCTTCTCCATTATTGTTTAGGTATTGAGGTTTGGCGGACTGATGAAAGCATCTTTATTTCTCAGTCTAAGTATGTCAGGAACTTGCTTGACAGATTTCAAATGCAGGATTGTAAACCTGCTTCCACACCTATGGAGAAAGGATTGAAGTTATCAGCCAAGTTTGATTCTCCTCCTATTGATGAAACCACTTACAAGCAACTAGTGGGCAGTCTCATGTATCTCACTGTCACTAAACCTGATCTTAGTTTTGCAGTGAGCTACATTTCACGCTTCATGACAGCCCCCAAGGCTGATCATTGGGTAGCAGTGAAGCATGTGCTGCATTATGTGAAGGGCACCCCTAATTATGGACTTCTTTATATTAGGAGTCATGATCCTAGACTCAGTGGGTTCACAGATTCAGATTGGGCAGGTTCGGTTGATGATAAGAAGTCAACCTCTAGATATGTGTTCAGTTTGGGATTTGGAGCAATCACATGGACCGTTAAAAAGCAGCAGGCAGTATCTCTCTCCTCGACAGAAGAAGAATATCGAGGAGTAGTTAAGGCAGCTTGTGACGCAATTTGGCTTCGTCGGACGCTTGTGGATATGCAGATGTCTCAAGTAGGTCCAACTCCCTTGTTTGCTGATAATGAGGGCGTTTTCAAGCTTGCCAGGAACCCAGTCTTCCATGAAAGAACCAAACATGTGGACATTCATTGTCATTACATTCGGCAATCGGTTGAAGAAGGGACAATTCAGTTGCAATATGTTCCAACAGCAGATCAGACTGCAGGCATTCTCAGCAAGCCTCTTGGTCCAGATAAGTTTGCTAAATTCAGGGGACAACTTGGTGTTGTTGATAGATTGACCATTAAGGGAGGGTATTAATATTTTATTTAATTACTTTAATGGTCAGCTATATAATATTTGTATATCTTTGTAGATAAGATCGTCTCTTAAGTTTCTTATTAGAAACTTCCTATTTTGTATCTCTTGTAAATTCTTTATAATGATCGTCTTGATCATTTGTTAATACATCAAATTTTTTACCAATTAATTTGCGTAATACCTTCACTTTTTGAAAGTCACTTCCTTATTTTCTTCCCTTTCCTTTCCCTTAATACCTCCTTAATTTTTATGCTCCACTCTTTCTTCCTCCTTCCCTTTTTCACTCAAATGAATTTCTTTTCTCTCCCTTTTATACCTCTCATTTGAGGGAGACACAACTTTTCCATTCATGCATTTTGACTATTTGTTTAACTTAACTAAATTTTAATTATTTTCTATTTTATTCTTTTATATTTTTTATTTAATTATTATTCTTTATTATTTAAACCTATTTCAAGAAGAGAACATGACAATCTACCCTTCCCAATATTGTTTGTCCTCAAGCAAGAATAAACTACAATGCTTTTTTAGAGAAACACATCAGTTATGAACCAAACATAGAGCATACACATGGAAATGTGAAACATACACATGGATGTATGCAAACATGGAGCATACACATAATAGACACATGAATATATCCAAGCATAAGGCATATGCATAAAAACACAGAGGATACATATGAGTATATGTAGACATAGTTCACTTGCCCCACAAGAGGCAAGAATGTCCAATCAGGACCAGATTCATCTATTGGGGTAATCAATTCATCGTAATGTCCCTTAGGCTAGTAGGAACATACTTTGATACCACTTGTAATGTCCCCTTGTAGAATTTGCCCTAATTTATATCCTACAACACAATTGCATTAACTAGGGTTTGAGAGGTGTCTTACCAAGTAGAGCATTTGGTCTATTGTACTTTGAATATAAGTCCTGCAAACAACAAGCAAATACACACACACACACACACATATATATATATAAACTAATTATGTTGTTAGCATGATATAATTCATCTTAAGCCTCACAAATCAATAAATAAATAGATGTATAATCCTAACCTAGAGATTAGGTAACAATAAACAATACATATTTGGAAAAGAAATTCACTTATAGCATCACTCTACCCTACTCACCCCATATGATTAGGGATCACAATAATTCTTCCATATGAGTTGGGGGAAGGATTACAATACGGTGCCCTTAACTCGACCCTACGCCCAAGAGCAGAATCTCTTGTCCCTCTTGGCCTCATGCTTCATGAGCTTCACAAGGTGGTGTACCTAGCGAGGCCTCACCATTTCCCCTTATTGCAATTGCTTCCCATCCATATGGACTATCCTTCACAAATAGTGTCTTTGCATGATGTAGCCCATGCCCCTGCAGGCCTTATTCCTTGCCTTTGTATGATGTAGCCCATGCCCATTCCACCGTGGGACTTATCCCTTGCCTTTAAATGATGTAGCATGGCCCATTCCACTGCAGGACTTATCCCTTGCCTTTGTATGATGTAGCATGGCCCATTCCACTGCAGGACTCATCGATCTTGTGAGGTATTAATCAAATGCAGTAAGAAAACAAACACACATCGTACTCTACCTAAATCGCACCTTTCATATGATTAATCATTACAGATTGATGAATATGATTTACACATAAACATATATTGCCATACAAAGCTTGATTAAGGTGAAAGTATTTTATTTGTATAACATAGCTATATTTGATGCATAACAGTTCAATGTAGAATTAATATGTCAATGTAATCAGTGTACTTTTATGAAGTTCCATATTTCATACATTTATTAGTGACCAATGTGAAGGAATTACACGCAATTAATTTATTAGTGTGCTGTCATACTTAACATATGAATGATTATAAAGACAGGGTTGTATAGAATGAACAGTCATTTATAACTAAACAGTACACACTTGATTCAGTATTTAGTAGACAAAGATAACTCAAAGTACAGCATATATATAGTGAGTTACTCATACCAGATATCACTTAGTACTAATATAGATTGCTGGTTGTATGAATATGCTGTTGTAAGCTTTCCATCTATTGATGCTTGTCTAATTTCCTGCTTATTTGATGATCAATTCTTTTTCCTTCATCCAAATCGACATTCTTCCTATCGGTGGTTGCCAATAAACACTAACTAAATATAGTGACTTCTCTTTCTCCACTTTAATATCTCCTTTGAGTGTAGTGAGTCAGACCCTTTCATTTGTTAATGCGCTTATGAAAGGGTACCCTTCATTATTGTCCCTCTTTCGAAGAGTCACAACCCTTCATAATCACAACCCTTACAAAAAGTCACAACCCTTCACCTTTTGAAAGTCACTTCCTTATTTTCTTCCCTTTCCTTCCCCTTAATACCTCTATAATTCTTATGCTCTACTCTTTCTTCTTCCTTCCCTTTTTCACTCAAATGAAGTTCTTCTCCCCCTTTTATACCTCTCATCTAAAGGGACACAACTTTTCCATTCATGCCTTTTGACTATTTGTTTAACTTAACTAAATTTAATTATTTTTAATTTTACTCTTTTATATTTTTAATTTAATTATTATTCTTTATTTATTAATCCTATTTCAAGAAGAGGACAATGTGTTAGGTATGTTTCTTGTTTTTGAATCCAAGCATGAATCGTGGTTTTCTCAGATCCATCAAAGTTGGGGATGGTTAATTTCCCTACTTTGTGTTGTAATTCTTGGTTGGCTTGGTTCCTCCCTCTTTTTTGAAAGTTTTTGTTCTTGCCTCACAATATGTTGTGAAGGTGTGCTCTTTTTGACCTCGGGGTCTAGTCTTGCATATTCTTGGGCAAGGTCCCTCAAGTTAGGATTGTTAATTTCTTCACTTTCTCTTGTTGACCTTTCCCTAGTTAAAAAAGAGGTTTGACCCTATTGTGGTCATGTTGTCACTTTTGAACTGGCTAGGGGTGCCCTCTCTTTCATGTCTGGGTTCAAGGGTGTTGTTTATATTTTGAAGTGTTCAAAGAAAGGCTTGGGTTGTTTAGTCATTCTTTTTCCATAAAGGCCCTCAATTCATGCTCCATTTGAGTTTTCTTTGTGTTGTTTTGGTTTATAATCTTCTTCGTCTCCCTTTCTAGAGCCCTTAAAGTTTGTTGACTCAGTTGCATCAACTATTGTTTGCCCCTTAGGCTAGCAGGATGATGCTCTGATACCACTTGTAATGTTCCTTTCCTGGATTACCTTGTACTCTACCCTAAATTCATAAAATCCAAATGAAACAAGGAACATAATAAAGTTGAAATATAACCCTAACCTAGAAATAAGATGAGCATGTCTTGGCACCTGAAAACAAATTAGTTAATAATGTAATCATAATACATACAATACATTCATGAGGGTTAAGAGAGAAATACACTTATCATCATTTTCATGGGATCAATCCAACAAGGGTGAGATAGGAAAGACATGATGAGGTGCCCTAATTATCTCTGGCCCTAGGCCCGAGAGCGGAAACTTTGTCCCCCTTGGCCTCATGTGGTCGCAACCAGCTCATGAGGTGGTGTACCTAGCGGAGCCTATACACTGTTCCACTCCATCATGCTATCCTTCTCTCCTCTTATGATTGAGAATCCATTTCTTGGTTACCTCAATAACTAACCCATATAGGCTCAAAGGGAAGATTAACTTGACCCTAGGCCCAAGAGCGGAATCTCTGTCCCCCTTGGCCTCATGCAGTCCTTAACTGATCTCATGAGGTGGTGTACCTAGTGAGACCTCACCGATCCCCCTCCTTGCTCTTCCTCTCTTTCCTAATATGGTTTATTATTGCAGGTATATGGGATTGTCAATTTTATAGATATAAACATACATTTACTCTGAATATATGTCTGTTCTAAGCATATAAATATATCAGAGAGTTGCATATGTTTATTCTAAGCATATAAAAATATGTCAGAGATTTATATATGTCTATTCTAAGCACACAAGTATATTAGAGATAAGTCTGCAAGGAAATATTAATATTCAGATCCATCCAAATATGCATTGGCAATATTATCATACTGTCATACCACAGTGACCCAAAATAATGCTGCAATCTGTTCTAATATAAATGATATTGGGTTTGATGTTGTCTGCTTCTTGGCTTGGTGTTGTCTGCTGTTTTTCTTTTTATTTTCCTTGCTTGGGTTTTGATCTTGGAATCGATCCCTTGATCTCTTTATAGCTTCTCCATTGGAATGGAAGAGGTGTGTCCCTTCACATAGCACCTCCTCAATCGCACCCCTTCTCTTGGATGAGTCGGCTGTATTCTTAATTCGGCAATATTATTAATTAGTCTCTATAAATCCTTGATGGGTCGGCCCTTACTAATTGTTGATGTCAGTTTTGTACCACTACATAACATATAGCAATTGAATACTTTATATAAAATACCAAACTCTCAACCCTCTCTTGAAAAGTATATACTCGTGAAGAACATGAGATAACTCCAAGGTTCCTTACACCTGTGGATACTAACTCAGTTATATTAATATGATTTGTTGGTTAATCACGTAGGCGGGCTTACGTTGTTCATTCAAAGATAACTTGGTGGTACTTCGCTTGCTTGACTTGTTCTTTTCTCCTTGATCACTTTCACTTTCAACTACTCCTACCACTAACTGCTTACTGCTCTACTACTACTCCTATGAATGAAGAAATTAGCAAATGGACGAGGATCCAACCAAATGAAAGCTTGCCTGCGGCGCTACCTCCGTTGGTGCAATGATTCAAAGGGATACTCTTAGAATTTTCACACTAACACCTATCTTCCAACCCAACTTGAAGTACAAGCGGAAAGATGAAATGCAAGTAGAACTTGGGAGCGATTGGACTAGATTACCACACAAAGCTTCCTAACAAGCCGCTAGGATGCTAGTGGCCTAGTATATAGATCCCTATCAAACATTCACTAACATCACCATACAACTAGCCATCTATTTCTACTCTAACAACATGAAATGAAATCCTACTTTAATTTGAGAGATGAGAAGAACCATGCAATACACCAAAATGATCATGTATATCCACCATGCAAACCACAACAATGAATAGAGAACAATTTTGATAGTATTTTGGCAACAATTCTCCAACATAACTCCCTTTACAAATGAGAACAAATGGCCTTATATAGAGGCTCAAAATTACAATGAGTGGCCAAGATTAAGGGGCAAAATCAAGGGCCAAGATTAAACCTTACAAACCCTAATTAGGGTTACCATCTTTCAACCAATTACATGAGGGCACCAACTTTGTGGGTCAATGAGAAAATTACAATAATCTGTCAACCAATGATAACATAGGACACTTGGCATGATTTGATTGCATGCACATGAAATTGCCACCTCATCAACCTTATCTTATAAATTTATTTAATCCTTGAGATGAGGTGAAGCCTTGGATGCTTGAGCTCGTCCTTAGAAACTTTCTCATCACCACTTGAACTTGCTTGTCCCTGATGTCCTGACCTTGAAAGGGTGAGGTCTCCATGCACTTGGGGTAATCTTGCCCTGGCCTCGGTGGCTTGCCCGGATGTGAAACTTCTTGCAATTTGAGAGCCTTGCTCTTGGCCACCGCCTTGAAATCGAACTTGACCTCTTTCAACCTTTCGTCTCGCTTTCCTCCTTCATTATCCTTACCTTCTTTAACCTTCCTACCCGAATTTGGATTGCATGCACCCCCCTTTCTGCTTCAATACTCTTGGATTTTAGGGGCACCTGCCTTGGCCATACCTCCTCAAATCTAACCAAACTAGCTTGCATGAATAGCCAAGCCTTGCCTCGAATATCTTCAAATCTCTTCCAATTTGCAATGAAACCTACTTCCTCACTAATGTTTTCCTCTTTGGCTAACCCTTGAATGTCCTCAACTATTCGGACTGCCACAACTTCGCCCCTTGGCATAAGCATCTGCCTCAACCATAGTGGTGCAATGTATCTCCCCAAATCTAGATTTGGTTCGACTAGCAAAGCATCACCAATAGCCTTGCAATCAAATAAAAGAGGTAGGACACCATGTAGAATTGCTTCTGATTTTGCACTATCCTAAGTTGCAACTCTAAATTCTCACTAATGATCCTAGCCCAATCAAACTTTCTTTTTCCATTCTCAATTCCTTCAATAAAATAATACATCCAAGGATCAAACTGTGTACCTTGAGTGGAGCCCATAACTCGGTTGAGAAGCACAATAAGGTTGCCATACTCTGATTTGGAATCTAACCTGGTGAGCCTTGACGACTTGGTAACCCCTTTCTTGCCTTCCCGCAACCAATTCTCAACTATACCATGTCCACTATGCCAATGTTGGTGTCACCCACTCGCTTCAATTTTGAGAAGAAGGAGATTTTAGGTATCATGTCTTCTTTGTCTTTCTTGGTATACATTCCCCTTTGGTTCTTGCTTGCACTAGCATCCGCAATCCTAACCCTTATTTCTGTCTCTTCTTTCTACAATGAGATGGAACTACACTTATCTCTGCCCCTCCAATCCTAGGGATGGAACTACCACTTATTTCTGCTTCTTCAATTCCTATCACACTACACTTATCTCTGCCTCTTCACCTAGGGATGGAACTACCACTTATTTATGTCTCTTTGAATACTTATGAGATGGACTACACTTATATCTCCCAGCTTCGTTCCTAAGGGTGAGACTACCACTTATATCTCCTTTCTCCAAATCCTATGAATGAAAACTACACTTATATCTCCCAACTTCAAGCCCTAGATGAAATGAAGTGATGGATGAAAAATGCAAGCAAGAAATGGGAAAAGAACCAAGTAAGAGCAAGGAGAAAATCTGCCTTATCAACCAGCCTTCACTCAAAATTGAAGATCCTTCTCCACAACCAACAAATTCTCAACTCCACCAAAGAAGAAGATAACAATCAAAAAATATACTTCTTACCAAAAATTCGCAGCACCATGAAATAGCAGTCCTTGATAAAAATCACAACCCCTCTCAGATTTTTGCCCTCTTCCAAATTCATAGCACCAATTTGCAGCCTCCTTGGGACAATTTTGCAACTTTGCCTTGATCACAGCCTTCTTCAAAAATCGCAGCACCAGCCCCAGATTTTCTTGCAGCCTCTGCCCTTCAAAATAGCTGGCTTCACCTCAAATCTACTCTTCCAAAATCACAGCTCCCCTTGGAGATTTCGCAACTCTCCTCCTTCTCCAAATTCGCAGCCTGCTGCCTTCAAAATTCACTGGCCTTTGGATTAATAGCAGGCCCTGCCCTGAACAAATTCGCAGGCTGCCTGGATAATTCGCAGGCGCTGCTGCTTGATAATAGCAGGCTTAGCACCACAATTCGCTGCCCTTCTCTACCCAGATTTTCGCAACTACTGCCAGCCAAGAGAAATAAGAGATGATGAGTGAAATGAGGTGGGGAGAGCCTTCATTATATACCAATTTTTTCCCTCCAAAAAGGGAGGGCCGACTTTCTAGGAAGGAAGAAAAAATAAATCAAAAAATTGCCATTTCAAACAAGAATTAAATTAAAAAAATCACAAATCCCAAGGAAAAATGAAAATTAAGTTCGAAATTGCCAATTAATTAATGAAAAAAATCGCAAGAGGGCTGGGATAGAGCTGGGGCTATCTTGGAGATGAAAAAATTTATTTATTTAGCCCATGACAAGCAAATTTCGAAAATAATATGGGGCTGCAAGTTGTAATTTTGGGATTTCCCCAAGAAAATTAATTTTATTGCATTTAATCACAACCACCTCACCAAAAAATCAAAATTTGCAAGCCAATCACAATTCAAACAATTTCAAATTTTCATTTATTCATTTCCCATTTAAAATTTCGAAAATCTCCCCCCTTGGCAATTTAATTTTAATTATTTTGCAATCCAAAAATCAATTAGCAATTTAATTTCCATTTGGCAATTAATTTCAAATTTGGCCATTAAATTTTTATTTAAATTCCATTTTCACCACCAAAAATTTACAAGGTTCTCCCAAAAAAAATCCAAATTCACAATTAAATTTTGAAAATGTTCAAGTTATCCAATTACATCAATTTTCAAAATTCATCTAAGTCCAAAATTTGCAATTTTATCCTGCCAGATATTATTCTAACAATTGAAAAAAATGTTCTTATTGAATTTCGTTTGGCCTAAAGACGAAATCGACCGCTTAGGAAAACCAAGTCTCCGTGCAAGGTGAAAACAAGCCATACCCTCCTAGGCACTTCAAAAATATCCAAGGTGTAAAATTGTCATTTCATAACCTCTGGATCACTCCAAATCTCGCTAAGGCATCCAAATACTCCCAGATCTAGGAAATTGCCAAGGCCTGCTCAAAAATTGGGGGTCCCCAAATTCTTTGGGGCGATGGTGTGAAAACCTCACAACACTAATCAGCAATAGTTATAATAAATCGGCCTTGCTAATCCTTGAGTCGGCTTAATTAATTAACCACCGCTAATCTTTGATAACCCTTGTTTGTTATTGGTTTTAATTGCTGCCGACCTGAACATATGATTGTTATTGTGTACACTGGGTGAGATGCCTATATTATGTCCAGGACATGACAGCGAGCCTCAAAGGGATCCTGTACTTTTGATTTGCAAATACTACCTAGAATTCAAAATTGATAACTTGATATATTTGCTAGACTATTGCTGATTAATATTTCTTGATGGATTGACAATGTCAATCTTGAATAACACTTTAATGTTTAATAAATGATTGCTGCTTGGATTAATTTTCAGAATCATATTTATTGCAGAGCATAATTTTGAATTTTTGCATTGAATTTGTAGTTTGAATTGTCTGTGAATTGATATTTTTAAAAAAAATCTCCAAATGAAATGTTCTCCCCTTTTATATCTTTACATTTGGGGGAGACACCCCTCTTCAACATTGCTGTCCTTTGCAAGAGTTACAACTTTTCCTAATTAATCCCTGCCTTAACTTTTGATAAAAAAAATTTATATGCTATTGGGGAACCACTGTCCCCAAGAATTCTATAATGATCTCAATTGACTCCTTATTTAATCACTGCCTTCTTCAATTTCCTTTGCCTACATTAAAGACAGCGATGATGATGCTGTGATCTTCCTAACATGGCGGAGGCATGACTACCTAGAGTCCCCAAGTCATCCCCAAACTAGGCAAGCATCTAGATAAATCCTTGGGTTAGCAATAGTTGTGGTGAGACAACAGGGAAACATTTCCTCCAAGTCCCCACATCCCAAAAATTCGAGATTTTGGGGCAGATGCATCCCCATGGGAGATTAATAAAAACTTCTACCCAACACCACAAACCAAGAAGATAACAATAATCTAATAAAACTCCTGTTAGAGAAAAACCCAAAGCAATTATCTTCTCATTTGCCCTATATAAAGCTTCTAGGCCTCATGGTTTCGTAGCTAGGTTCTACCAAACATTTTGGACATCATAAAATTAATGTCATTCAAGCAATTCAAGAATCAAGGGAACTAACATTGACCCAAACAGATGTTGACCCAAATCAAAGCACCCAATTTTAGTGTTAATCCAAAAGATAGCAAAGGTTTCAAAGATAGAACATTATAAACCAACTATACTATGCAACATGATCTACAAAATCATCTCCAAGCTAATTGCCTCAAGACTTAAACTACAACTACATAAAATCATATCACAAATACAGTCAAGCTTTGTACCAATCAAACAAATTGCTGATTGTCATTGCCAACCAAGACCTATACACTTACCAAAACAACTTGCCCAACACCTCCCTATAATTGGATACATATAAGGCCCTTGATTGATACATAAATATCCAAGGAAGATGAGACAACAACAAGAGGCATTACTGCTGAAGTTGCAGGCTCAAACACACCCCAAGAACCAACAGTACAAAACTGCTTGTTCCATCATGGGGTTTCGAAACTACCAATTCCCTTGAGAAGTAATTACAAAACCACAAGTTTGTTGTAAGGGGTGGTTTCATTCCAAAGATACAATCAAGAATATAAAGAAAATAGTTCAACTTTTGATCTTCTATTTTCAATTATAGAGTCTTCCTATGCACAAGGGAGACCATCAACATAGACTTAACAAAGAGTTTTGATTTACACAATCCAATGCTTCACTTGCACTCTCAATCACATGAGACTCCTAAACTCCTCCTACCTAAGTGTTTTGTACAATGTTGCCTTTAATTTTGTATAATTTTGGTCCAGGAGTTCTAGATTCACATCTTTCTACTATCTTTTCTCCAATCAAAGCTCGTTCATTGCTTTCCATGTTTTTCTCAGCTGCAGAGTCACTAGATTCTACTTCCCATTCATCTTCATTTGTTGATTTGTCTACTTGGTCAGAAAGATCGATTCACTCCTTTTCAGGTAAGGGTAGATGGCTTTCTATCTCTTGTCACTTCTTACTTGTATGATTTCTTGTAGAAGAATTGCTTATATTTTTTGAGTTGTGATTTCAATTTGAGCTTGCGCTTTGACTTCAAATTATGCTCTGACTCCGAATTTGTTCTCAGGAAGGACTCTGACTTGGGAATCATATGGTAGTGCTTTCCTCAAGCGCTTCTCATAGTTTTCTCCTTCTTCTCTTTGTTCTAAGATCCTTTGGGATTGTCTTATCTTTTGTTCTGTTTGACCGCTTTTTGATAACTTCTGATTTTTGTTCAGGTATAAGGGCATTAATTTCTAGGGATTCAACATTGGTCTATGTTGCTCTCTTCTTCTCTAAGTTGGCTTACTCAAAGTGTTGCCTCATATGCTGTCTTTAACTTTCACAATAACATTCCTCCAAAGAGTCTTGCAAGAAATCACGTCATATGATCAAGAAAAATATCTACCTCCTCACTTACCTTGAGGTTATCGCAGGTGACCTCTCATGGGATTTGCCTTCATTCAACTTCATCTCATACATGCTCTTTAACCAAAATATCCCACAATTTCACCAGGTCTTGGGTAGGTTCATCATCTCTTTCTTGAATGGACTCAACAGCTTCTTCAACCAGTTGTCCCATTATTTAGTCATTTTAACCTGACTTCTTGAAGGGCAATGGCACCAAATGTTTACTTGTCTTGTGGTAAAGCAATTAACAATGTAAAATAAACAGATTTATTCATTAATTGATCTAGAACAACATACAAATTGAAAGAGCCAGCAAGTATATTTGATTCATCAATGCACTCCATACGAAATCTGGGATCAAGAGCTCTTTTCACAATGTCATGCCATGTCCCGACTACAAGGAGATATTAGACTTTCTGATGGTTACTAAGGCCTTTCCAACTAACGGCAACTACCCAACTACTCAACCCAACAAACACATCTTAATGTGTACAAAATAACAAAAAGTAACTAATATCTATTTTAACATAGAGTTTTATGGTTGTGAAGGATAATGACGTCAGTCTGGTCATCAGTATTGTTGTTTGGTAGTCTCACAATCTTGTTTTTGTATTCTCTGTTATGTATGTTTTGCAGCCATTAAGGATGTTGATTGTAATGCTGTTTATTATTGAGTTGTTTTCTCCAAGACCAGGGGGGCCAACAAATCCCCCAAATAATACACACACACACATATGTCAGTACCCCCTACACACGCACACATATGTGTCTGCGTGAAGGAGAAGCTGAGAGGCGTGAATTTGTATATAATGTGTGTGTGTGTAGGGGGTGCTGACAGGGGTAAACTTGACTTCAGGCATTAACTTATACATAAAAACATGTGTGCCCATGTGTGTGTGTGTGTGTGCGTACGTGTTTATCACGAATTAATGACTAAATGCAACACAATTCATAAGGCCATCCAATGCAAAAACAATTACTTTCATAAAACTGATTAGATTCTGGAGTCAAACCTGCTTAGCAGCATTTTGTAGAGGTTTTGAAGCCATTGAAGGCAAAAAAGAGTATGGCAATATTACTGCGCTATGGTTGTTGCGATCTTTACACTCTACAAACCTAGCCAAATGTGTCATAATAACAACCGTCGGTACATTTGAAATTGGCATGATAAACAAAAATCGTAAAGCTCAAAACTTTAATAAAATAGAACAAGAACAAATCTATATATGTTCATAAATTAAATAAAAGACATTTAGACTAAAACTGAAACATTGGTCAGCTTATTGAGTACACTAGCTTGTACCATGAAAGGGGGCTTGCAGTGCGATTGATGATTAAAGCATCTCTGTAGAAACTGCTATCTCTGACTTGGCTACGGCCAATGCCCTGTACATGAACAAGTCCTGCATCTCCAGATTTACTAGCAAGAGAAATTGCCTGATTCCATTCTTCTGAGTTGTCAAGAATGGTGCGAACTGTCTTGGATATCAAATCAAGATCATACAATGAATCCATTGCGCAGGAATTGGTGGCCCATCTGGAACCCAACATATATGAGTTCATGCAACGAAAAATGACTTCATAGCATACTTTTTTTAATTGAAAAGTTCTAAATGTTTTAAAAGTACAGATGCATGAATTAAAATCAAACTCTAACACCAAAACCAGCAAAGGTTAACTAATACTAAAACAGGCCCATCTTTATTTTCTATGAATTTAAAAGATGACAGTTAATATTTTAACCTCGAGATACAAATTCAGAGACTTCACTCTACCATTTGAGTTTCTTTACAAACCTTTCTTCAGTGCTCACGTTTGTGTGGCGAAGAATCCCCTTGTCATTATGTATGCGATTAATACACATTCTAGAGGGCATCACAAAGGTCCTAAAAAAAAAATTTAAAAAGCCATAAATTAGAATTTATAAAGTCCACAAAAGAAACAATTAGAAGAGATGAGAAGCTTATCAAATAAAGTATGTTATGTTAATAGCAAAATCCTCCTTATTAGATAAAGAACAATTCATTCTGAAGTATAAATTTATACAGGTCCTTGCCACAAGCTCTCATATGTACATTACACCTCATCACCAGAACCTTTGAAGACATGGTGAAAATCCTATCATCAGAAGTTAAACCACATCATCACTCCGACATATTATATACTTACAAAAGGCGATCTCTTTTGCCGAGCGCATAGAATAGACATTTGGGTTTTAGTATGTGCAGCACTGTGGTGGCTGCTCCTACAATTAATTGTGATCCTCATGTCACTAGTATTGCTGATTTCTAGGGACAAGCACCTGCTCCCTGTTGGAGTATTTCACAATGGTGGAGCTTTCAACTAAGTGTTGACCTAAGAAGTATGAATTTGTGCTCGATCCTAAAGACTCACCAGCAATTAAAATCATAAAGGATAATAAAACTTTGACTAACAAAAACAGCGGGTGACTTGCCAATTGAGATCTATAGTGTAATCATGCAACTCTAAGACAGCGATTGACAAAGAAAGTTAAAGTAACACTAAACTATAAAAATCCCAGGCAAAGAAGTTTAAGAATTACAAGAAAAGCACAGAAACAAATACCAAACTTTAAACTAGAAAATGGCATGTAATGAATTTTTCACTGTGTTCAGATTTCAATTATTACAATTCTTAAGTATGTAACATGTTAAGATTATTATTTAAAGTGATCCCTCTTAAATTTAATGTAATACCTCCCCACCATGCTTCTTCCTTCCCCCCAACTCCCCATATGAATTTTGAGGCAAGTAATTTAACAGGAGGCCAATTTTTGGTTAGCATGCACTTCACTGATATCCATCAGATTCACCTATAGGATCAATCATTAAGATTGCCTTTCTCATTTTTTCAATCCATAAATTTAGGATTTTTCCTTTTTATAAATAATCTTTAGGTTTTTCACCGGTCTTCCTGTTTAGTTTATTATAGCTGCCTGCTTATGGTCCTCAAGCAAAAGTATATTGAACGAGCTCCGACAGCAATCATTATATTTAAGATAATAGATGGTTGAATGTTGGAGAAGAGATCCAATTCATCTGCTCTTTTGGCGCATAGCCTCCTTTTATTTGTTTTTTCTACAACCTTTGCCTCCTATCTCTTTTTCCTGAAATTTTTTAGCTTAGATAGGAACCAGCCTTCTCTAGAGGTTGTTCACATAATTGAGTTATGCATGTGGCCATTCAACGCTGTTGCCCCAGAATTGGATATCGAACCCCCACTTGGGTGTGTCATTTTGAGCATCTACTCATTAGCACTGAGTACAATAGAGATGACAATATCATTCACTGAGGCAACTACTTCAGCCGATAATTTTATAGGAATCTTTAAACAGAGATCTTAAATCTTTAGTTTCTTTAGTTTCTGCAATGCTTCTTAGTCATAGTAGCTACAGTTTTTTTTCACCTTTCGGTGGTCATCAATAGATGGGTAAAGGACATTGTTAATCGTAGAAACCACCGGACGTTGAAAACTTAAGCTATCAGTTGCAGCAGCCTTTTTTCGGCGGAGCTGAGTGTAGGGGGAAGGCATTCAAAGATCAGTAGGTTTCCCTTTTTAGCTACCTGACTCTTTGAGCGTTTGGAACTCCTGTTTTAAAAGCCAGTGGATCGGCTAGATTGAACCTTACTACTATTGTGATTAGTAATTACTCTTTAAAATACTTTTTATGATTGTAAAGTAAAAGAAATAGGTCCTACGTGATCGACAAGAATCATACAATATAGCAGCCACTACCAATAATTGAAATCCAAATTCAGGCACAGAGACAGTAATAAGAAAGTTACATTGGCTTTGCAAAATTGTTGCAATTCTACCTGATGGACTAGCAGGGTCTAAACGGACAACAAAGTAAAAACTCAAAAAGTGAAAAACAATCACACTATAACAAAATAGTAGATAAGTTTACCTTTTCAATATCATCGCTTCTTCGAGAGCACACCTGAGGCTTGATTCCTGATGACCCAATCCCTCGCACGCTGCACAGTGCTTTCCTGGGCAATCTATCTTGTCTCCCCAGTATAAATACCTAGTGGGTATATTCCTCGCTATTGACCCACTTGAACTAACATGCAGAATTTCGGACCTCGTGTCTCCAGCCGAGGACCCGAATCCTGAAATTGAAGATGAGATAGCGAGTGCAATAATGCCAATTGAAAGGAATGCTGTCAATAATAGCAAGTGCGAATACATATGGCCAGGAGAGGAAGCTGTTGGCCGACACTCTGCTGTTGAATCATCCTTTACATCAGATACAGTGCCCAGCGTCTTAGAGGCCCTGTGCAATGCCATTGGACTGCAAGATCTCCTGGAGGGTTTAGTCTAGAAAAATGATGGTTTCATTCGTTTTGTTCAAAGCTCGAATGCAAATGCCAAAAAGTCCCAGGTGCATTTTTATAGGACATATAGCACCGAAAGAAGAACGAGGCTGCCGAAGCCCCTCAGCACTCAATTCACTTTGCCGTTACTCCAAACTACTACAATTGGTAGACCCAAAAACATATAACTGATATTGTAGACTATAAAAAACCTTAAAAAAATATCTTAGGAACACCGATTTCTTCTTTGAGTTGGCAGAGAGATCTGTGTTTTTTCTTAAGAACACCTTTTTCTTCTTTGAGTTGGTAGAGAGATCTGTGTAAACATAGGAATACAAGTAAAAAACACCGGGTTCCTCTTACGATTGGAAGCAAGATCTGTTACTAGGGGTGTACGAGCTGCCGAGCATTCCTAGAATCAAAATTAAGGGATTTCAATCACGCCGGCAATTTTAGACTTAGTTCGCGGGGCTCTGTTCTTAATTGCTATGTTTTAGGTGTTTGTTTTCATATCAAGATCAATACCTCCGTTCTATTTGTGAGGGGAAATTTTTTTTGATAATTTCATTAATATTGGAATAAAAGTTCAATGTGTTTGCTAATACTTTTGTATTACAATTAATATAATGGGAAAGTTATTTTTAGGTAATCAAATTTTTAATTATATAAATGGTAATATAAAGTTCATATAGTTTTTTAAATTAATTATTTGTAGATTGGAAATTATTATAATAATTTTATATGTTTTGTAACAAAGTTAAAAGAAATTTGAATGTGCTTTATATTTAAACTAAACTAATCAAATATTTTATTTATTTTTATATAGTATATGTAGAAACTAAAAAGAAATTTGTAGCAATAACATATATTTTTATATAATCTTTGTGAGAGAAAAATATGTAAAACAAGTATTCACAATCTACAATGCAAAAAAATAACAAATATGGGTCACAAGAGGACATTAAATATACCCTAGGAAAACCTCCTCCATGGAAATACCTAGCCTTCAAAGACACTCACTTGCTCAATTTACAATTTCATGAACAAGTTAATGAAATGTAGAAAATGTAATTATAGACTAGCATGTGCATCAATTTAAACAACTCTCATTTTCACATACATTTCATTAATAATAGGTGTGATTGGGTTTGACTACAGTCCTCAAGGGAGAAATGGATCTACACCTAATTTGATCATGAGTTAATTGTGGTTAGGGATTTTTTGAAGGCATGTAACAAACTAGGCTAAAGAAGGAAAATATGAGCTAGACTGATATAGAGCATGAAACTAGAAATAAAAACATGCAATAGAAGCATAGATCAAAAAATGAGACCAGGAGATGCACTTGTCATGTGACAAATAAATGAGGCAAACTAGGTAGGACGGGAGCATTAGGCACAAGAGTCTTGTAGTAATCTGATGCAGGAGATAGTGTTAGTAATCACATTAGAAGGTTCTTAAAGAGTTGGCCTATAAATTTGGGACAAAATTGGGAAGACAATAGCACCTAGTACTAGTCTCCAAGTGATTTCTATTATTCATAGTGGGATTGTTTGTCTTTGTCTACCTATGCATTCTAATGATCATCATTCCTCATATCCAAACCTACACACAGAAGAGGAGGGAATGGTTATGTTATATAGGGACTTGCTTGAGTCAAAGCACATGTTGATGTTCTCTTCTTCACAACAACAATGGTGAATAATAAGTTGTTGGGTGTTCCCTAAAAAATAGAGGTAAATGAAATAAAATTACAATGATTAACTCATGCACAAAACCCTTGCTTGGATCTTATGACGAAGACTTGTAAATGTTGAAAATATTGTCATTGATGTGGAACTTGTCATTGATAGTAAAGAAATCATAGTGAATCTAAGAAAGCTTATTTCTATGGACATGGCATCTATCAACTTCTATTATTTCTACTCTCAAATATGATAGAGGAATTGAAAGGAAATAAACCCAATTTGATAGATGTGAATAGTGCATTCAAGAGATGAACCTTATGAATGATGTGGAGGTGAAAGTTGGTTTAGCTATTATTTTTAGAAAGAAATTTCAGGGGAAAACAATGGCATTGTATGATGCAATAAGTATATATTGTTATAGTGGAAGAAGGTTTAGTCACATTCAGAAAAGCTTTTCAATGATCATTGGACATGTTAAATGAATATTCCCATATCTTTAGGCTCAAGTGGATCTAGCGTTCATAAGAAATATTTATATTTGCAATGTAAACAAGATATAGGAGAATTGAACTTGGTTTCTTCTTCTTCATAGGGTTAGCCAAATGTAAATATTGGAACTCTAAAAAATAAGCTCCATCCTTATGGATATTTGGATTATATCTTGGAAGTCTAGTAGAGGATAGTGGCTTGGAGCAATGAAGAATATATAAGAGGTGGTGGTTAAAGAAAATAAAAAGGTTGTGATTTTTTATATGACTAAAATGAGGAACAAATTGATAAACAAAACATTGATTTAATATTTGTTTAGAGCGGAAAATTGCATGCATATAGACATAATTGGCATCTAAGCTTGCATAGTAGTGATTGCTATTTTAAAGACAGTAATGTGTTATGAAAGCAAAAATTAATGATACAAGAAACAATTATAATATGAATTTTGCAACAAGAAGGGAATGAGAAAAGAGTCACATATGACAAATCAAGAAATAGATAGAATAACAAATAAGAAAAAAATACTATACATTGATATAGTCTATAAATGTTTTAATCTGCAAAGGCTAATAGTTTTGTGAAATGTTTTAATTTACAAAGACACCAATTAAATTAAACAAGGTAATTGAGTTTATGGAAAGAAACGGTTAAAATTAATATGAAAATGATTCATATTACTTTATGAAAAGTTGGCATTAGAAGACAAAAGAAGAATAAGACAAAAAAAAAACAGGGATGGAAATTAAGGCATGATTTTTTGAAGGTTGTGACTATTCAAAAGGTCATATCTCCTCAAAAGGATACTTATTTTCTCTTGGAGACATAATGGATATATAAAGAAAAAGAAATGTATAGAGTTAAAAGGGTGTGATGGAGTGTATAACATAGTAAAGGTAGACCATTCAAGGAGATAAGTAATACAATGAAGAAGATTAGTATTTGAGCAGATCTAGTACAAAAATGCAACATGTTGTAGAGAGTTTATTAACAAATTTTGAATGACTTAGATGCAAAGAAAAGAAGACATATCAAATACACACTAACATATTCATCTATGGAGAAGATTTATTAGCATAATCACAAGAAGGTTAGGAAAATTGAAGAACCAATGATAATAATGTAATTTTTTATAAATTAATAAAAGAAAATAGAAAAAATATTTCAAATGTGTATTTAAGGAATTCAATGTCGATCTATAAATAAATTTACAGAGATTTCTATAAAGGAATTATGAGGAATTTAATAGCAAATTTGAAGAGAATATAATCTAATTTGTGAAGAGAAGATTATATTAAATTAAGAAAGTGAAGCAATGAAGAAATAAGGCATATATATGAAGATTATTCAAGAAGGTATTTTTTTATTTAAAGATAGTTGGTAAACTTAAACATAATACATCACTAAGAATCCATTAGTAATTGTTACCCAAATTTCCTATTCCATACAATTTTGGCCAACAGGCTGGTCTCTATCCAGAAATCTTCATTTTTTAAGCCCTTTTGAGAACCTTGAGAATTTTTATGGTTATGTGTCTCTTCCCCTGGTTTCTACAAATTGTTATATTTCTGGTCTGATAGCCATTAAATTTGAAAAAATATGACCGTTCGAGGTAAAAAACCCTACGACCAGTTCTATTTTGCCATTACCTTTTTCGGTCACTTAAGTCGCTATATTCTCATGTGCACTTTTTCGTGATTGGTTGGTCGTGAGATCTCTAAAGCTCAACTGAATATTCTTTTCTGTTTCCCGATCCCACGACCCCCTTTATTTCTTCATCTCCTGATCAGATAGAATATTCCCTTTTCATTCAACGACCCAGTGTTTTCTTCAGTCGCATTTTCACGCAACCCTGACGGTCCGTGCCTTAGCCTTCAGCGATCTGACGAGAGGTTATGTTTCTTATGGTGGTTAGGTCACTCGGCAAGTTAAAATTTGGTTGAGATCAATGATTGTCATGATATTGCAAGGAAAAGATGCTCGAGGGCTAAGCTTCTCGGCATTACGATGATCGTCCGATCTTCCAAAGAAAGGAAGTCGATTGTGCAGTGAGTCCGATGTCAGATATGGCTGAGGTGTTTGCTTTTGATTGGTTGAGCTCAGCGGTGACGTGGCTTTTCTCAGTGGGGCCAAACAAGTTAAAATTCAATCAAGATCGACGATTGTCGTATTGCCGCCAAGGAAAAATGCTCGAGAGATAGTCTTCACAGCATTGCGACAACCGTCTGATGAAAAGTTAAGTAAAGTTGTGGGTCCGAGGTGCCAATCATGATGAGGTGTTCATTTCTCATTGGTTTCTGAAGTGGTGACGTGGCCGACGACTTCTCAGGGCCTTGTAACTATTATGGAGAATGATCTAGGTCGTTCGATTTGTCAGTGAATGATGATATCGACGGTCGTGTTTTAAAATAGAACCAGGTGGCCATTGGAGCCCAAATTTAAACCTTCATGTGGAGTTTTCTACCAGTGTTTGATCCAGTGAGCCGTATGCGACAAAGGAGGTAGCTCAAAATTGATTTTTCAGGATGGTTGCAGGTTGCGAAGATAACGAAGAATATCTGGGTGGTCGTCCTAGCCTGATCTTGCTTCCTGGGGTGCCATGCCGATTTAAATGCAGTTGATGTTGCTTGGCGCAGGTGGCTAGGTTTGTTGGATGACAAATAGTTCCATGTCCCAGTTCACATAAGAATTTGGCAGAGGTAGATGGATCAGATTTGAACATTCATGATGAACCCAACTTATGAAGACAAATTCATGGCGGTGGCGTGGGGTTCTCAACTTGCAACGAAGTAGATGGTCAAGGCGGCTCGTCTATAGATAGTTATGGCGATGGAAAAGACATGCAAACATATATCTGATCGACCAAGATATTTCAAGGATGCATTTATGATCAGATATGACAGATTTAGGGTTTCCATTATTGTATGAAGATCTAAGTAACCCTAATCAGATTTTTTGACTCCTGCTTGTGTGCTGGGGAGATGTATATATTAGTTTTTAGAGCTCTTAGAGCTTAGAGTTTACAATTGTAAAAAAGAGAGTTTTCTTTCTTAGGAGCTATCCGTGGCATTTGTTCTGCCCTCTGGCTTTTATAGTTTGTAATCTTTCATTGATTTATTAGATTCAATAGAGGCTTTCTGAGGCATCTTCTTTGCCCTCAAGTCTTTTCCTTGTCTGTATTTCTCTTAATGAGTGTACTATACTGGCTTTGTTAGAGAAATCTTGGAGTTCCAGGGCCCTTCTTTCTTTCAGCTTATTTGTGTGCTATTGTGTATGATTTGATTTGAATGATCTTGTGGGTATAACTCAACCCCATGTCACTCTGTCTCATTCCTGTGCCCCTTTTGCTAAAAAGAACATTTTCTTGCAAGTCACAGTCTGAGTCTTTTGTTCAGACCCCTCTGTGAAACAGTTATGCAAGCCCATTTAGGAAGATTGTGTTCTATTAGATCTGAGAGCCTTCATGCTAATTTGGTCAATATATTATGTTCATGTCATTTTGGTGTATCACCCAGTAGGTAGTTTGCTTTCAGTTATTTCCCTTCAGTATTCCTTCTATCCCTTTCCCATCAAGAATTTACTTTCCTGTCCAAAAGCAAATTAAGGTGATTATCCAAGAGGAACCAGCCTAGAACCTGGAGGTTTCATCTCAGTTAGCAAAGGTCTCACAACCTGGAGATGGTCCCAAAGTTATACTAGGTTATCAAGACCAAGAGAGCTTGAACCAAGGGTGCAAACTTAGTGTATAACATTTCTGGCACGCCCAGTGGGACATAGAAAGAAGTTCATCTTTAAAATATTATGCTAGCTCTGATATATTGATTGCATAAAATAGACCTTTCAGAGGTTTCTTCCTATCAAGTATATCTGGCGACTCCACTGGTGTAAGATTCAGGAGCCCTATTCAAATTTTATGAGAAAGATAGAGACAAGGAGCTCAAAGCCCACTAAATTCTCAAAGCTTCCCTCAAAAAGAAAATATAGAGGAAGGTTGTCTCAAAGAGCATCCCCTGTAAGAAGAATACATTCTACACCACCTGATACTTTGGAGAGGAGACCTTTGTCCTTTCATCTTAGAAGAAGAGGAAGATCTCTAACTAGGGATTTAGAGGAGGATTCAGATCTAGCATCAAATAAAACTCACACAGTTGCTACTCAACAAATTTCAATTCCTGCAATGGCTAGGTAGTTTGCCTTTGCACCTTTCAACCAAGGTAGTCCATTGAACTTCGCTCAACATCATGATGTGCCCTTGGTGGCATTGAAGAGCTTACCTGATTTCATAGGTGAAGGACAAACAATAGCTTTTGAACACATAAGAGATGTGACTACTATCTGCAGTCTACATAATATAACTCGGGAGGATGTGGCCACTAAGTTGTTGGTAGCCTCTCTCAAAGGTAAGGCTCTTTAGTGGTTTAGAACTCTAGCTATTGGTTCTATTAATTCATGGGATGGATTAGGGGGTGCATTGAGTAAACACTTTGAAGATAAATCAGACAACCTATCCCTGGTTGAGCAGTTAACAACCATAAAGAGAGATCCTCAAGAGCAAATGACAGGCTATAATAACAGATTTCTCAAGACATGGAATAGAATTCCAATCTTAGTGAGGCCATCAGTCGATCATGCTTTCTTATACTTCTTTCAAAGCTTGAATAATCAAATCTGTGTCATGATCCAATCTATGGGGAGTACCTCTTTACCCCAAGCTTTTGACATAGCTGTCAGGGCTGAAAATTGTTTAATCCAAGCAGGCATGATAGCAAGAAGGCCACCCATGCCCATATTTCCCAACCTTAAGCCCATTGCACCTCTACAATTACCTCCTTTTACCCCTATTCCCACCATCTTAGCACCTCAGGCTAGTACTAGTGGTGAGGAGTTAAAGGCAAGTTTCTCTCAAGAACTACAAGAAATGAAAAATAGTCAGCAAAATAGTCAGCAAGAAATGACAAATCTGATGCAGAATTTAACTAAAGAGGTGACAAACCTAAAGAAGCAAGGGCAAGGAATCAAACCACCCTTTCAGCCACAGGGTCAAGGTCCCAATCAACAATATTAGAATCAGGGACAGTCTTATTAGCAAGTTAGGCCACCATACCAAGGAGGTTATCAGGGACAAAGGCAAAATTTTAATCAAAGACCATTCCAACCATACAACCCTGCACCTCTTAATTTTGCAAATCCAGTCAAAGATATAGTCCCTAGCCAAAACAATCTAGCTTTGGACAATGAATGGTGCTTTCCTTGTAATCAGCCTCATAATCAGGCTACATGTTCAAATGGATGGATGAACCAAGCTCTAATGTTCAGAATGCCTCACATGCCCAATCAGAGGCCTCTTCTAGTGGATCAATTCCTCAGCAAGAAGCACATAATAACGAGACTGCTCTTTTCAATTGGGAGCAACAAGACTTTAATGGAGTCAATGGTGAATCTTCCATTGCTGCCAACACAAGGTCAAGGAAAAGAGCCCAGGACATGGAGCGAGTAGATTCTGGGATTAAAGCTACTATATCTGCATAACCACTGCAATAATATACCCCTACTATATTAAAGAAGGCTCCTGTCATTACAAGCAAAGAAGGCTAGCCTCTCAAAGAGGTGGAGCCTATCATAGTAAAAACATAAAAAAGAGTACACACTGTGACACCCTTCAACATTGTAGACAATATGAAGAAGGTAAACATTACTATGTCTATATGGAACTCTTTGGCTATTCCATGGCAACCTGAGATTCTGAAGAAGGCCATGGGGGAAATGATAGTTCCTCAGCCTGCAAATGATGCAACAAAGCCAGTGTTGGTCAACATCGATCAAGAAAAGGAGGCTCCAAATAGCGGCCCCAAAGCAAATACCATTCAAGGTAGGAATTTAAAACCACCTCCCTTTTATATATCTTTAATTATTGGAAAATCCTTAGTACATAATTGTATGGTAGATAGTGGAGCTACTAGTACTATAATGCCCAAAAGGGTGGCTGACCAATTAGGACTTAAATTTGAACCCTTCCAAAAAAGGGTTACACAACTTGATGGATCCTCAGTCAATACAGTAGGTGTAGCCAAGGATACCCATCTAATCCTCCATGTGAGTCCTAATTTCTCCATCCTACTTGATATATATATCATAGATCTCCCTTCTTTATTTGCCATATGTCTGTCAAGGGAGTTTACAACCAAGATAGGAGGCTACCTTTCTTTTGACTGGTCTCACATGCTCTTCCACACAAGATATGGTACCAAGGTCACCATTAAATCTAAATCATTGGCAACACACCATATAGAACCATATATGTCCAATGCGATCAATACAAACTGCCTTGCACTTGATAACAATGACTTCCCAATTATCAAAGAAGCAAACACTGAGATAGAAAATATCCTTGATATTTTACTAGATGAACTAGAATCAGAAAAGGCTTCAGAGGCCCAAGAAAATGTTATTTGGGATGCTGGTTTGGGAAGCTATTTGATACAAGAAAGTGGTGTCGTAGAGCCAAACCTTCTCAAAGAGGACACTGATTCAGGGGATCAGAGCAACTAGGTTTGGGAATTGTTTTTTGATGGAGCTAGAAGAAAACATGGTTATGGTGGTGGTGCTATGCTAGTGTCCCCAAAAGGAGAAAGATACTATACAACTTTCAGATTCAGTTTCTCCTGCACTAGCAACACTGCAGAGTATGAAAGTCTAGTGAATGGACTGGAGTGGGTTAGAAAAAGAGGGCTCAAAGCCTTAAAATTTTATGGTGATAGTGAGTTAGTAGTCGGCCAAGTGAGAGGGATAAGTGCAACAAAAAATGACACCGTGAAAGCATACAAACATAGAGTTTGGGATACAATTGAAGATTTTTGCGCTTTCAATATTGTTGCCATCCCTAGGAAGCTAAATCAAAATGTAGATAGATTAGCGACTGTTGGGTCTCAGTATGACATTCCTAATAGTGTTTCAAAGGAAAGAGACCAGCAGCACATTAAAGTGATTGTCAGATCCTCTATTCCTGATAACAATGTCAATTGGCACGTGTTTGACAATGATGAGCAAATTCTACAGTTCTTGTTTGAGGAAGACGTCTTCTCAGAGCATAACCAAGATAGATTATTTTAGAGCTATGGTGATCAAGTGATACAACTCAGATCTGATAAGATGCCTATGGGTCTTGTCACCTTAGAGGTTGTCTTCAACAAGGATGATCAAGTTAAGAAGAACAAAGCTGGTCTGGTGGTTCAACAAGAACATTGTGTTGAATTGGAGTTGGAACCAGGTAAAAGCTTACAATTTGGAAAAGTAAATATTGATTTAGAAAAGCACGCTTAAACCCAATTATTTAAGGAATTCAGTGATGTATTTGCATGGCAATATGAAGACCTTAAAGGTTTTAATCCATCCCTTGCTCAGCACACCATTGAACTAGAGCCTAATGCCAAGCCAGTAAGGCAAAAACAAAGGCTTGTTAATCCCAAGCTTGAGCCACTTATGCATGGAGAAGTACTCAAATTAATAGAAAGTGGTATCATCTACCCCATTGAGCATACTAGTTGGATTTCCAACCTTGTTCTTGTAAGGAAGAAGAATGGGGAGTTGAGGTTATGTGTTCACTTTAGGGATCTCAACAGAGCTTCTCTAAAAGATCACCATCCATTACCCTCTATGGAACAAATCCCGAAATGTGTCTCTAGGTTTGAGAGATTTTCATTATTGGATGGCTATTCAGGATATAATCATATCCTAGTTAGTGAAAAGGACCAATACAAGACTTCATTCACAACCAAGTGGGGAACCATGGCTTATCAAAAGATGCCCTTTCGTTTGTCAAATGCAAGTGCTACTTTTCAAAAGGCAATGGATATGGCCTTTAAAAGCCTCATGTACAAGTTTTTACTAGTCTACTTAGATGACATAACTGTCTATTCCAAACATGCAACAGATCATATCAAACATCTAAGGAAGATTTTCGAAAGGTGTAGAGAATTTGGGATATCTCTCAATCCCAAGAAATGTGTGTTTGTAGTTCATGAGGGGAGATTGTTAGGATATATAGTATCCAAGAAAGGAATCACAATAGACCCTGAAAGGATTGCAGCCATCCTAGAACTACCCTTACCACATCACAAGAAAAGCCTTCAATCCTTCATAGGAAGGATTAAATTTGTTAGGCATTTCTTGCCTAATATTGCAGAATTACTAAAGCCTTTAACAACCATGTTAAAGAAGAGTTCAGTCTTCAACTGGACTAAAGAAAGGAAGGCCAACTTCCAAGCTATCAAAGAGGCCTTGACAGAAGCTCATGCTCTATTAAACCCAAATTTTAGTAAGGATTTTATCCTTTACGCTTATGGGGGTTCAGATGCTATGTCTGCAATGCTGACCCAAGAAAATTTAGAAGGGTCAGAGTAGCCTATTGCTTTCTTTAGCAAAGGTTTAGAAGAGTATGAACAGAGATACTCTTTTGTAGAAAAACATGTGCTTGCTATGGTGAAGAGTCTTAAAAAGTTCAGATATCTATTGACCCATAACAAAGTACACTTGAAAGTTACTCATCCAAGTGTCAAAGAATTTTTTCTATCCAAGAACCTAAATGAAAAAAGGGCTAGTTGGATTACCAAAGTGATGGAGTATGACATTGATATTCAAACCACTAAACTAGTTCGAGGAAGAGGTCTTTGTGAACATCTGACAAAGGGTGAAAATTCAGAGAGATCAGAACAAACAGATGCATCTCTGGTTATGCATCCTACAGAGGAACATGTCGGGGTAGCAGGTTGGTTGCCTAATATGATTCATTACTTTAAGACAAGACAATGTCCTACAAGCCTAGATTCAGAAAAAAGGAGATATTACAGATTACAATCTATTCCCTTTGTGCTGATAGATGAAGTTCTTTTCAGAAAGGATCACAATGGTGTCCTTTTAAGATGCATTGATTCAAAAAAGGTAGCAGATGTCCTATTTGAATTTCATGATGGACCTTCTGGAGGTCACTTTTCTCCTAGGACTACTGCTTTTAAAATCATGAGGGTCGGATACTATTAGCCATCTATTTTCAAGGATAGTCAATGATTATGTGAGAAAATGCATCAAATGTGCCATGTTTGCAAGCAAAGAAAGGCTTGCAGCTCTGCCCCTTCAGCCAATCAGAACAGAGCAACCCTTCATAAAACGGGGCATAGACTTCATTGGCATGATTAATCCTCCATCTAGTGCAGGCCACAAGTGGATACTCACTACAACAAATTATTTCACTAGATGGATAGAAGTAGTTGCATTGAAAGAATCAAATGAGAGTGTTGTCTTAGGTTTTTACGATGACATAATTCATAGATTTGGCACTCCAAACTCCGTAATATCAGATAATGCATTAGCATTCATAGGCCTTAAAATCTCAGAATGGGTAATCAGGAATGGCATTTATCTGAATACAATTTCAAATTACTACCCTCAGGGCAATAGTTTTGGCAGAATCAACTAACAAGAGCTTGATTAGGATAATCAAGAAGACCCTACAAGATAACCAAAGAGATTGGCATACTAAATTAAAATTTTCCTTATGGTTGGACAGGATTACCCCAAAAAAGATCATTGGGAATTCTCCTTACATGTTAGTGTATTGCAGAGAGGCTAAGTTGTCCATTTCAACTGAATTGCCAGCTTTGGACTTGGCTACTCAATATGTCCTATTCGAGGAAGGGGATCCCTTAAAAATCAAGAATGCTCATCTCATAGAGTTAGAAGAACTCATAGATAAATCCATGAAGGATATGGAGTTCCATCAGATACAAACAAAGAAAAGTTTTGATAAAAGAGCCAGAGCTAGAAACTTCAAAGTTGGAGATGTATTTCTCAAATGGGCTGAGTTCAAATCAAAACTTGATAGACATACAAAGTTTGATTCCTTTTGGGGAGGTCCGTTCATCATCACTGAGTGCAAGGAGCATAATGCTTTTCGACTGTCAACTCTTGGAGGAGATGCCTTGCCTATATCAGTTAATGGATTCCACTTGAAGCCTTGTTTTGAGGTTAATCCTTCCTTGTAAATCTCTATAAACATGTTTCCCTATTTTTCTATTGTTGCTTTCTAGGCTAGTTTTTCCTATTTTCCAAGAAGTGCTTGAGCACATTTATGTTCCTCCTGGTTTCAAGTCTATCTCTCTGTCAAGAAGGTCCTTGTGGTCTTGAGATGACTCCTATGCCCAATGAATTGTTTTAAGGCCACTGATCTAATGTCTAGCAGGCTGACATCTAGCAGAAATCACCAAAATGTTACCCAAATTTCTTGTTCTATACAGTTTTAGCCAACAGGTTGGGCTCTATCTAGAAATATTCATTTTTTAAGCCCTGTTGAGAACCTTGAGAATTTTTATGGTTATGTGCCTCTTCCCCTGGTCTTTGCAAATTGTTATATCTCTGGTTTGATAGCCATTAAATTTGAAAAAATATGACTGTTGGAGGTAAAAAACCCTAAAAACCCTACAACCGATTCTATTTCGCCATTACCTTTTTTGGTCACTTAAGTCACTATATTCTCATGTGCACTTTTTCATGATTGGCTAGTCACAAGATCTCTAAAGCTCAACCAAATATTCTTTTCTATTTCTCAATCTCGCAACCCCCTTTATTTATTTATCTCCCAATCGGATAGAATATTCCCTTTTCATTCAGCGACCCAACATTTTCTTCAATCGCGTGTTCATGCAACCCTAATGGTTCGTGCCTTAGCCTTCAGCAATCCAACGAGCGGTTATGTTTCTTATGGCGGTTAGGTCGCTCGACAAGTTAAAATTCATTTGAGATCAATGATTATCATGATATCGCAAGGAAAATGTGCTCGAGGGTTAATCTTCTCGGCATTACGACGACCGTCCGATCTTCCAAAGAAAGGAAGTCGATTGTGCAGTGGGTCTGCTGTCAGATATGGCTGAGGTGTCTACTTTTGATTGGTTGAGCTCAACGGTGACATGTCTTTTCTCAATGGGGCCAGGGTTTTCATCATCTATACAAGTTAAAATTCGATCAAGATCAACGATTGTCATATTGCTGCCAAGGAAAAATGCTCAAGAGATAGTCTTCATGGCATTGTGACAACCATCTGATAAAAAGTTAAGTAAATCTGTGGGTCTGAGGTGTCGGTCATCATTAGGTGTTCATTTCTCATTGGTTTTTGAAGTGGTGATGTGGCCGGTGACTTCTCAGGGCCTTGTAACTGTTATGGAGAATGATCTAGGCCGTTCGATTTGCTGGTGAATGATGATATCGACGGTCATGTTTTAAAATAGAACCAGGTGGCCGTTGGAGCCCAAATTTGAACCTTCCTGCGGAGTTTTCTACCAGAGTTTGATCCAGTGAGTTGTATGTGACAAAGGAGGTAGCTCAGAATTGATTTTTCAGGATGGTTGCAGGTTGTGAAGATAACGAAGAATATCTAGGCGGTCATCCTAGCTTGATCTTGCTTCCTGGGGTACCATGCCAATTTAAATGCAGTCGATGTTGCTTAGCGCAGGTGGCTAGGTTTGTTGGATGACAGACAATTCCATGTCCCAGTTCATCTAAGAATTTGATAGAGGTAGATGGATCAGATTTGAACATTCATAATGAACCTGACTTATAGAGACAAATTCATGGTGGTGGCATGGGGTTCTCAACTTGCAATGAAGTAGATGGTCAAGGCGACTCGTCTATAGACAGTTATGGTGATGGAAAAGACATGCAAACATATATCTAATCGACCAAGATATTTGAAGGATGCATTTATGATCAGATATGATATATTTAGGGTTTCCATTATTGTATAAGATCTATGTAACCCTAATCAAATTTTTTGACTCCTACCTGTGTGCTGGGGAGATGTATATATTAGTTTTTAGAGCTCTTAGAGCTTAGAGTTTACAATTGTAAAAAAAAGAGTTTTCTTTCTTAGGATTTGTCCGTGGCATTTGTTCTACCCTTTGGCTTTTAGAGTTTGTAATCTTTCATTGATTTATCAGATTTAATAGAGGCTTTCTGAGGCATCTTCTCTGCCCTCAAGTATTTTCCTTGTCTGTATTTCTCTTAATAAGTATAATATACTGGCTTTGTTAGAGAAATCTTGGAGTTCCAGGGCCCTTCTTTCTTTCATCTTATTTGTGTGCTATTGTGTATGATTTGATTTGAATGATCTTGTGGGTATAACTCAACCCCCTGTCCCTCTGTCTCATTCCTGTGCCCCTTTTGCTGAAAAAAATGTTTGCTTGCAAGTCACAGTTTGAACCTTTTGTTTAGACCCCTCTGTGAAACACTTATGCGAGCCTGTTTAGGAAGATTATGTTCTATTAGATCTGAGAGCCTTCATGCTAATTTGGTCAATATATTATGTTCATCTCATTTCGGTGTATCACCTAGTAGGTAGTTTGCTTTCAGTTATTTCCCTTCAGCATTCCTTCTATCCCTTTACCCTCAAGAATTTACTTTCCTGTCAAAAAGAAAATTAAGGTGATTATCCAAGAGGAACCAGCCTAGAACCTAGAGGTTTCATCTTAGTTAGCAAAGGTCCCACAACCTGGAGATGGTCCCAAAGTTATACTAGGTTATCAAGACCAAGAGAGCTTGAACCAAGGGTGCAAAATTAGTATATAACAATAACATAGTAGACTAGAGTATGATCACAAAAAAGACTAGATTGGTCACGCAATCCCATGATCCTGTGATATTATTGTTTCACTCCACAACATCACATTCAAATCCTCTTATTATGGTTCTATATTAGGATATCTACTCTAATACCAATCGGTTCCATAGTTTCTCGTAGGGGCTGTGTTCTTCTCACCCACTTGTTCTTTTGAAATATCTTTTTCTTCGAAGTATTGTTTAAGTATAGTTTGTTCTTCTTTATTTAGTTGGTGTTTCACATATAGGAAGAAGTGGGATGACTGAATATCTAATTTGTAAAGGACCATCACTCCTTCCCTGAGTAGGATCATAAATCTATCTTTTAGTATATCTATAGTAGCTGCAACATGTATCCTGGTTGTCAAAGACAAGAGGTGGGTTTGCCACTTGAAATGTTCTTTTCAACTTTCTTTAATAACTATTACCACGTATCATTCAAAGAATGAGAAACAACAAAAGGTACCCCCAGATATTTGACAATTTTATATGGACCTAACCAGACCCACCCCTTAGAGACCACCCATTCAAGAGGTTGATCAGACCATCTAATTACTATAGATTTGTGAGGAGCAATCTTGGAGACATGGGCATCACAAAAAAGTTAAAGTCTTTAAGATATGGAGAAAGAGTGTTTATTCTTAAGATATAATGTAGAGCATCAACTACAATCACAAACAAGGTAGGGGTGTATGGTTTCACAATAGATGAAGATAATCATGCCATTGTCTCTCCTTCAAAGATAGTATATCTATTCTAAATATTACCTATTCCATCATGAAATACACTTGAATTGTCAACCCAGGGACGTAGGACTTGAAATGGGCCATAACAATTTGTGCACTAAGTTCCTTTAGGAGTCATAACACCTATGTTGCAAGAAAGTAAAATGCATTGGAAGAATCTATGTTGTTGCTACAAAACATTAAACACACCTTGGCTAACAATAGATAATTGTAGGAAGCTTAAAAAATGAACCTAAACTAATTAACAACTCAGAACATCCACTATGATCATTTTCTGCAAGTGCTGCAGGAACTTCACAGTAATAATGTTGCAGGACTAATACAGTAAAACTATCTAAAAATAGGAAAATGCAAGAAATGAATCTATTCTACCTAAATCTATTCCACCTCCCAAGTTGGCCCCCTTGGTCGGTTTCAATTAACTATGAACACAACAAGTGCTTCAAAATCTTTCTTCCATTAAAATCTTTCTCTGATTACATAGAAATTGAATAATTCATGAAGAACAGAAAGAGTAACTTCTGAATCTAAATCAGCATTATCTATTTTCTCATTAGCTTACTAAGAAAATCCAAATCCATTATATAGAGGATTGGATGCTTATTAAAAACATACATAAAAAGTCTTGAACAAACATCGCTAGAAAAGAAGGCGGAAGATCAACCATGACATAGTACATTTACTGCCAAGCAACAGAATAACAACTTGCAAGAAATATAGCAAGTTGTATCCCCTATATTCTCTGGAACTCCTTTGCAGGCGCGGCTTATCCAACAGAACTAAACTGTGCTTTCTTTGCCATGACCGGTCTTCATTATCTTCCTCCTTAAATGTAGTAATCACCACTCCTTGTGTCACTCCTCATTCTCCTGAAAAGTTAGCAATATCTGAAACACACATGCAAGATAACATTCCTACTTTTACTCAGATATTAGAACATAGCTTAAAACAGTTATATGAAATACTACATTCTATGTATAATATTAAGCAAAATATGTCATACATACTACCCATAGGTTTAGTAGGTTCTAGCTGTCTCTGGCATAAGTTCACAAGATATTTAAAACAAGTGTTCAGGAATGTTTTGTCAAAGTAGAAAGAGTGTCCAAATTATAAAAACTTATATCAAAATTAAGACATTAATATGCCTCATCATCTACCCCCCACTATTCAAATGCTTGTCCTCAAGCATTATACTTCTTTGCCATAGCTCTGAAGTCTTTGACTATGGTTCTCCCCTTTTTCCCACTTCTAAAGGTGTAGAAGAATCCTCTGCTATGCTCTCAGTGATCACCTCTATGCTCCTCAACCAACATGTCTAGTTTAGTAGCATTATTATCATAAAGAGGCCAAAGAAGTGTAGGAGGCTGAAAGGATAAGGCATCCATAGTTCCTTTCTGATCTATCATCCCAGTTGTATGTATTTGGTCACCCTATGAATAGTTGCCTCATAATTGATAGGGCTATGTGGTTCTGCCTTTTTGAAGGCATCTGGCAGTCGGTTCCACCTATTCCTAATCCCTGAAAAAGCTCTTTGCTATGTAAAATTTGGGAGTGTCTGGTAATCTCTATAAACCTTTTATCTTTCTGCAAACACTTTAGCCCTGACCTTTGGTTTTGGTTTTCCATAAGTTAATCTGAACCAATCTCTTAGAAGATCATCAGGCTTATGTGATTCAGCCCGTATTGGCAAAGGTTCAGATTTTTCAAGATCTCTATAAACATTTGACTACTGGTCATAGTTTGTCTCATTGTGCATCCAAGACATTAAAGCCCTAAGGTGAACATCTCCTACGTAAATTAGAGGATTCCACTCTGTTTCATGTGGAATTATGAAATTATGCAGATAAAGTTCACACAACAAATTTTTCTACCATGTGGGCAGAGTCTGATACACATTGTAAAAATCTTGAGCAGTTTTAAATTCACAATCAATATCCCTGATTGTCATCATTAATTGAAATAATAGAAACTATTCCTTCAGACAAACAGAATACACCCTTGGTGGTGATCTACAAGCCATGACTTGGTCAACTATCTTTAAAGCCTTATTCATCTGTTGTTTCTATTTCTCAAGCTATTCCTTGAGGGATTCAATTACCTCATCTTTATCAAATATTATTTTCTGCATTTGGTCTCTTTCTTGTTTCCACAAGGTCTTTTGAAAAATGAAGTGATTGTACATACCAAATAATACATATTGAATTGTAGACGAAGGAAATTTTTGAGCCATAGCTTTCTTCTTTCATTCCTTAGCAACTTGCTAGAAATAATGGGTGTACCAGGATGATATATAAGGTATAACAAAAACATTAGAGTATACAAGGACTAGTGGAGAGGTAGGTTGAACACTTTTAGGGGCATTTTCTGTGACTACAACAGGATTTGACTCACACATTTCTTGATCACCCTGTGGCATTTCACTATCAGGCTTATTTTCACATGTTTCCACATTTTGGGGTTCCAACTATACAGGAGAGTCATCTGGAATATTCTCGACCTGCTATTCTGCATGAGGTTTTGATACTTGACCTCACATGTGAGGGCTTCGATGTACATGAACCTCTTTAACCTCTATTGCTTTGCGGGTCTGTTTTGGTTTAAATGGTGTTGGGGGTAGACACTACAGGATTAGTTGCTATAGGAATATACCTCTTTCTCTTTGTCACTTGAACAGTAGGGTTTTGGGCCTCACTTTTAAAAGTAGGGCTCTCTTCATCAACCTTATGTTTTCCTTTATCTATGGTAGAGCTAGGTATATCACCTTCTAAAATAGGCTCAACAATTTTATCAATAGGACGTAATGTTGGTTCTTTCTCTGTTTCAGCTAGATTCTGACTAGGCCCCTCAATTTCTTCCTCATTCCCTAAATTTTGCTGAACAGGGTTGGCTTGAGGCTGCAAGGTTTTAAATTCAACAAATTATGCCCATGATATAGGGGAGGAATCCCTAAGAGACCTTTCAACTAAAATTTTAACTAGGGCATGATGAGAAATAGAATTTTCATTTCCTTTTTGAGTTTTCTCGGCACTTATACACAACATATTGTAAAGGAAATTGGGGACATTAACTTGAATGTTATGCCTTACACAACTGAGCAGCTTAAAATGATGGGCGTGTAAGTTTGAAAATCTACCTTCGTAGGTCAAATACCTAATGATATGGTTTGCCAATTCTGGATACGGTGCTAGGAGAGAGAGTCTCTTACACCCTTGCTTTGAGATTTCCAATGGAGGATCACTCGACCAAGAAAACTGTGCACGTGATGACCTAGTGTCATGTTCATTTGGGTAATGCTCTCCATTAACTGGTAGTCCTATGACTTCTGCTATCCACTCCTCAGTAGCAACCACTTTCAATCCCCATACTGTGGCTTCTCCTTCATCAAATGTCCTCATAAACTCCATTGCTACTTCTTCATTGAACTCTGTTAACTATAGGAAGTAGCCAAGCCATCCACAAGCGTTGAAAGTACAGACTACTTCCACATCAGCTAGTAGAATACCATCTTCAAAATGCCTAGTTTTAAATTTCTCTATTTTCACCACCCTGACAATTTTTTTACCCCCTTAACACTTTGCAAATACCTTCTTCTCAGAATTCAAATTGATCTTTCTGAGAAATGCCGATACCACATTCTCTTAACACAGCCCCGTTATGTTTGGCATGTAAAATAATGATGCCATTAATTATGAAGGAAATTAAGGTTTTAACTGGGAGTGTTCTTGTATAAATGATAGTCCTTTTAAAGTCATGTCAAACTCAGGAAATCTTTCCCAAAATCAGAATGAAAAGGTACGACAGATACAATAAAGATTTAAAAATTAAAACAGACTGCAGCTAAAGTACAACATATAATGTGGACATGACTAGGGTGATGTGGAGATGACACTTGGAAATAAATACACTTTCCCTGCCCCCCATGAAATTTTGACAAGTGTCCACACTTAAAATTTTTGCACAAGAATGGAAAACTAGCTTTAGGCTTATATGATACATTTAATGCAGTATTATATATAATTATTGAAACCTATGTGCTAAAAATGAGGAGAAAGTAAAAATGTGTACCTAAAAGTTTTAGATCACGCATCCGTATGCAAGTTGATGAGTTGGCAAAGTCTGGTGATCGTAGAAAAGGTACTGACGACATGTTTTATTGAAAGCATTAAAAACAAAATTTGTGGGTGGCGTGGAGGGTGAGTGGATGGTAAACAAAGAAATGAGATGAATTGATAAGAAGAAAATGAAAAGTGAGTGAAAGAACAGACCTCATATGGAATGAGGTTTTATTATGTGTTGCTCATCGAAGGCTTGTTATGGTACATCTACAGGAAGAAGGCTTGCACCCTCCGCTGCAAGAACTGTGTCCATAGGAGTTGGTAAATTTATTGGTTGGAACTGTTGCAGGAACTCATCCTTCGTCTGTGGTTTATGATAGAGTCACAATCGGTGGCCATTTACAAGCAGTTTGAACTGGACTGGATCAATGGTTGTCAACTGTACTGCTCTATTGTCGAATACATATTGAATTTTGTAAGGCCTTAGCCACTGAGTCTGCAATTTTCCCAGTATCTCCTTGTATTAAGAATCATATAAAAGAGCCCAATCTCCCACTTGGAAGTGTTTAGTCCTGATATGTGCATCATGTCATTTCTTCCATTGTTTCTGAATGATCTATGTTCTTTCCAAAGCTGTCTTTCTCATTTCATCCAGTGAGTTCAAGTGGAGAAGTCTCTCTTCTTGTGTTGCAGGAAGACTGATGTTCAATTCCAGAGCAGTGTGTAATGTTTTATGTTCAAATTCAATGGGCAACATTGCTAGTTGGCCATACACAAGTTCAAATGGGGTGAATCCAGTTGTCATCTTCTATGTTGTTCTATAAGCCCAAATGGCTTCAATTAATCTCCTGCTCCAATCCCTCCTATGTATTTGCACTGTCTTGGTCAAAATGGCCTCAATTTCTCTGTTGGTGACCTCTGCTTGCCCATTTTCCTAAGGGTGATAAGGGCTGGATTTTCGATGCCTTATGTTGTATTCTTTCATAAGTTTAGTGATCAAATCTGATGTGAATTGGGCTCCTTGATCTATTACAAGTTCTCTGGGAACTCTGTAGCATGTGAATATTTCTTCATATAAGAATTTAGCTACTTTCTCATCTCTTGCATTTTTCATCACCCTGACTTCCACCCATTTTGTTAAATAATTCGTACATACTAAGATGTAGGATTTACCATTTGATGGTGGGTCAATTGGCCCTATGAAGTCCATACCCCACTTGTCAAAGGGTGTTACAGCAACCTATGGATTGAGTGGCATCTCATCTGATCTTGTTGGCCGGCCCATTCTCTGGCATTTGTCACACTTGGTGGTATAAGTTGTTGTATCCTTGTGTAATGTTGGCCAGTAATATCTAGTTGTAAGTATCTTTAATGTTGTTCTTTTTCCTGCAAAATGGCCTCCACATGGTTCATCATGGCAAGCATGTAGTATGTCATATATTTCATCTTCCCTGACACATCTCCTCATGATTTGATCTAGTCTAGTATAGAAGAGATTGTTATCTATCCATGAATAATGAAAACTTTTCTCTGCAAGCTTCTTCCTGTCTTTTTGGACGAAGTGTGGTGGCATTTTATTTGTAGCAAGATAGTTTGCTATATCTGCATACCATGGTGTATGGGTTGCTATATGGAACAAATGCTCATCTGGAATTGTATCTTCAATTGAAGTTGGATCTTCATCAGTAAGTTGAAGTCTTGACAAATAATCAGCAACTACATTGGCCTTTCCTAGCTTATCAACTATGGTAATATCAAACTCCTGCAATAACAAGAGCCATCTTGCCAATTAGCCAGTTACAGCAGGTTTTTTCATCAAGTACTTTATGGTTGAGTGGTCAGTATGAACAAAAATAGGATAGCCAATTACATAGTGTCTGAATTTGTTCAATGCATAAACTACAGCTAAAATTTCCTTCTCAGTTACTGTGTAGTTTAGTTTAGGGCCATGGAGACTTTTACTAATATAATAGATTGCATTTTCAAGGTTATCAGGCTTTTTTCCTAATACAACACCTACAACATAGTCTGATGCATCAGTATGGATATGGAATGGAATAGACCAATCTGGTCCTTTAAGAACTAGTGTTGTGGTGAGGAGTTTCTTAAGCTGCAGGAAGGATTCATTACATGTTGGTGTCCAAATGAATTCAACTTCTTTAGTCAACAATGTATACAAAGGAGTAGCTATTTGATTGAAATTTTGAATGAAACACCTATAATAGCCAGCATGACTTAAAAAAGATCTTACATCCTTTGGTTTAGTAGGTATGGGCAATGTTAGGATTACCTCTATCTTGGCTGGGTCCACTTGTATCCCTGCTGCTAATATAAAATGACCAAGCACTACCCCTTCTTGCATGGGCATGAAACATTTCTCACTATTAAGTGATAGATTATGTTCTTTGCACCGGACAAGAACCTTTTCAAGATTCTTCAAAGCCTCCTCAAAGGTTACTCCAAATGCTGTAAAATCATCTATATATATTTCCATATAGTCATATGATATGTCAGCAAAAATACTAATTACAGCTCTTTGAAATGTTGCTGGAGCATTACACAGGCCAAATGGAAACACAGAGTATGAAAAAGTACCGCATGGGCATGTAAATGTAGTCTTATCCTGATCTTCTAGAGCTATACTTATCTGATTATAACCACTGTATCCATTAAGAAAAGAAAAATATTTCTTACCAGCCAGAGTATCCAAAACTTGATCAATAAATGGTAAAGGAAAATGATCCTTCTTCATTGCCTTATCCAATTCTCCATAATCTAAAAAAATCCATCATTTCCCTCCCTTTTTAGGTACTATAACCAGAGGTGAGATCCATCGACTATCAAATATAGGGTATATGAAACCAACATCAAGCAATTTTTGTAGTTCAGTTTTAACTATTTCCCTGAGTGCTGGATTAATCTATCTTTGGGGTTGATGGAGTGGCAGGCACCCTTCATTGATATATATTCTATGAATGCATAATGTGGGGCTTAACCCTTTCATATCTCCATAGTCCCATGCAAATGCCTTTTCATGTTTTTGTAGAAGTTCTATTAATTGTTTCAACTGTTTGGAAGGCAATTGTTATTGACATGGAGATTATGACCTTTTGACAACTCAAAAGTAGTTGTGAGATTAACCATAGTAGCTTCAGAGATGGGACTTGTATCTAGTTCACATGGTAAAAGCTGGTGGATAATGTCTGGCTCCTTAGGCAGAAATTTTTTTTAGTATATTCCTCATATGTAGTTAGTTCCAACACAGAGCTGTCAGATACATCATTTTCTATTATACAAGTATTATTAAGAGTACTCTGAATTACTAAATCCTCCTCTTGCAGCTTTAGAAAAGACTGTCTATGTAACATCATAAGCTGTACTACAGATTTTAACTCTTCCTCTCCATCCCCTAAATTTGGCCATATAGGTGTACTTAAATCTGGTTGGGGTTTGTGCTAGAGGATACATGACTAATTGCTTTGTTTCCTGTCCATACGATATGGTCATATTTCCTGACCTACAACTTATATTTACATCAGCTGTAGCTAACCATGGTCATCCCAAAATGACAGGATAACCAACTAAGTTGACTTTTGGGGATAGAATCATAAAATCTACAGGGTACTCTAGAGAATCTAGGGCTACTACTATGTCCTCTATCATTCCATCAGGAGTGACAGTAGAACTATCGACAAGTTGCAGAATTGTTGGGGTGGCCCGTAATCCTTCTATGTTCATCTTTTTCATAGTATCCTTGGTCATTACATTTATAGCAGCACCAAGATCAATCGAGACATTTTTGACTGACTGACTGACCATTTATAATCACATTCACAACTAGACTTCCTGGATCAAAATATTTAGGAATAACCAATTTTCCTAACATGATGTCAGCCAATTATCTTATAACATGGATTGTGGTTGGGTCCTTTTTCTTCCTCCCGGGCTTTTTAAGACAGGCTTCTCTGATAGCTTTGCCATAAATAGAAACATCTTTAATAGCTTGGAACAAAGGAATCTGGACATGCATGTTCTTCTGCTGGTCAATAATGTCAAAGGATTGCTCCTCTATTTGTGCAGGTTTACTTTGTATAAGATTTTGTCAACTGTAATTTGAGTTTGAACTGAATTAGTTACATTACCTGGGTCAACCGCTTGTGGCAGAGAAGTTGTTGGTTCTGATGCTACAGGAGGATTTGGTATTTCAGTTATAAGAGGTGGTTCAGGTGTTGGTAAGGTTGTACCAAATCTCAAATGTATATCTGCAACATTTAGAGCATAAGCAGGATACTGTTGAGCATCAACAACATACATTGGTTGTTGTGGTTGCTGGTTATTTGGATTTGGCTAAGGTTGTGCAGGCAACTGAGTCTATTTTTGAGGTCTAGAAATTACAGGTGGTGGCATTAGTGCAGGTGTATTTGCTGGAGGTGGTAAAGGTGGGTATCCACTATTGTTAGACCATTGTTGAGGTCCTCTCCATTGGTCTGTAGACTGCCAATTCCCTTGGGGTGGTTGCCATTGGTTTGGGAACTGTGGCCATTGGAGCTGTTGTGGAGGATACCATTGACTTTGTGGATTATTTTTCCAAGCATTGTTCCAATTAGGTTGATTATATTGTGGAGGACCTTGGACACTATGGTTTTGCCATTGATTACTATATGGATTTGAATTTTGTAAAGGGTCTTGAGGCATACCTTGCCGTGGGGCCATGGCCGACGTTAAGTAACGAAGAATACTTGCTCATCTTATCCTTCTATCTTTAGGTACTTAGTTGGAAGATGTTGGTTTTCCACATTAGCGACCAATTTGCAATGACAATCTTTCTTCTATTTACAGTAATGTAGACAGTACTCAGCTAACTGCTCCTCAGCTTTTGCATGTTTCTTCTTAGCAGCCATTGTATGTAAATGTGTGGCGACATCATTGATGATGTCTTTCTTGAAATTAGACAACAAATTTGAAATTTCCATCTTTGAAATACCTGAGCCACTTCCTTTGGCTATTGCTGAGCGAAATCCCCTTCCTTTCTTTACTACTGACCTAGAGTAGTTCTGGCAAATCTTCTGAAGGTCATCCCATGAAGATTGGGATATATCTCCTCCTGCCATCAAATCCAATGCTTCAAGACAGTTCTCATTTACTCCTCTAAGGAAAATCAGCTTCTAGGACTCCTCCTGCAAGGTGTGTTGTGGGTTCTTTTGTAAGTTGAACAGGAAGCGAGATATATAATCTTCTAATGTTTCATCTTCCCATTGTGACATTCTAAAAATGTCATCACCTTTTGAATCATTTCCCCTGCAATATTCCTTATACTTGTTAAGAAATAGGCATCTCATATCATCCCAATTTGCTACTGCATTTGCCCCCAAGCCCATAAACCATTTTAAAGATGACTCTTTTAATGTGGCTGGGAATAATTTTAGCTTGTGATTGTCATTATTATAGTCAAAGCTCCAACACAGGATATCAAATTCAAACAAGAAAGTATCAGGATCCTCTATGATGAGACCATAAAACTTTGGTAATGTTGATGCAGGTATATTTTTGAGATTGGGATTATTGACAAGACTTGGTATTGGAAATGGGAATGTTGAAGCTGTCATAGCTGGAGGTATGGGATATTGAAACTGTGGCTGGAAATTGGTAATTGTTGGGGGATTCTGAATAGCAGGCGGTCCTGAAGTGGAGTTAGTATGGAAGCTATCCAATATTTCCTCAAATGGACGGAGGTCAAATGTTTTCTAGATGTCTTCTTCTACTGAAGATGATGATGTAGTAAACTCTGAGCTTGTGTCAATAAATGGAAGTTCAGGTTCTTTAAATTCTTCTTTTGGTTTCACAGGCTCCTTTGGAAGGAATCTACCATGGACATCTCTCCTTCTTCGATGCATGCAAGAAATTGGTGATTTGTTAATCAAGCTCACAACTTTTCAGTTCCTAGCTAACAAACTAATCTAAAAATAAATGACTCATGAAGGTTCCTAGCTTGACACCATCCCCAGCAGTGACGCAAAAAATGTATGATTTCACAATAGATGAAGATAATCACGCCATTGTCTCTCCTTCAAAGATAGTATATCTATTCTAAAGATTACCTATTCCATCATGAAATACACTTGAATTGTCAACCCAGGGATGTAGGACTTGAAATGGGCCAACACAGTTTGTGCACTAAGTTCCTTTAGGAGTCATAACACCTATGCTGCAGGAAAGTAAAATGCATTGGAAGAATCTATGCTACTGCTACAAAATAGTAAACACACCTTGGCTAACAATAGATAATTGTAGGAAGCTTAAAAAATGAATCTAAACTAATTAACAACTCAGAACATCCACTATGATCATTTTCTGCAAGTGCTGCAGGAACTTCACAGTAATAATGTTGCAGGACTAATACAATAAATCTATCTGAAAATAGGAAACTGCAAGAAATGAATCTATTCTACCTAAATCTATTCCACCTCCCAAGCGGCCCCCCTTGGTCAATTTCAATTAACTATGAACACAACAAGTGCTTCAAAATCTTTCTTCCATTAAAATCTTTCTCTGATTACATAGAAACTGAACAATTCATGAAGAACATAAAGAGTAACTTCTAAATCTAAATCAACATTATCTATTTTCTCATTAGCTTACTAAGAAAATCCAAATCCATTATATAGAAGATTGGATGCTTATTAAAAACATACATAAAAAGTCTTGAACAAACATCACCAGAAAAGAAGGCGGAAGATCAACCATGACATAGTACATTTACTGCCAAGCAATAGAATAACAACTTGCAAGAAATATAGCAAGTTGTAGCCCCTATATTCTCTGGAACTCCTTTGCAGGCATGGCTTATCCAATGGAACTGAACTGTGCTTTATTTGCCATGACCGGTCTTCATTATCTTCCTCCTTAAATGCAGTAATCACCACTCTTTGCGTCACTCCTCATTCTCCTGAAAAGTTAGCAACATCTGGAACACACATGCAAGATAACATTCCTACTTTTACTCAGATATTAGAACATAGCTTAAAATAGTTATATGAAATACTGCATTCTATGTATAATATTAAGCAAAATATGTCATACACACTACCCATAGGTTTAGTAGGTTCTAGTTATCTCTGGCACAAGTTCACAAGATATTTACAACAAGTGTTTAGGAATGTTTTGTCAAAGCACAAAGAGTGTGTCCAAATTATAAAAACTTATTTCAAAATTAAGACATTAATATGCCTCATCAAGGGGTATTAGAGCATCCTTGTATAATGGACCTTTGAAGCAAAACCAACCAACATAGTGAGCTTTGTGCCGCACTTCACTTAGTCAGAGGAGTTAAATATTGACGCAAGGGCAAGGTAGAGGCAAGCAAAATTAGGGTTAATTGAGACTGCTTAAACCTACTAACATGCCCTGCGAAGAGTTACACATGGAAGCAATATGAAAACCACATGAAAGCAGTGAAAATACAATGGATATGAGACAAACAATTGGTAACAACACTGGTGCAATTATATTAAATCTTTCAACATGCCCGACTATGAGGCCTTCCGAGTTTCAACCTTATACAAAGAGAATTATGAATTCAGAGTCTTAGCTCGCATATTATCTTCTCTTCTACTTCTACTACTCTTTTACTACCACCATCTTTCTTCCAACTAAACAACCTAAGCTCCAAATATATAGCCAGCAAAGCCACAAGTTGACCAATCAGACAATTAATTACATTATAGGCCCACTTAGGAGGAGAAACCAAAACTAAAGAAAGAAATAACTTATGCAGGGGCATTCTAGGGTACTCAGTGAATCTACATGGGATGTGTATGTTTGGTCGGTGTTACTCGATTGCAGCCTTGATCGACGGCCTTGGTCATTGAAGGAAGCTTGGTCGCTGAAGGAACTCGGTAACCTCTAGCACTCGGTGAAAGTGCTACTCAGTGATGCCTGTGGTGCTCGGTTGAAACTGGTGCTTGGTGATGCCTAGCATGCTTGGTTATTTCACTGTTGCTTGTTAGTTCTGGTTTACGGACTGGAGTTTTGTGTGATTTTTTGGGCCGACTTGGTGCATTTATTGTTGGTAGCTATTGTTATAGGCCGACATGTTAGATTAAATGATGATAAGGCTATTTTGATGCCAACTAGTATTGAATTTAATATTTTTGGGGGGGATTTAATGGTTGAATAAGGTTAAAAATGGATCTTTGATAATGCAATCTATCATTCACCTATTCATTTGTTTATTTGTTTTTGGATTGAAATTGAATAAGTAAACTTCGAAATGCTTGCAATCAAATAGAATAAGATACATACCTCATAATAGAACAGATCTAGAAATCTATTTTCTGAAGCTTGTGCACGATTTTAGAAGATTCTGCAACCAGATCCAGGACCAGAAAACTATAACAGAGAAAACCCAGAAAACTTATCTTTTTGGAAGTAGGTAGTCTTTGACCCCGATAAAAGGTCAAAGACTACCTTGAGATTTTGAAGGTCAAATTTGACTTTGTTTGCAAATCTTGGAAGTTCACTGAAAAGGGTACTCAGATCCATCCTCCAATTCTCGAAACAATGACTATAGATATCTGAAAAATGGTGTTTTTGGGGTGGCTATATAGGGTTTTGCCTTAGTCAAAACCCCGTTTTGGTGATCTCCACCTCCATGAATAGTTGATTGAAATAGAATGTATGTGTGTATTGAAACACACTTAGATTTGAAGGCGCGACATTGATTTCGGGGCCGGCCGGGACCAAATCTGAAAAGGGGAACAAATTTTGGAGGTCAAAGATGACCTCATCTCTGACCTAGGTCAGGGATGACCTCGACTCTGACCTAGGTCAGGGTCTAGGTTGTCTTTGACCCAAAGATCTAGATCTTTCCAAAATCAGGGACAGAAGGTCCCGGGGATGCCAGAGACCTAGAAATGATGTCAGAATGAGACAGAGTGCTAGGGAGATGCACAAAATCCTATGATGGTCATGATGAAGGCCAAGAGGATGTATTTTTAAGTCCCACCTAGAAAATAGAGCCATGGAAGAGGGAAATTAAGGAGAATCCTCAAGATCCTAACCCTAATTTCACCTAGAATGAAGAAATCAAGTGCAGAATGCATCCTAAATGCAAGTATAAGATGATAAATGTAAAGAAAGAGGGTGCTAAACCTATCAAGATGGAAGTGATTCCATTTTAAGATGATACATTTAGCCTCCACTTTATCTTAGATATGACACTACGTGAATATGCAAGCTAAAGTAAGAAAACATCATAGTAAATAAAACGGATATAGCCAAGTCTTTAATGTAGAGATCCTGCAGAAAGCTGTTAGAACCTGCAACACACAAGGTTAATGAAAATCCATAAATCACCTAGAGCTTACTACATGACAATTCATAAGTGCATAAAGCTCCTTATCCCCCCCCCATGTTTCGGCTTTCTACTTCAGAAGGGTGAAACAAGGTGATAAGGATAACTCTATTCACTGGATATGCAATTTATTGAAAATATTGTTCCTAAACCTATTAGGAGGATCCCCAACCTTCTTAAACTAGTTCAAGGAGTTAGGTATCCGAATCACGGTTCCAATGCCACTAATGACACTGAAAATAGAGTTATCGAGCTCAAGTTATGATGAAAAGAGTGGATCTCTATCTAAATGCATAAGAAGGGAAATCTGAGTTTACCATGAGCAAACCCTAAAAGAAACCCTAATTTGAACTATAAATAAGGAAAAAGAAGAGATACTTGTAATACCCCAAAAATGGGCTATATGTTCATTAACCTTCTATATCAACAATTCGAACGAAATCGACATCAAAGTCCTAACCTAAGGCACATCTAAACATCATCGAATCATAATTGATTATCTTAAATTCTGCATCGAGGAATATTCCTAGTAATATTCTTAATCATCATAATTATCTTTAATTTAATGATTATTTGGCGATAAATCACATTTATCCTAAAGTTTGATTAATTGAATATTTTCATATTTAATTAATTAGATTTAATATCTTGCCACTTAATTGTGTAATTAAATTTAATTCTATCTATTATTAATTGTATTATTTAATTTTGACAATAAATCCAATATCCTATGAATAATTGATTAAATGCTTATTTAATTAATTAAAGCAAGTTGTCATTATTTAATAATATAGTTTTTAATAAAAGTTTGATAAAATAGTTAATTAACTCATAAATTAATTATTTTATTTCAAAAATCAGTTAAGTTGAGAATAAATCACTTTATTTATTTATTAAATCATAATTATCCATATGCACATTCAAGGACCAGTTAAACTCAAATTGGAAAATCAATGCAAGTTGTTAGCTTTTTGAAACTCAACATCTTTTTGAGTTTTAAAGTTGATCTAAACTTCTAATTCGAGTTGAACTGTGCTTTTGCATGATTTTTGTGACTTAATTATCTGTTATTTAAAAATAACTCAAAAATCAACCTGGGTTATTTGAGTGATTTATGGCTTTTTTCCATGCACCTCCAAAGCCCTGGATTTTTATAAAACCAAGGCTCAGCTCTTCATAATTCATATCTCGCAAATTGCAAACTTACTCTATAGGAATCATAGCATATCAGATTTGGAGAATTTGCACAATTGGAGCTTGAAAGATAAATTTGAGGATTCGAAGCTTTGTGAGATCAATTTCAAATTCATAGCTTTCATATTATTGTTAGAATTTTCATTCTCATATCATATCATTTCTAGATTAGCATTGCATATCAATTTTCATATTAGCACAGATTCATATCATTTTTCATATTATTGCATCTAAAATTCAAAAAAAAATAGCTTAATTACATTCAATTCATATCTAGATTCAAATCCTTCATTTAGGTGTCGTCTAGGTCACTGATCTCGATAGCAATATGAGAACATTAATCTCGCACCTACTAGAAGGCAGTAAATCATTTGGTTAAATTAGATTTCAATTTTGCATGATTTTGATTTTTGCTAACCTCTAATGTTTTACTGAAGTGTTGTGTCTACAGATCAGGTACAATTTTCACACACACATTTTTGGCGCCCAACGTAGGGCAACCCACCTTTACATGCTGGTTTTGATTTTTTTTTTGGAGCTAAAGCCCAAAAGTTTCAAAGATTTAATTTTATCTCTCAAACGGCTTGGAGTTTTGGACTAAATTTTTTTTTGTAGGTTGGAAATATATTAGAGAAGCTATAGTAAAAAATTTAGAATTTTCTAAGATGTTTTGAATTTTTAATAATTTTTTCTTGAAATTCTAGAAAAAATTAATATCTGACGCAAATCAGCATATTTTTTGGAAATTTTTATATTTTTGGAAAGCTCTTTAAATTCTACAGGGGGTCCATTCTTTGTATTTTAAATTTGGATGCAATATAATAGCTCAAATAGTCAATTTACAAAAACTGGTCTATTTTGATAAAATGGGTCTCTAGGCACAAATGAAGAGATTTTTCTAAAATTTTTACATTTTTAGAAATCTCTCTATTTTTTAGTAGGGGTCTCTATTCTGAATTTCTATTTTTGTGGCCAAAATCATATCAAAAAAATTAGATCTTGTTGACTAGGTCAAATGCAGCAAAAAAAATAAAGTTTTGTGATGGGTATGCACTTATTTTTTAACATGGTTCAATGAATGATATGAGTTGTCATTTGGGTTAATTGCTAGTTATTATTTCTGATAACAATTGATTTTTAGAGCTAACCCTATGGTTCTCATAAGTTGAATATATTTTGCATATCTTGTTTTCTTGTTTGCTTGTTGGAGAGTTCATCACTTGCTTGCATGAAAAAGCTCAACAAGAATTACTAAAAATCAGGTAAAATCTACTAAGTGCATTGCAAGGATCCCAGGTATTATCCTTCATCTAATAACATTTCAATTTGGCCTTAAAATTTTTCTCTCATGTGTTTAACTTGAGTGTTTCTTTGCATGCTTTTTCTATGAATTTGCATAATTGAATACTAGGTTGTGACACCTTAAGTATTTATTAGCAGTCTTAGATTACTTGTGATCGATTTTGATTTCTATCTTGGGTTATTGGACTCGCTAATCTACCGGCCCCTCATTCTGCCCCATGGTTGCAATCTCAGCGCCATAAAGGGGAGGGGTCTATAGGAGAGGAGCGTTAATTGTTCCACCAGGCAACCCTTTTGTGCTTTTAGGAACTCACTTGTTTTCTAAGTTGGGAACTCATTTTTAGCTTGTGTGAGGTGTTAAGTGTTCCACCTTGTGGACTCATCTCATATTCGCTTTAAGCGTTAAATGTTCCTCTTTTTTCTTTTTGGGTACTTTTGGTAGATTTGCTTTTGGAAACATGCATCTGTGCTCACATAGTAATTAGGCCCTATGAACACTATTCATGATTCTTGAGAGATTGGATTCCCAATGAAATCCTTCTTGATGACATAATCCTTGTAGGTAGGGAGGATACTTAGTGCATTTCACATTCAACTTGGTTAGTGCGTCTTCTCTTATTGATCAATACATTCTCTCCCAGGAGAGGTTGATAGATCATGTGGGGTAGACATCACAAGCTTTGGTGAATCAAAATTGGTTAGTGCATCTTCCCTTATTGATTGATGCATTCTCTCTCTAGAGGGGTTGATAGATCACGTGGGGTTGATATCATAGACCTTGGTGAGACAAACTTTGTCTTAGCGTGTCGGATTAATCTGCTTGCTTTATTTGGGTTAAAAGTGAAGAGGTATCAAAACCTTGGATTTAGAGCCAAGTCCCCTTGTGGTATCATACTATGAGTCACCTTTAGAGAGGGTTAACCATAGCAAACAATCCCTTCACAGGGCAAACTGTATTGACGGAACCTCAAGCGGTAATAGTCATTTTCACCGTGGTAGTGACAGCCGCTATATAAATGTCCTTGTGGAAGAAATCTCCATGGGTATGGTTCATTGTTGGGTTGTCAGATCTCCCTAGCAGCTCCTGAAGATTAAGTTCTCAGACTGTGTCAAAACCCTGGTGCGCCAGGATTGGAGTTCACCCCTTTGGATCATAAAAGTTGCAGAGTCAAACCATTACTAAAAACCCTAGCGAGGCCAAATTTTCATTTTATAGGGTATATGTGCATTATTGCAAAACATTTAAGAATGTACACAATTAGCGCTTCTGAGGATTAGAACGAATAAGTCACTTGATTGTTCATGCGCAAGGTTGCCTTTGCCCTTGTTCATTGTTTTCAGACATGCTTGAAATCACGTGCTTGTTGTTTTGCATGCTTGTTTATCTATCTGGTTACTGAAAATGAACAAATCTATTACAATCCTCAAATCTAGACATTGAAATTTGCAAACAATCCGAATCTGCAAACTCAAAATTTTGCAAAAATTGACATAAAATCCTTTCTGGAGTCAAAAATCATTTCAAGAAGTCAAAAGTCATACAAGTTTTTCCAAGTGTCATTTCATTACAACCCATCTGTCGTATGATTGAGTACCCAGTGTCATATGAGTTTCCATGCCAGTAAATTCTCAAAGTCAAAATCTTGCAACTGTCATATGAGATTTTCAACTATCATTTCATTGCTACCCAACTATCGTACAAGTTTTGCAACTATCATTTCATAGCATACCCACTGTCATACGAGTCTGCAGAGTGTCGTTTGGGAAATTTTTGAAAGTTGTCAAAAAATTGTCAAAATTGCCAGATATTTAGCTTTTTCAGCCTAATTTCAGAATCTGTCGAATGAATCACTGTGTCAAGAATAGAGCAGTAGCTATTAAGAGTCCAATCATTTTCCTAAAGTGGCCTTTTGAATTCGATTCAGCCTTCTGTTTAATCAATTTGAGTCCTTATCATCCTGTGTCAAAACCTTGTCATAACTATCAATCTTCAATCAATCATCAAAATGACTAAGTGTTGTGATATCTTGTCCGCTATCTTTTGGGAACCTACCCATACATCCAGGGCATAGTATCCTTCATCCATGTCTAATCAAATCTTCAAATCAATCAAACCTTGACAAGGTTGCGTCATCTGATCATCTTGATTCAATTCATTCTTCGGTTATCTGGATCTTATTCTTTTGTTTCACTTGAGGTGAATGGTGGAGACTAGAGCTTCCTCTCACAAGAAATCTATCACCACTCTCCAAACTCCAACTCTTGTGCAACTCATCAATTTTGGTCTTTACGAGGACGACGGTCTTGGCAACTATCGATTGAAATCTGGTTACATACCTCCTCCATCAACTCATGGAGGTACTCAACATACCCCTCATCAATCTAATCCAGGGAGTCCACAAACTCCTACCATGTCTCAAGTAGGGACAAATTTTGGCTCTCAAAGAGCTCAATCTCAACATGGTGCAGATCAGGAACCCACACCTGAAGAAATTGCTCAATATCAAAATGATGATAACTTCAAATGAATGATGAAGCATTTCTTGAAAGAAGATAGAGAAGCATACTTTTTACAACTAGCTCATCAAGGAGCTAAACTTCCTCCCAACTTTAATGTTGAAGATATCATTATGCATGAGGAAGAAACTCCACTCACAGCTATGATGAAACAGATACATGCTTTACAAGTCAAATTTAATAGCCTTGAGAAAGCAAAGGAACCCAAAGAGTTCTCCATAGAAGCTCTATGCCCTTTTCCATTTGACAAAGACTTGTATATGCCACCATTTCCAAAAAGAGTGGAGATGCCAAATTATGATAAGTATGATGGACACTCTGATCCTCAAGATCATGTCAAAGAGTTCTATACGCAATCCATGGAATTCATGCATGAACCAACCTATCTGATGCGTCTCTTCCCTCGATCTCTAGGGGGAGCAGCCATCCATTGGTTCTCTAGACTACCTTCTACTATCAAAACTTTTGAGGAGTTGATGAAATTTTTCTACCAGAAATACTCCTACAATATTTAGCACCCGATCACCATGATCAATATCTGTAATCTCAAGCAATATCCAGGGGAACCATTCCTAACATTTCTCAAGAGATGGAGGAAGAAGTTCTCTCTATATGCCAGACCTATTCCAGAAACGGAAAAATTGGAAATCTTCATCAATAACCTTGTTCCAGAAATCAATTATCCCTTACAAATGCAAGATCATACATCTTTTGACAAGATGGTGGATAATGCTATCAAGATCGAAAAAGTGCTTGTGAAAAAAGGAGAAATCACACTTCAAAAAGACAAGTACGAATCAGGATCCAGTTCTAAAGACAAGAACAAAAATTGGAACAAGAACAAAGGCATCGTCATAGATGGTGTTGTTGACACTATCCGTGCCCCATCAAAGGCACCAGCCTACAATCTCACTCTTGGTACTCAAGCCATTAAAGCTTCAGAGAAAAAGTCTTCTCAACCATCTCAAAGGAAACCAGAATTCAAAAAATGGGATAAACATCAAAAATTTACTCCTCTAGGAGAGTCTTTAGAATCAGCTATGAAAAATCTACTGGCTGATAACATCATCTCTTTACCACCAATCTGACCGAATGCTCAAGACCCCAAATTGATATGGTGGAAGGAAAATGAATTCTGTGATTTCCATCGGAGTAAAGGTCACCAAACTAGTAGTTGCTATCACTTGAAGCATACCATTCAAGATCTGATCGATAGTGGAGACATCACAATTGACAATCCCATGAGCAATAATGATCATACAGCATTCATAGAACCGTTTCCGAAACATGGTCAAGAAGTTTCAACTTCTCAGCCTAATATGGGGGCAAAAGTCAACTATGCCTACCCTGGAAATAATGATGTCATCAATATGGTTGAACCGTGTCTCTCTGAAAGTTGCAATGTCATCACAATTGTATGAAGAGACAAAGATCATTCCTCAGCTAACGCAGTTACTCGATCACAAGCTCAAACGCATCTGAAAGGACAAATCCTAGATTCATCAAATGTCCCTAAGGTGCCCTTCAATCTTTCATCTGCTTCTAAATAGAAGGTTGCTTCCAAATCTTCCAATCCAAAGGATACAAGGCCTACATCTTATAGCATTGTTCAACAACTCCAACACACTAATGTGAAAATCTCCATGTTTGAGTTGCTTCGAATATCTCCTGCTCATAGAGCCATTCTCAATAAAGCTTTGCTCAGTTCCAATGTTCCTGATGACCTTGATTTAGACAAGTTCCAGACTATGGTTGGACATCTTACATCTCCGCAATATATCTCCTTTTCAGAGGAAGATGACAACTCCTTGAGTCACCCACATAATCAGCCTTTGCATATAGAAGTCTTGATCCAGAACCGTAGAGTCAAACATGTGTTGATAGATGGGGGCACTAGCCTAAACATTTGTTCTTACAGCTTGATCACACAATTGGAATTTTTAGAATTGGCTATTGATCCTAGAAAGAAAATAACTATCAAGGCCTATGATGAACAAGAAAGATCTTCTAAAGGCACCATTGTCTTACCTATCAGAGTGGGTCCAGTTATCAAAGATACCATCTGTCAAGTGCTTGATCTACCTTTGGCCTACAACATCCTTCTAGGGAGACCATGGATACATGAAATGCAAGCTATTCCTTCTATGTACCATCAATGTTTGAAGTTTCCCTATGAAGGAGTAGAGGTTACTATCCCCGCGGATCTGAATACAACTTGCAACACCTTGAAGGGAAGTGCAGATAAGCTTGTACCTAATAACAAAGAATCTTTCATTGAACCAACTAAGGAAGCATCCACATCTAAAATGGAAGATCTTGCAAAAGAGGTTAATATCAAAGAAAATGGTATGGGAGAATATACTATCGAGCCAGTCTTATCTTTGACATCTCTCCCTATCTCACCTAAGTCTTATGGGCAATCTTTGAAACAATCCAAACCAGACTCTAAAGAACCTCTTGAAGCATATAAAAAGAATTTTGTAGCAGAACAAGTATCCAAGCAAGAATTTGAAGAGGATGAGGCTATGCTATCATGGATGTACAAAGATGAACCTGAATCTCCAGTTGTGCAAACTGGTGACTTTGCAATCTCCAAACTCCCTTCCAAGTCATATGGTCCAGGAGATAAATTAATAGCTAAGATGGGATATTCAGGTAAAGGACCTCTAGGAATCAGAGGAAAAGGTCTTGAGGTACCTCTCCCACATACTGGTAGAGAAAATAAAAACAAAGTTGGCTTAGGCTTTAAGAATAAACCCTATCACCTCAAAGGTAATTGCTCTCATGTCATAGAGCAGATCGCACCAGGGGAACCTCTTCTTAAGAAAGAAGAAACAGAACCATCCGATAGTGATTCAGATAGTTCAGAACTCATTCCCTATGAAAAATTGCCTAAAGAGATCAAAGACCTTCTTGATGATAAAGATGATCCTATCAAGAGAATTAATGTAGTAGAAACACAAGAACCTACTATTAATCAAGAGATAGTTGCAACACAAGAACCAGCTAATCTTGAAAACAATCAAGAAGAGGGAAGTGGTAGTGATTCTAAGATAGATTCTCATGAGTATGAATACAAATCAGAATTTGAGGGTAACCCTTCTTGGGGTATTCACCCTGACTTTACTCATGTTTTAAGATTTCCTAGAGATCCTGAATCAGAAGATGAATCTAATGACTATGAATGGGGAGCCATTCCAAAACCAGATGAAGATGAGCTTATTACAGAGAAACATGTTGATATTATTCACCAATATGTACCTCAAACCAATGTAAGTCTAGAGCGAAATGATGAACCTATCGAGTCTGATCCACCTATGGCTGAATTGGACTCCCATAATGACATTGAGCCTATTCATGAATTGGATGTCTTAAGTTGTAGTATCACCTTTGAACTTGAGTGTCAGGTTAGGACCAATGATGACAGATCCATATATGTAAACACTATCTCCCAATCTTTCCCTACTTTGACTATCAAATATCCAAAACTTATTGATCAAACCTCCATGAATTCGAGCCATGGTATTTATACCTTCCTGAATGACTATGCCCTTGCTTGCTACCTCAATGTAGTTGAGCCTATGAGTACTTCCATCAGTGAACCGAGCGTCAGCATGACCGAGTCAGACATCAAATATCTTAGTCAGAAAAACAAGAATAAAAAGAAAAAGAAAAAGAGTTCTGAGGGTGAAAACCACTTTGTGGCAGTCTCAGAACCTACAAAAGTAAAAATAAAAGACGTATCCAAAGGTGAAAACCTCTTTGAGGCACCTAAGGATGAGATATTTGATGTCCTTTCGAGTCATTTACAGGACAGATCTCTAGTTCTAATTGAGCCCACTCAATCCATCAATTTGGGTTCAACAGAGGAACCACAATGGGTACATATAGCACATTCATTATCATAAGAAGAAAAGAAAAAATTTACAACATTCCTAACAGAGAAGAAGATCAACTTTGCATGGAAATATTCAAATATGCCAGGATTGGATCCCAATCTTATAATGCATCATTTATCTATTGCTCCAAATGTCAAACCTGTTAAGCAAAAATTGAGAAAGATGCATCCTCATGTTGCACTCTTGGTAAAAGCTGAATTAGAGAAGCTCCTAAATGTCGGATTCATCTGAGTTATTGACTATGCAGAGTGGATCTCTAATATTGTACCAATTTCTAAACCAGATGGCTCAATCAGAGTGTGCACAGACTTTCGAGATGTGAATAGAACATGCCCTAAGGATGATTTTCCACTACCTAACATTGATATGATAGTGGACATGACTGCGGGTTTCGAGATGTATTCCTTAATGGATGGTTTCTCTGGATATAACCAAATAAAAATTGCTCCAGAGGACCAAGAAAAAACTGCTTTCACATGTGCATGGGGCACCTTTTGCTGGAATGTCATGCCATTTGGGCTTAAAAATGTTGGAGCTACATATCAAAGAGCAATGACATCTATTTTCCACGACATGATGCATCGAACTATGGAAGATTATGTTGATGATACTTTAGCAAAATCTATGATTAGAACTAAACATCTAAAGGACTTGAGCATGATCCTAGACAGAATGGAAAAGTTTAGTCTCCGACTAAATCCTAAGAAGTGTGCTTTTGGTGTCACTTCTGGAAAGCTCTTAGAATACATAGTTTCAAAGAAGGGTATTAAAGTTGATCCGGCTAAAGTCAAGGCTATAATAGAGATGCAACCTCCCATGAATATCAGTCAAATGAGGACATTGCAAGGAAGAGTTCAATCTATCAGAAGATTCATATCACAGCTAGCGGACATATCGCAACCTTTTATAAAAACATTACATAAAGGTGTGACCTTTGCATGGAATGAAGAATGTGAGAACAACTTTAACCATATCAAGAAGTATCTATCAAATCCACCTATCTTGATGCCTCCTATTCATGGAAAGCCATTGATCTTATATGTCTCCGCAACAGCCACATCACTGGGGGCATTGCTAGCGCAACATGATGAAGAGAAAAAGGAAAGAGCCATTTATTATATAAGCAGAACATTGGTGGCGTATGAAAAGAACTATTCTATGATTGAGAAAGCTTATCTCGCTATGACCTTTGCATCACAGAAACTGAGACACTATATGTTAGCTCATACCACGCATCTAGTAGCAAAAATTGATCCACTAAAATACCTACTCAGCAAGGCTGCCCTCACAGGTAGACTGGCTAAATGGGTCATGCTTCTAAGCGAATTTGACATTGAATATGTTGAAAGAAAAGCTATAAAAGGTCAAGTTATTGCTGATCAACTAGCAGATGCACCCATGTTTGATGACACACCAATGCAAATGGAATTTCCAGACTCCTCTATTATGCACCTATCTTCTAGAGAATGGCAATTGTTCTTTGATGGCTCCTATACATAGAATGGATCTGGAGCAGGCATATTGTTCATAACTCCTCAAGGATACTCCATCCCAAAAGCATTCAGATTAAAGTTCCCCTGCACAAACAATATTGTAGAATATGAAGCCCTTTTGAATGGTATGAAAATAGCAATTGAATGGAGAGTAACAGAGCTACACATTCATGAAGACTCTCAACTTGTTATTCATCAAGTCAATGATGTGTACCAAACTAAAGATGAAAATCTCATTCCTTACAAGAGAATGGTAGATGATCTTAAGAAATATTTCATATCTATCACATTTGAGCAAATTCCTAGAACGGAGAACAAGGCTGCCGATGCAATGGAAACACTATCTACTTTATTATAGCAGCCTGAACATGAGCTACGCTATGAGTTTCTGGTGGAAGCACTATCTTGTCCTGCATATGACTCCCCCGAAACCCGCATGATCTGCACTGTTGTAGGTAATGATTCATCCCGATATAAAAACCTATTTTCCTATCTCCAAGACCAAATCATTCCTGATACCTTCAACCACCATGAAAAGAGATACCTTATCCGTAATGCCTCCCGATATGTCATCATTGGTAATGATCTATACAAATGAGGTCTAGACGGTATGCTACTTAGATGTTTAGAATGGGAAGAGTCTCAACGTGCATTAGAGGAAGTCCATGATGGTATTTGTGGGTCACACTCGAATGGTTTAACACTAGCTCGAAAACTTATTAGGGCTGGGTACTATTGGCCTGAAATGGAGAAAGAGGCTATCAAATTTGCTAAGAATTGTCAAAAGTGTCAAGTACATAGCAACCTAATTCATGCTCCAGGGAGGGATCTAATCCCCTTTACAACACAATGGCCTTTCCATCAATGGCCATTTGATCTTATCAGGATGATTCATCCTCATTCTTCTAACGGACATACCCATATAATCACAGCCACAGATTATTTTACAAAATGGGTAGAGGCGGTCCCTTTGACACAAGCAACAGGGAAACAAATATCTATGTTCATATTGAACTATATCATATGCAGATATGGGATACCTCATTCCATAATCATAGATAACGGTGGGCAATTTAGGAATAAAGACCTAGATGATCTATGTGCCAAGTTCAAGATCACCCAACATTGGTCTTCTATCTACTATCCACAAGGGAATGGCCAAGCAGAGGCTTCTAACAAAAATCTATTAAAGATCTTGCACAGAACAGTAAACAAAACTGGTAGAGACTGGCATCTCATGATTAATCCAACTCTATGGGCCTGTAGAAAAAGTATCAGAATGCCTACAGGGGCTACACCTTTCGCTTTAGTTTATGGGTCTGAGGCGGTACTACCTATTGAGGTGGAAATCCCATCACTCAGAATTAGAATGCATGGTTTAGTAACTGATGATGACTACAGAGTGTCTAGGTTAGAAGAACTGGAACTACTAGATGAGCGCAGACAAGAAACATATGATCATCTTAGAGTATATCAGAAGAGAATGTCTAGAGACTACAACAAGAAAGTCAGACACAGAGAATTTCAGGTTGGCGATCTAGTCTTGAGAGAAAATCTTAAAAATCAATCCCATCGAGAACGCAAGGGGAAGTTCGAACCCAACTGGCTGGGTCCCTTTGTAATCACTGCTACTTTTGGCTCTGGTGCCTATCAACTCTCAACGACTGAAGGAGAACAATTTTGAGAACCAATCAACATTCTCCATCTGAAGAAATTCTACGCCTAAGGCATTCAGTCTATGGTAAAATGTCCTAAAAAATTATAAAAATCAGAAAAGTTCCTTAAAAAATGAACATCTTGGTGAAAACCTAGCAATAGGAACCTTGATGATTCACAAAAAAATATCAAAAATATCAAAAAAAATTGAAAAATATAAAAATTCAAAAAAAAATTGAAAAATGAAAAAAAAAAAAAAAGTGCCTTGGTGAAAACTTGGAAACAGGCGCCTTGGTAGCAAAAATAGAATCTCTGCCAAGATGGTGAAAACCTGGCAAATGGGTGCCACTTGTTTCAAAATGCTCCATCTATCAGTGAAATCTTGGTCTTTCCCAGCTTTTAGTCTTACTTTAGTTTGTACATATCTCCCGGTTTGTTTTTGCATTTCCAGTTTTCAATAAGTTAGTTTGTCCACCAATCTGCTCAAGTGTTTGTATCCTATCAATGTTCAAACTTGGGGGCAATCAATGTCATATCCTATGGTCTCCGGTATATCTTAGATGTATCATATCTAGTCAGAGTCATTTTGAAGCTTCATGTGAGTCAGTCAGTCAGTCTTGTCTCCAGAAAGGATTTTGCATCTACAACAATGCAATCAACATCAAACTGCAAACTGAAAACAATCTGTGCTTTTCATGCTTTTATCTCCTTGTATGCTTACTAATTCGCATTGAGATTTTTTCATATTGTGTCCCTTCGAGCCCTTCGATGATGTCCTTTACAAGATTTAGAGAGTGATGACTAGGGGCATAATCTTTTCTTTGTTTTCTGCTTGTATGTGAAAATCTAAACAACTTTGGAAATTCTAGATTGAAATGGTGTTCGACTGTAAGAGCCTCTATCTCGAATTGGATGGCCATGCGTACCTCGACCATTGATACCTAGAAAATTCAAGGAAGTTTGATCTAACTATTATCTTTTTGAGTGAGTTCTTTCTCCTACTATGAAACACGATCTTACCTAAGGATGTGAACGATAAAGGGTCACTACGGGTAATTCACATTGGATTTAGAATGATCTCTTGGCTGTTTGATGTGTTTGTCATGCAAGATGTATTCAAGTCATCACGACATTCATGTTTTGATGCTTATACAAATTGCTATATCAAAATGGACATGATATTCAGGTCATCCTGGCGTTTGTGCCTTGGTACTTATATCTAATCCGACATTTCCAAAACAAAATCAATATTCATATGTCCATGGTTGCCTAGCCAATGGGTGTTGTATTGATTCTTGCACATACAAATCAATATTCATATGTCTATGGTTTCATAGCTAGTGGGCATTGTATTGATTTATCCAGTTACCTAAAAGTTCAATGATGATAACAAATTGACATATGATCAATGACTAGGTCCTAGGTCTTAAGTTGCATTTCATTTTGCACGTCTCTTTGCATTTTGCATGTTTGCATATCTCACAACTGTTTGGAAACACTTCAAAGCTTAAAGAATTCTCCACTCGCATCTTCAAATCTAACAAGAGCTGAATCTCACACGAAGGTTCCTCCAATGAAATAGCAAATAGAATCCTTTTTCGGGATCAAAATTCAAATCTGAGATCATTCATATTATTAACTGCTTGCATGTTCGACCTTCTATCATCACAGAAATCTAGTATTCAACTTAACTGATTATCTAACATCAAACTATCAAAATTTCAACTTGGTCAACTATGGTCAACTCATGGTTTGACCTAGTCAAACTTGGTCTTTTGGGACCTTCCAACGATGCACAATGCATTCTCAGACGTGTTTAACCACTTCTCAAATCAATTAACATGCTTCTAAACTCTCAACGCTGACTTTTATTGTTAGATTTCAATTTTAATCCCGAAGGGGGCATGGTATTGCATATCATTCAAAGTCTGTAATCAAATTTGAAATCATATCTTTATGGAAATCAATATCTTTCTCAGTAATCAAGACAACAACCACGTCTAGTTACTGATTCATCAAAAAAGACCTCATTGCTCAGGGCAAATCTATCATCACTTGGGGCATATCAGATTCATCAAGATCCATATCAATCTGGTATCCTCCTAATCTTGTAAATTGTATCAGTTTTTGCAACCATCGGATCATAGTGTTCTTTCCTTGGTTCTTCAGCAATTGAAGGATTCAGATGTGATACCTGCTAGTTCTACTAAGACAATCAAGTCTAGAACCAGTCACTCACTTCTTTGCAATCCTAAGGTTTGGAATCAGACATTTTGACACTTTTTCACAATCATAGGTTCATTTCCTGTTATAGTGAACATTATCTTTGGTCATTCAGGACCTATTATCTTCATATCAAATCAATATCAATCAGCTTCTGTCTCATATCAATTATCAATTTCAAATCAGTTTCATATCTCTATCAAACACAGACTATCTTTGAACCACTACGCTTCGCACAGTAATTCAAAGAGGGGCAAAATGTAATACCCCAAAAATGGGCTATATGTTCATTAACCTTCTATATCAACAATTCGAACAAAATCGACATCAAAGTCCTAACCTAAGGCATATCTAAACATCATCAAATCATAATTGATTATCTTAAATTCTGCATCGGGGAATATTCCTAGTAATATTCCTAATCATTATAATTATCTTTAATTTAATGATTATTTGGTGATAAATCACATTTATCTTAAAGTTTGATTAATTGAATATTTTCATATTTAATTAATTAGATTTAATATCTTGCCACTTAATTGTGTAATTAAATTTAATTCTATCTATTATTAATTGTATTATTTAATTTTGACAATAAATCCAATATCCTATGAATAATTGATTAAATTCTTATTTAATTAATTAAAGCAAGTTGTCATTATTTAATAATATAGTTTTTAATAAAAGTTTGATAAAATAGTTAATTAACTCATAAATTAATTATTTTATTTCAAAAATCAGTTAAGTTGAGAATAAATCACTTTATTTATTTATTAAATCATAATTATCCATATGCACATTCAAGGACCAGTTAAACTCAAATTGGAAAATCAATGCAAGTTGTTAGCTTTTTGAAACTCAACATCTTTTTGAATTTTAAAGTTGATCTAAACTTCTAATTCGAGTTGAACTGTGCTTTTGCATGATTTTTGTGACTTAATTATCTGTTATTTAAAAATAACTCAAAAATCAACCTGAGTTATTTGAGTGATTTATGGCTTTTTTCCATGCACCTCCAAAGCCCTGGATTTCTATAAAACCAAGGCTCAGCTCTTCATAATTCATATCTCGCAAATTGCAAACTTACTCTACAGGAATCATAGCATATCAGATTTGGAGAATTTGCACAATTGGAGCTTGAAAGATAAATTTGAGGATTTGAAGCTTTGTGAGATCAATTTCAAATTCATAGCTTTCATATTATTGTTAGAATTTTCATTCTCATATCATATCATTTCTAGATTAGCATTGCATATCAATTTTCATATTAGCACAGATTCATATCATTTTTCATATTATTGCATCTGAAATCCAAAAAAAAAAACTTAATTGCATTCAAATCCTTCATTTAGGTGTCGTCTAGGTCACTGATCTTGATAGCAATTTGAGAACATTAATCTCGCACCTACTAGAAGGCAGTAAATCGCTTGGTTAAATTAGATTTCAATTTTGCACGATTTTGATTTTTGCTAACCTCTAAAGTTTTACTGAAGTGTTGTGTCTACAGATCAGGTACAATTTTCACACACACAATACTTACTCATTCTTACCATTTGTAGATTCGAAAAGAGGAAGCAGGATGCCGAGGAGAGAAGAACTTCGAGCGACGTGCATGGAGCTTCTAAGGCATAGTATGGCTACCAAATGGTCACTTCCTGAGGTGAGTTTGTTGTTGTATGCTTTTGCACTTTCCAAATTCCCATTTTTCATAGGCAAGGTTGACCCTATCCCCTAGAGGTCGATCCTGACCCATCTAGGTCAACTTTGACCCATGAAAGTCAACATTGACTAAAGGGTTTTTGCCTTTTTCTAGGATGAGGTCATCCTTGACCCATCAAGGTCATCCTTGACCCAATAAGGTCGTCATTAACCCAGCAAAGTCATCCCTAACCTAACTGAGGTTGACTTTGACCTAGTCAACTTAGATTTGCAGATTTGATGATGTGGATGACTAATGTGATATATGTTTGTGCTTGTAGGACTTGGTCCATCTCTGAGAGCATCCCTTTGGAGAGTTGCTAGTCATGGTCAAAGAGAGACTGTCTGAGCTTAATGATGATGAGATGTAGTTACTGAGAGATGTGGGACTATACTGGGTATTAGTCCTTCCATAGATCAGACTACACCAAGCCATGCTATTGGCTCTGATAGAGAAGTGGGATGAGGACACATGTTCCTTCCATCTTCCCTCTAGAGAGATCACAGTGACTTTAGAGGATGTCTACAGGATCTTGCAGCTTTTGATTTGAGGTGAGACCGTCAAACCTAGAGCACAATGAGCTTGTGAGGAGATTCATGCAGATGCAAAGTTTTGTACAAGGCGGGTTCCATAGATGCGGACCCGATCAAGTCAGGTCCTACTATCATCCACACTATCAAGCCCGACACCTTTAGTACGACAAGTGATGCTTTGCATAGTATCCTTGGTTGTGTTACCCAATGCAAAGGGTACCATATTTTGTACACCTCTTACACATCTTATACAGAGGATGGAAAGGGAGAGGACCGTGTTCTCATGGGGTCATAACATGCTAGCTCAAATATACCATGAGCTAGGTCAATTAGTGAGATATCAGAGGGAGAGTCTGTTGATATGCACAACAGATTTGGCTATTTGAGCATTTCACATGTACATGCCCATAGGGAGTTCTAATGATGGTAGATGTGAGTACACCGAGAGTCTTTGTGTATCCTCTGAGAGATGCTTGGCAGTTTGGAGATATCCTCTATTGGAGAATACATCTAGACCACATTCTAAGCACCGATGTGATATGGAGACCCTATTGCCAGATGACAGAGTGGCCTGATACATCACTCCAGATGAGATATTCATAGCGGTGAAAGCTGTTGGAGGGTCATCAGAGTCATATAGTGATGCCCTACTATTATGATCAGGTGATGAGGCAGTTTGACCTTTTACATGGAGTCCGTAGAGTAGTACCTTGCTATGTACATCTGAAGAGGTACTATCAAAGACCCGACGCCATGCACCGACCATCGATAGCAAACATAAAGGACAGTGATGCCAATGAGACAAAGGACATAGAGGTACTGGTAGATGTGACCTATTCAGGCATGAGTTGAGATTACATTAGGTACTGGAGTTTACAGGGCACCTGCCCCATCTTCCTCGAGGATTATCCCACAGGTGATCCAGGTTTTACCGAGAGGACACATCGGGATAGTGGTACAATAGAGAAGGATGAGGAGGCCAGAGATGAGGAGGAGCACATCTTTGAGGGAGAGCCCATGGAGGAGGAGAGAGTAGAGGAGATGCCCCAGGTAGTGATACGGGTGTAGATGTACACATTATTCATGCATCACCACTGAGATCACGATGACCCCCATGGCCCCACACAGAGACACCACCACCGCAACCTAGACATAGTGAGCATGGAGAGAGTAGTCACTCCATGCCCCCATAATCTAGAACTTTTAGTGACATCTAGGAGGGAGACCCAAGTATGAAATGTGAAATTTGATTAAATATGGAATTTGATTTGAGATGAAAGAAATATTGGACTAATAAATGCATTGTCATTCTACAGCTAGCATAGCAGAGTGGAGGAGCTTTGTATCTGATATTCTCAAGGATACCATTATATCCTACCGACTTCCACTCGACAAGCGATATTCTTCTGTTGGTTGTAGAGATCCCGACAAGTATGCTGACATCTTTGCATGCATCCAGTGAGAACTGAGGCTGTGCAGAGAAAGGGAGGAGAGGCTGACGGCTGAACTACAGAGTGGTCGAGGGAGTTCACATGGTATGAGAATATCTAAGACCCATACATGGACACACAAATCTCCATCCTCCTATCATAGGGTAGAGAGATCCAGGAGTCATCGACCATCAGAGCGTACTGATAGACGTAGTGATAAATAGGGCCATTGGCCATATATGTATCAGAACTTGAAAAACTATTTTTTGATAAATGAAAAACTTTCTCTACTGATTAATTCTATGTTTGATTACTATGTTTTCATCAATATAAAACTTAATAGAAAGAAAGAGAGTGCATGAATATATTCAATATGTAATTTTGTTAGAACTACATAACCTATAAAACCAGCTTTATAAGGAATACATAAATGCACAAGGAAAGAAAAAATGAAATTAAGGATAGTATCATTTGAGATGCATAATATTAATGGGTTCCTTAAAAGAAACACCATCCATATCAGCAAGCTTATAAGCACCCGAACCAAAGTCTTCAATAACAACAAAAGGTCAAAGCTAATTAGGGCTAAATTTTCCTTTTTCGCCTGGTAAAGCATTCGCATTCATTGATTCTCATAAAGGACTAAATCACCAACTACAAATGTTCGTTCAATTACCTTATGATTGTATTGTTTCTAAAGAGATTTATGATAAGCTTTTATATGTTCCAATGCATGTATTTGTTGTTCATCAAACATTTCTAGTTCTTGTAAGCATTGTTCACGAAAAGAATCTTTATCAATTATCCCATGAAATGAAACACGTAGAGAAGGTATTTCCAGTTCCAAAGGCATAATAGCATCAGTACCATAGACACAGTTGTAAGGAGAAGTACCTATGGCAGTATGAACACTAGTCCTGTAAGCCCATAAAGCATAGGTCAGTTGAGTATGCCAATCTTTCGCATGCTTACTAACTATTTTTCTCAAAATTTGTTCAACAATTTTATTCAATGCTTCAGCTTGTCCATTAGATTTAGGATAATAAGGAGTTGAAAATCTATGTTGAATTCGATATTTCTCTAAGAATTTCGCTACATCTTTATTTTTAAAAGAGGTGCCATTATCTGAAATTATCATCGAAGGAATACCAAATCTTGCTATGATATTATTAAGGATGAAATCACAAATTACATCTGTCATTGTTGAACGAAGAGGGACAGCTTCGACCCACTTCAAGAAGTAATCTGTAGCAGTCAAAATGTAAGTATGCCCTTGAGAAGAAGCTAGTGAGATTTTTCCAATAAGGTCAAAACCCCAAACACTAAAAGGCCATGGAGAAACTTGATTATGAAGCTCACGAGCAGGAGCATGAATCAAATGACTATGTTGTTGACATTGAGGACATTTATTAACAAACATGAAAGAATCTTCCTCCATGGTTTGCCAATAATACCCCATTCTAAGCAATTTATTAACCAGGGATTTTCCACCAAAATGTCCCCCACAAGAACCAGAATGAGCTTCTGCCAAAGCTATGAGGATTTTAGTTCTATTGAGACATCTTAATAATAATCCTTCATAAGAGCATTTATAAAGTGTATCTCCTAAAATGATGTAATGCACTGCAAGCTTCCTAATACGATTACGCATGTTCCTTGTTGCTGATTCAGGAAAAGTACCATCTTTCAAGAAATAAAAAATATGTGAATACCATTCATCTCAATGCAAATTGAAACAATCAGAGGTAATCTTTTCAGAAATTACAGGGCTTTTAAGATTTTGTATAGTAAATTAAATTTTTTTAGCATTATTCTCAACACAAACCAAGGAAGTTGCGCTAGCCATGGCATCTGCATGTCGATTATCCTTCCTAGGTAAAGTCTGAATCGTATAAGAGGAGAATTGTAAAAGCACATCAAGAGCTAAATCTCTATATTGTGTCATTTTATCATTCTTAGTCTGATATCCTCCTTTAATTTGTTCAACAATCAATTGTGAATCTCCATAAATTTTTAAATGTTTGATATTAAGGGATGAAGCTGCTCGTAGACCAGCTATAAGAGCTTCATATTCCATAATGTTATTAGTACAAGGAAAGGTTAATTTGTATGATAAAGGGATGGGTTTTTTTGTAGGGGGAATCAATAGAATACCCACACCAGAACCTGTTTTACATTTAGACCCATCAAAATATAATTCCCAAATGTCATCCTGTTGAATAGCTAGAATATTATCATCGGGGAATTCTATTGAAGTAGAAGTAGAACATGTATCTGGATGAGGACAAGGAGTTTCAACTAAATAATCTGTTAACGCTTTTCCCTTAATAGACTTCTGAGAGATGAAATTAAGATCAAATTCTGCAAGCAACATCACCCACTTTGCCAACCGGCCAGAGAGATCAGTCTATGAAAAAAGATGTTTCAAAGGATCAAATTTGACAATCACATTAACTTTAGCATTTATAAGATAATGCCCGAGTTTTTGACATGCATAAACTACAACTAGGCATTGTCTTTCTAAATCTGTGTATCTTGTTTCGTAATCAAGTAAAGTCTGACTAATGTAATACACAGGTCTTTCCTTACCATCATCATCATTTTGAGCTAACAATGCACTCGCAGCCTTCGAAGTAGCTGAAGTATACAAATGAAATGGTTTATCAAATTTAGCAAGTTGTAGGATAGGAGGGTTTGCAAGATACTCCTTAAATTGTTCAAAAGCTTGTTTACACTCATCACTCCAAGAGAAAGTGGTATCCTTTCTAAGCAAGGAAGTAAAAGGGATAGTATGGTCCACTAAATTAGAAATAAAGTGACGAATAGCTTGTATTTTTCCTTGTAAACTTCATAATTGAGAAATATTCTTAGGAGGAGGAATATTAACAATAGCTTCAATCTTTTCAATATCTACTTCTATGCCTTGCTTAGAGATTATAAATCCTAATAGTTTACCGGAATTGACTCCAAAGACACATTTCTTAGGATTCAATCTCATGTTGTAACTTCTAATCCTTTCAAATATCTATCGTAAAATAGTAACATGATCTTCTCTTTGTATAGACTTTGCTAAGATATCATCCACATAATCTTCAAGGATCTTATGAATGTAATCATGAAAAATCAATGTCATAGCTCATTGATAAGTTGCTCCTGCATTTTTTAATCCAAAAGGCATCATGACCCAACAAAAGGTTCCCCAAGGTGTAATAAATGTAGTCTTAAATTGATCTTCAGGAGGGATAAAGATTTGATTATATCTCAAAAAATCATCCATAAAAGATAACAAGGCATGACCCATTGTTGAATCCACAATCATATTGATGTTAGGTAATGGGAAATCATCATTTAAGGATGCCTTATTTAAATCTCTAAAATCAGTACACATTCTTATCTTATTTTCTCCTTTTGACATAGGCACAATATTTGAAATCCAATCTGAGTAGTCAATAGAACGGATAAATCCAGAATCCAATAATTTTTCAATCTCTCCTTTGACTAATAGAGCAATTTGTGGATTCATCTTTTGAATTTTATATTTCACAAGTTTCATATTCGATTTTAAAACAATGTTATGAGTAACAATCTTAGAATCACTACTCGACATATCTAAATATGTCCAAGCAAAGATGTCCTTAAATTCAAGCAAAAGGGAAACCAACTGATCATATTCAGCCTGATTCAAACATTTCCCTATCTTTATCATCCTTTCAGAGTTATTTTCATCCATTTGAATATCAATAGTTTCAGTTACTAACAAATCACTTTGTATCAGAGGCTCCTTCAATAAAGGGAGAGTATCATGTTTATCATGTTCTCCAAAATAAGCATCGGTACTTAAACAATAAGGTTTTTGTCATTTGTGATGAAACTTAGGTAAGTCTTCATAAACCCCTAAAAATTCCATTAAGGCCTCATCTTTAGGAAAAATATCCAAAGTAGGTGCTTGATTAAGGTCAATGAGAAGTGGATTAACCAATTTCAACTGTCGACTACAAATATTGTTAACATTAAGGGGAAAAGTTGATGGTTGTCTAAAAGGATTAAATCCCAATCCATATGTATGATCATAAATGTCATTATCCAAAGGTACTTGTATACCTTGTTCATATTTACCACATCCTTTCCCATTAAATCCTGATTTCTTAAGAAAATGATAACCAGGACCATATCGATCAGTCATATTAGGAGTCCAAGGAGAGGCATATGTCACAATATCATAACAATCAGGCTTTATAGTTTCAATCGTTTCATTAGTCTAAGCGGCAACAAAATTACTTTTTAGTTCCTTAGAAAGTGGGGAAGGAGTAAAGACCTTTTTCTCAAACTCATTTTGTTGCTTCATGAAGTCCAAATCAGAGATTTAATATTCTCCAATAAAAGTAGGATTAAAATCCAATGTCCCACAATCATCCTCAGTCAAAGAAGAAGATGGAGTTTCTTGTTGTTGAATCTCAGGTTGTTGTATCTTAGGTTGCTTTTAAGTCTCTTTATTAGGTTGAAGAGGCTCATAGATTTTAGCATATTCTACATTTAGGCAAGGATTTGGCGCATCATCCGCATGTAGTGTATACATTAAGTTGTTATAGATGAACCTAACCTTACGATGAAGAGTAGAAGGAACTGCATGCATAGTATGTAACCACGGTCTTCCTAAAAGAAGGTTATAATTGAGAGGTCCAGGCATAACATGAATATGAGTATTTAGAATAACTGGACCAACTTTAACAGGTAAGGTAATAATGCCCAAAGTTTTCTTCACAATATTGTCAAATCCATGTATAGGAACATTATCGGGTTGAATAGTTGTAAGATCAACCTTAATAGCTTTAAGCATATACATGCTACAAACATTAAGCCTAGATCCATTATCAATTAAAGTTCTTCAAATGATACTCTTGTTAATAGAGACATCAACCATAAGAGCATCAATTGATTCTGCACCTCTAGGGAAGGTAAATCATTATCAAAAAACACAATAGGAGGTACAAAAGGCATAGTATGCATACAATCTAGAATAGAATGAATGTTCTCTTGATTAGGAGGTGAAGCAAGAAGAGTAGGTAAAGATTTTTGCAATGCCTCATGATATGTCGGGGAAGTTTGAAGTAATTCCCATAAAGATATCTTAGCAGGAGTAGCATGTAATTGGTCAACTAAGTTATACTCATTAAAGGTAGATGGAAACCTAGGTGCTTGAGGAAGCATAGGTTGAGAAGGCGGTAAAGAAACTAGAACAGTAGGTTGAGGGTTATTCTATGTGTGATAAGCATGTGAAATAGAATCAGTGTTATCAAAGAAATCCAAAGGATCTCTAGATTTACTGTTAATTGTTATGCAAGGACATCCTTTTACCGTCATCAAAGGTGTAGGATATATCATTTTAGGTTTATCAATGTTGCAAACAATAGGACATGAAGGTAACCATGCACACACCCTATGGTAAAGGTCAATTGGAGAGGTTGTGGAGGAGAGTGAAATAGGAATAAGATCCATGGAGATCTTATCCGAACCATGTTCATCCTCACTACCATGTACCTCATTAGGGAATCTATCCTATTGTACAATAAAACCCTCATCAAAGTATTCAAAACAAGAATCATACATGTTAAATACAAAGAAAAACTAAAAGCACAAAAATGTAAATATTTTTGTATTTTCAAGAGATTTTGCAATGTTTTTGTATTTTTGAAATATAAATGCAAGAAAGATATAAATGCAAGAATTCTAATCTTATAAACATGCAAGATCTAAATCTAACACCAAAAAGAAAGAGTTGTCATAAACGGGTTCACCAAAATGAATAACGTTAAAAATGGATCTTTGATAATGCAATCTATCTTTCACCTATTCATTTGTTTATTTGTTTTTGGATTGAAATTGAATAAGTAAACTTGGAAATGCTTGCAATCAAATAGAATAAGATACATACCTCACAATAGAATAGATCTGGAAATACCTATTTTCTGAAGCCTGTGCACAATTTCGGAAGATTCTGCAAGCAGATCTGGGACTAGAAAACTATAACAGAGAAAACCCAGAAAACTTTTGTCTTTCTAGCAGCAGGTAGTCTTTGACCCTGATAAAAGGTCAAAGACTACCTCGAGATTTTGAAGGTCGACTTTGACTTTGTTCGTAGATCGTGGAAGTTCACCGAAAAGGGTACTCAGATCCGTCCTCCAATTCTTGAAACAACGACTATAGATATCTGAAAAATGGTGTTTTTGGGGTGGCTATATAGGGTTTTACCTTAGTCAAACCCCCATTTTGGTGATCTCCACCTCCACGAATAGCCGATTGAAATAAAATATATGTGTGTATTGAAAGTGTAATGCCAAGATCTAATCCTATAGATTGAAACCCTAGCATGAATATGTATGAGGAAGCAATGCATAGATTTGAATATGACAAGAAAGCATACCAAGCCCCCAAGGCTAAAGTACTCTCACCAAACTCATAATCCATAATTTATATCCCATGATTGTGTCTTTGAATGCTTGAATATTTGACAATGGCGGATCAAGGAAGAAGGGTCCTCTCTTGCTCCAAATAGATGTTCACAATGGTGTGTTCACAAAGATGCTTGATATCAACAATGGCTTGATCTTCTATATCATCCTCTTGCAATCTTGCATCTCCACTTCACCATCAATTGCTTGCTTGATGTCCTTGTTCATGAAATCCTCTCCTTGAGAGCACTTGATCATGAAATTTCTCGGTAGATCCTTGATGTCAAAATGAAGACAAACGAGAGTCTTTATATAGAGGTTTCAAAGTGAGGCTCCTAGAGTAATGTGAGGACCCATAATTCAAATTTCACCTCGAATTATGGTCCAATCACAATAACCAACTAAGGAGGGAAAATAATTAAATGAATTTTGAATTTAAACCTTTCCACACTTGGATCCGAAGGCCCGACATTGATTTTGAGGCCCGCCGAGACCAAATCTGAAAAGGGGAACAAATTCTGGAGGAGGTCAAAGACAACCTCATCTCTGACCTAAGTCAGGGACAAGGTAGACCCTGACCTAGGTCAGGGATGACCTAGATTTTGACCTAGGTTAGGGTCTAGGTCATCTTTGACCCAGAGATCCAAATCTTTCCAAAATTAGGGACAAAAGGTCCTGGGGATGCCTGGAGACCTAGAAATGATGTCAGAATGAGATAGAGTGCCAGGGAGAGGCACAAAATCCTATGATGATCATGATGAAGGCTAAGAGGACCTATTTCTAAGTCCTACCTACAAAATAGAGCCATGGAAGAGGGAAATTAAGGAGAATCCTTGGGATCCTAACCCTAATTTCACCTAGAACGAAGAAATCAAGTGCAGAATGCATCCTAAATGCAAGTCTAACATGATAAATGTACTGAAAGAGGGTGCTAAACCTATCAAGATGGAAATTCTTCGATTTTAAGATGATACAATGGTTTCATCCAACCGACTTGTGGCTGATGATTAGTATTTATAGGATGTTTGGGTAGATGTTTAGGAATCATGAGGAGATCGATTGGAGCTCATGACTTGGAAGACTTAGCGAATTAGATCTTAGGTTCTGAAAGCTTGAGTTGGCAAAGTTGTGGAAAAGATATTGCATGATCTTGTAGATTAGATTGTTATCTGATAGTTTTTGATTGTAGATCTTGTGGTTTGCACACTTGGAGACAAGGAGATTGCTTGGAGGCTTGCAAGCTCAAGTTTAGATCTACCTTAGGGTTCCATCAACTTTTGATTATCTTTAGAGTTGAAATAGCTGAGATTGTATTGGATCTGTTTGGATTTTAAAGAATTATTTCTGATTGTAATTGGCCCTAACCCAGAAGGCCTTACAGCTGGGCATGTTAATGAAAATCAGATTTAAACAATTAATTTTTTGTTGTGTTGTTGATTATTCCGCTGTGTTGTTCTGAAGCTGTAAGGTTTGGACTATCCTTAATCGAATCCACCATCCTTGACTGGATCAGGTGGTATCAGAGCTAGGTTCATCTTGTTGGTGAAGAGATCATATGATCTGGATTGCAGATCTGTGGCATTGAACTTGTGGATCTTGCCCTAGTTGTTTGTTCAAGGTGGTAGGTTGAGAACTGACTTGTACACAACTTGAAGATTATCGCAAGGTGGTCGGTGAGGGTTTTTTGCAGAGGGTTTTTGCATATCTTTAAGGATGCCTCTGAGGAGATTGGACCCTAGAGTTATTTCTGATCTTTGTGATACTGTTGAATCCCTGATCACAGAGAAGGTGAAATTAGATTTCAGATCTGAGATGGAGTTGATGAAGAATGACATGGTCGCCAGGATCATGAGAGTTGTTACTGGTATACCTTAGAATGTTGGTACTGAAGATGGTTATGAGGAAGTTGCTAAAGAGTTTGAACATGCTGGATCTAGTGGTGATGACCAGAGGGATAGGTTTGGTGAAGACAGAACTATTTGGTTACCTAGATCTAGAGCTCGGTTACCACCTGATGTAGTCAAGGATGGTGGATCCAATTAAGGATAGTCCAAACCTTACAACTTTATAAAAAAATAGTGGAATACTCAACAAAAAAACAATAAAGTAATTGTTTAACTCTAATTTTCATTAACATGCCCAATTGTAAGGCCTTCTGGGTTAGGGCCAATTACAATCAGAAACAATTCTTCAAGATCCAAACATATCTAATACAATCTCAGCTAGTTCAACTCTGAAGATAATCAGAAGATGATGGAACCCTAAGGCAGATCTAAACTTGAGCTCGCAAGCCTCCAAGAAATCTCCTTGTCTCCAAGTGTGCAAACCATTAGCTCTGCAATTACAAACTATCAGATAACAATCTAATCTGCAAGATCATGCAAGATCTTTTCCACTTATCACTTACTGTTTGTTTCTTACAATCTTTCCAACATTCTGCAAAATCAATGTCAGTTTCACACAAACACTTCAAATCATCAAAACCAAGTACCTCAAATCTCATCTTTGTCAGCAAAATTCTTCTTCGGCTCAAGGCATTCACAACTTTATTTGACTGTCCACTCTTATGCTTCAATGAAAAGGAAAAATTCTGCAAGAACTCAACCCACTTCATATGTATCTGATTCAATTTATTTTGACTTCCCAAATACTACAAATCTTTATGGTTAGTATACAACACAAAATCTTTAGGCATCAAATAATGTCTCCATTTCTTCAAAGCTTGAACAATAGCATATAATTCTTGGTCATAAACTGAATATTTTCTCTTAGCATCATTCAACTTCTCACTAAAGAAAGCTACAGGTCTTCCTTCTTGACTCAAAAAAACTCCAATTGCACTACCACTAGCATCACATTCAACTTGAAAAACTTTACTGAAATCAGGCAAAGCAAGTGTAGGTAACCTGCAATTCTTTGTTTCAATGTTTCAAAACTCTTTTGTGCTCCATGCATCCATTTTAAATCTCTTTTATCTCCTCTCATGGTTTCAGACATAGTATTACAAATAGAACTGAAATTTCTAATGAACTTCCTATAAAAACTTGCCAATCCATGAAATGGTCTTACCTCTCCAACATTCTCTGGTGTAGACCAATCAAGTATAACTCTTACTTTCTTAGGGTCCATCTTCAATCCATCAGCTGAAATTGCAAAACTAAGGTACACAATCCCTTCTTTCATAAATGAGCACTTCTTCAAATTAATCAACAACTTTTCTTCCTTCAATCTCTGCAATACTTGTCTGATATGCTCAAGATGTTATTCCTTAGTCTTACTGAATATCAAAATGTCATCAAGATATACAATTACAAACTTACCCAAGAATCTTTTCAAAACTTCATTCATCAGCCTCATGAAAGAACTAGGTGCATTAGTCAAACCAAAAGGCATAACCAACCATTCATACAAAACTTCATTAGTCTTAAAAGCAATTTTCCATTCATCCCCTTCTCTAATCCTAATCTGATGATAACCACTTTTCAAATCAATCTTTGTGAAATACTTTTCTCCACTCAAACTATCCATTATTTCATCCATCCTAGGCAAAGGAAATTTGTACTTTATTGTTATCTTATTTATAGCTCTAGAATCTGTGCATATTCTCCATTCTTTTTTAGTGCTAACACAATAGGTACTACACAAGGGCTCAAACTTTCCCTAATCAAACCTCTCTCAAGAAATTCTTGCACTTTTCTATTCAACTCAGTCTTTTCATTGGGTGTCAACCTATGTGGTGCTTTATTGGGCAAACTAGTTCTAGGAATCAAATCCATACAGTGACTTATACTTCTCATAGGCAGTAAACCATCAGGTACATTATCAGAAATAATGTCATGAAAATCAGCCAACAAAGGTTTAATCTCAGGTGCATGTTCTAACTCATGATCTTGTTTCTCAATTTTTCTTGGAATTAAAGCAAAACAAATATTATGTTCTTTCATTTCTCTTGCAAACTTTTTACCATCAACCAAGCATACTCTGACTGTAGTATAGTGACTCTCATCAAATTTTTCTACTAAAGACAATAACACTTGTTTCTTTCCATCCATCCAAATAGTATATTAATTCAATCTATCATCATGCAAAGCTTTCCTATCATACTACCAAGGTCTACCTAAAAGAATATGAAAACAATCCATAGGCATAATATCACACAAGACTTCATCATGGTAATTTCCCAATTTTGAATTTAACAAGGCATTGTTCACTTACAAGTAGTTTATGCTCCTTCTGGTTCCAAGCAATAGAGTAAGGCTTAGGATGTCAATCTCTGCAACTGCAATTTGTTAACCATCTCTTCAGATGCCAAATTATCAGAACTTCCACTATCAATGATTACCTTGCAACATTTGTCAGTGATCTTACATTTGCTTTTGAACAAGCTTTTCCTCAGAATAGGTTCTTCATCAACTTCTTCATTTCACAAGATCCTTCTTAGCATCAAATTCTCACCATGTTCAGATTCATTAGACAATTCCTCAACTTCTTCACAAGCCAAATTATTTTTGCCATTATCTCCAGTCTTCTTTCTAGAGTTAGTATATTCAAAAGCTCTATGTCCTTCTTCACCACATTTGTAACAAGTACCTTTAAACCAAGATTTCTCTTCTCTTTTCCCACTATTGTTATTCCTAGAGTAACCAGTATAGCTACCTCTAGAGTAATTACCTATTCTACCAACAGGTTCATCTTTCCACCCTTTATCTTGTACTGCATTGTCAAATCTACTACTTTCTCCATAAGATCTACCTCTACTTCTCTGAAATCTGCCACCTCTTCCTCTTTGTCTTTGATCATGTCTTTTAGTCAATCTTTATTCTGCCTTCAAAGCAAATTGGTATGCTTCTTCCACACTATCTATTTTATCATAGCTGATCTCATCTTGAATTGATGTCCTTAGGCCATTCAGATATCTAGCCACCTTCTCAACTTCATCATCCACATGTCCAAATCTGATATCCAATTTGTAAAATTCCTTAATATATTCCTTCACACTCATGTCCTTTTGTCTCAAATTTTGTATTTTTCTCATCAAACTAACTTGGTAGTTAGCCGGAAGAAACTTCTTCTTCATCTTTCCAAGTATTTTCATCTATGTCTTGATCTTTTCTTTTCCTCTCTTTTGTCTCTCAGTTTGCAAATGATCCCACCAAAGAGATGCATGACCTTTTAACTTTGTGTCTGCAATCTTAACTTTCTTATTGTTAGGAGTACCTTCATACTCAAAGTATTTATCCATCTCAAATATCCAATCCAAAAGTGCATTGGTCTCAAGTCTTCCATCATAGCAAACAACTTCAACTGCAGGTCTGGAGTTAGCCTTAGACAAAACTCTCAAGTGTTTTTCCTCATCCTGTTCAACTTCAGGTTTAGGATTAGGTGTTGCTTCTTCTTCATCACTAACATCTTCAAGATGTGCGCCTCTTCTCTGGGTTGTCTCTACAGCTTCAAGCCTAGTTGCAATCTGCCTCAACATATCCATGATAGCATTATTATTTCCTCTACCACGAACCATCTTGACAATCAGGTTCCAGCAAGATCGTAACCTTCTGCAAGTTATAGGTCAGATCTCAGATCCACCACCCTACAACCAATCCAATAAGGTTCTCCATGATCCAATCCATATGAAATAACTTCACTCTGATACCACTTGACGCAAGGGCAAGGAAGAGGCAAGCAAAATTAGGGTTAATTGAGACCGCTTAAACCTATTAACATGCTCTGCAAAGAGTTACACACGAAAGCAATATGAAAATCACATGAAAGTAGTGAAAACACAATGGGTATGAGACAAGAAACTGGTAACAACACTGGTGCAATTATATTAAATCTTTCAACATGCCCAGTTGTGAAGCCTTCCAGGTTTCGGCCTTATACAAAGAGAATTATGAATTCAGAGTCTCGGCTCGCATATTATCTTCTCTTCTACTTCTACTACTCTTCTACTACCACCATATTTCTTCCAACTAAACAACCTAAGCTAAAAATATATAGCCAGCAAAGCCACAAGTCGGCCAATTAGGCAATTAATTACATTATAGGTCCACTTAGGAGGAGAAACCAAAAATAAAGCAAGAAATAACAAAACATGCTGCGAAGCCACATTTAGGTCCACACATGACCCAAGAACATATCCCGAACTTCGCAAGATCCAATTTTCCCACACAGAACAACGCAAGACAAAATACAACACGTTTCATGTGAAACTGGCGGTGAATCAATGCCTGAGAAAAATGGCAATAACTTCCATGTCCAAATGAATTAGGATGTGCGCTCTTAGGATAAGGTCCAAGAATAGGTCCACGACATAGGATTAACTTTGCAAGGCAAGAAACCAGCAACAACAATGCCTACAAAACAAACAACAGACAGGTATAGGAAACATAAAATTTTTTTGGTGATGTAAGATTGCTTAAGACCCAAGATGCTCCTGCATCAGATATAGAGGGGAGGGACTTCTAGGGCATATAGTCCTAGGCTATAAAAGTTGTAAATTGACATCTATCACATTGGAGGAGTCATTAAAGAGCACTTTAATCCATCTTTAGAAATTAGGGGTGAATCCAAATGCTTCTAACATCCCCAAAATAAAAGGCCATTCAATTCTATCATAGGCATTCTCAAAGTCAAGGAGGATCACGGGCATGGGTGACCCCTTGTGTCAGTGAATAGAGGGCTTTTGGTGACTAAAACAAGACTTTTAGTATGAGACATCGAGTTCAATGGGTGGTGTGATAAACTCTCGCAAGAGGTCTCCCAACCTTGAGAACCAAGGTTTTGCGCACCTCTAGGATACTAGAGGAGAGCTATCACCCAACCATACTATCAATTGGATTATTAGTCACAATTGCTCATTTATATAGCGATTTGGATAGAGACTTGTCTTTGTCATGTTACCGCTTGAGGTCATCCCTTGGCACGTTCAAAGTGAACGCCTTCATCCAAGACATGCCTCTCTAAAAGAATTGCATGGATTTATCTTACACCTAAGATCCATGAAGGCGAGGGGAGAGGATACATCCATACAACCCTTTGGGATTACAAAATAAGACATGCCAAGCACTCAAAAGAAAAGATTAATTTTAAAGCACAAAACCAAGTGTTTGCTAACTACTAAAATACACACATAGTTATTTTGGAAGACACACAAGGTCTTCGTCACACGTTCTGCATCAAATGTGTTAGTAGTTTAGGATTGAATCTTCATCCCACGATTACCAAGGTGTTGTATAGAAGGGGAAAAAATCAGCCCCAAGATTGAGATCAATCACATAATTTACTAAAAAATACTTCAAACACATAGCATGTTGTTTATTTTTCAATTAGAAAGGAAATGTGATAAAAATAACAAAAATTATGGTTCTTTTCCTTTCTAATTAAAATTATTAAAAAATTGGTTGTTTGTGTTGGATATTGCTAATGCATGGGGTGGTGATTGATACATTTTATATGTTTAATCACTACGTTACTGAATGGGCACTCATACTGTTGTCATTTGTGGTTTTTCATTGATGTCAACATATGCTTCTATGAAGAGTACAGGTTGATTATGACAGTGTACGAACACTGTATGGATGTTTCAGAACGTGCAAAGATAGATGATAGTACATGAAGTTGTTGTGATCTTATATCCAAGATCGCATCATGTAATGTTGCATGTTGGATGAGTTACAAATATTTTGGTGAAGACTGGTTATTGGACAATGACAATGGAAGCTGACAGAGTGAGTCTTTGTGTTTCTGGTCTATCTTACAAAAAATATGGATTAGGTGTATGCGAGCTTAAGAGATGAAAGACAAGGTATTGAAGGATGTTCGTTGGTCAGCACAAGGAATGGAATGCTAGATGATGTCAGTTGTGGTGTGTGATTTGGAGAAGACTTATTTGGGAGCCGACTTCAGAGGTGTAGCGTGCATTTTGTTTGAAAAATGTAAATTAAGGATGTCGGTCCTTAATTATTGTAATGGAATCATTATATACTTGTTTTAGGTACCGTGTGTATCTTAGCAAGAGTTTATGTAAATGTAATTAGGAAAGCCTAATTGGCCGACCTGATCATGTAGAATGTAATAGGGTATATATGTAAAATCTTTTCTTTGGAAAAGACATGGTGAGAATATCTGTGATGAAAAGAAGATTGTGAAAGCTGTGAGCTTGTGTCTTCTAGATGTAGAGCAGAGGATTACTGGTGAACTTCATTGGAACTGATCAAGCAAAAATAGTTGTTGTCGGATAGTTCAAAAGATTGTGTATTTCTTCATATACACTTGTTGCGAACAATGAGTTCTAAAGGTGGATTTAACCTTCTTTGGGCAGTGAGCCCCCTTTCTTTTCTTGACTCCTAACAGGGTTTGTCCTCTAACAAGGACTATGTATTGTAACAGGGCTAAATCTTCTAACAAAGATACTATACTCTCAGTACATTATTTGTGGGTGCTAATTCCCACCGGGTTTTTTACCTTTAACAGGGTTTTCCTGAGACCAAAATATTGTGTTATTGTGTTGGCATTCATTGTGTTCATTGGATATGATATTGCTGCTATTCAAAGATTAAAGTTTAATATTCTATCATACAACTGATTCACCCCCCCTCTCAGTTATATTGTGGACTGTTATTCCTAACAGTTCATTAACTAATTAAAAAAGGAAATGTGATGAAATATGAAAAAAAAAGTTCTTCCCCATCCTAATTAAAATTATTGAAACTTTTTGGGTTATTTGATCCACCTAATTAGACTATGTGAAAATTGTAGTTCATTTACCCACTAATTAGGCTATGTGAAATTTGTAGTCAATTATCCTCTTAATTAGACTATGTGAAATTTGTTATTCATTTAGCCCACTAATTAGTCTATGTGCATTTGTAGTTCATTTTAAAGACTAATTAAATATTGTGTTTTGTTGCTTGTATAGAAGAATAAATCCCGCAAATATCACAAGTTAGACTCCCAAGTGCACAAGTCTTGTTCTTTTACCTACAAAACACATCAAAAAATACCAAACCAAATCAAATTTTGCATGTTCACGTCAGGTTCACCAAATGTAAGACTAGAAAAAGGTCTGGAAAGCATAAATGAGAGAACCACAAATCTCATAAATAATATATGCAAACCAATCTAATCTAACGTTAAAACCATTTGAAATGAGAGCTTAAAAACATATGCAAAATAACATAAAACTAACTTCAAATGTAGTTTCAATGCTCTCCTTTCTTCTTCATTGAAGTTGATTGATGTAGCTCTATGATCTTGACAAAAGATGTACAAATGTTGAAAGAAAAATGATGATAATGAGAATACTAGGAATGTGGTTAGCCAAAAATGAGAGAAATTATCTCAATTTATAGAATTTGCAAGATAAAATGTAAATTTAGCAATTAAGTATGCAAAAGGGCAATTATCATAAATTATGACAATTGACAAATTTGAAAGAGGACATTTATCATTAATTATGACAACTTATGACAAATTGGATGCATAATTAGAAATTAGTGAATTAAAAAAGATAAATTTGTCATAAACTATGACAAATATGACAAAAGGGAAAAAGGGAAAAATGTCATAAACTATGATAATTTATGACAAAAGGAAAAAGAAAGGTGGAGGATTAAAAAGAGGAAGTGGAGGCTAGAAAAGTGGGGGATAAAATCCCATTTGGCAAAAGGAGGAATTACTGAATTTTAATATTCATTTATTTCCACAAAATGGAAATTAGAATTTAGGAATTATAATTTTTTTATAAATCAATAATTAGCTAATTAATTAATTGTGAAACTATGGGAAAATGGATAAATAAATGTAAAACCTAAGACTTACGGATAAATTATGGGTTATTTACCCCTAAAGAAGACAAATTAATTGATTTAACCAAATTGATGATTTTGATGAGGCAAAAGATCGATGTTGATGACTCTGATAATTTTGATAATGAATTGCATTGATTTTGAAAGCGATTGATCAGGTTAAAAATGAGGAAAATTTGAGAAGAAATATTAGTGAATTAGGGATGGAAATTAAACATTGAAGACATGTTAAAAAAAAGGGGGCACATAGGTGTGGATCATTTTTTAGTGTCTATATTTATTATGAATTAATCATATTTCAACAAAAGGATGTTTCAATAAGGATAAATCTAAGTATTTGCATTCTATTTAGCATGTTTGCAAACCTATTTGAAATCATTAAAGTGGTCCAAAGGTTTGGTAAAGATCCAAAGTGGGAAGCTAGTCCATTTTAGCATAGAAAACTATACTACTACTATTTAGCACCACTCTATCCACATAATTGAAGGTAGACAAATTATGAAGAAATAAGCATTGGATTGATAACTACATATGCCAAGTTGAAACGTGTCAAATTCAAGGCCATAAATATAAGTCATTTCTCAATCCCACGTCTCACATCTAAAATTGAGTACCCTTATCTTCTTTTTTTATCAAATTTATAACATTTTTGTATACTATTCCTAGAATTAACTTTGTTAGTTGATTTGATTGTAAATTCATTATTTTCAATCTAAACAATTAAGAAAAAAAGAAGCTCTTTTATTTATTTTAATTAAATAGCCTTTACTAAATTCTTCAATCCTAAAAATGCATCATTATACATTGTAATAATTTTATTTTAAAAATCAATTAAAACCATATAACTCTACACTCTTTTCTTTAAAGATGCAATAAATTAACTAATATAAGACATTAAAGAAGAAAAAGACATTAATATATTTTATTTTAAGAAATCAATTAAAACTAGATGAATGTCACTCTTTACCTTAAAGGTATGAATGTCATTCTTTCTTTTCCTTGAAGGAACAATATATTATAACTAACATTAAAGAAGAAAAAGACATCTTGCAATTTTTTTGGTAATAAATGTGGTTAATATTAACAATAGACTTATATAAGTTATCAAATAGCCATAAGCTGACATTCACTGGTCCAACTAAAGAACCTTTATTTTAAAGAAATCAATTCCACAATTTGCTCACTCTGAAAAATTGCAACCATTCTTCATCACCCCCTCCCCCTACAAACTATAATAATTAGACAATAACTATCTCTTGTATATATATACTTAGACAAAAGAAAAGGGGCCCACCCAAAAAACCAGACCCTAACTTTGCTGTAAAGATTTCTGACCTCAAACAAACCTTTGTATGAAAACATCTCAAAACCTGATATAGTAAGACTCATTCAGCAGAAAAAGCCATGAATCAACCACCATTTTCTTCTGATCTTCAATGCATTGTTGGCATAGCTGCATCTGTACTTGTATTTCCGATGCATGTTCAATGTCAACCTGATAGCTTTTGCTGTAATAAAGCTGTGAATATAGGCAAAACAATCAGCCATCCAGCATCTCCCTTTGTTCAATATCACCTATAATGTTTAAGGATAATATCTGTTTGGTTTCTCAATATTCAGGTTGCAGGATCATTAGAACACTGACCTGTTAAGATGAAGACAGATTAGTTCATTGCAATTATAATGCCCAGAATCAAAGTACAACTAGATTTGAAAGCAAAAAATGCATGATTCTGAATCCAAAGCACATTGTGAGGAAGTAAGAGGGTACATCTGGTTCAGTTAGTTCACTGGGTTGTACCCAACTAATGGATGTCCACAGTATAGTACTTAGTATAAGTTTCTTGACACTGAACAATAAAAAACTATGTGAGTTGGAAAATGAATCAGCTCATTGCATTAGTGAGGCTTAGAAGCACAATTCACCTTAAATTGCTAGCATTCTAAATGACAAACACTCAACTGATGGGTGTTTTTCTTCTCTGTGAATGTTGAGGACCTGAAATTCCTCTTCACAAATTAAGCATGTCCCAGAAATAAAAGTATTTTGGCTATGGAACAGGAGAGCTAGCACATGGTTTGAAGGAAACAAAGCCAGGTGTTCCACTATTGTTTAAGATTACATGTTAAACATACAGAAGGTGAGGATAACATCAGGGAGAGTTGTTACCTTTCTTTATAGGAGAACTGTACTTGACTACATGAGATCACTGAAGTTCCTGGCTTTAAGTTCTACCCTTCGGAGGTCTCGTAGGTGTTGAGCAATTTCTTGGAGAAGCTTCATACCTTCATCACCCTTTCTCAATGATTTTATAGTGTGTTTGAGGAACTCCCTATCAGCTTCAAGAGCCTGCAATCTCTCATATAAATTGTACACTTCTTCTTCAATAACAAGCCTATTGTTGTCCGTTACAACCATAGAAACATTATGCCAGTCATTAGACCGATCTGCTAAGGACAGCTCTTCTGCATGATACAATGGATCTTCTTCAACATTTGTGGCTTCAAACAGAGGAAGAAGCCTTTTTCCTTTGCCTCCTCCTACTCTTCTAGCAGTGGTAGTTCCATTGCCATTCATTGTTTCCACAGTTTCTTTGTCTTCATCAGTTCCTTCCATGTTATCCTCTATTCCATTTGCCTCTGGATGAGCCATTCCAGCTTGATCATCATTGGCAAATGTGTGAAGCTTCTCCTCCAAAACCTTTAATTGCTCCAAAATTGATATCCTTTCCTCCTCAAAATCAACCAGTGACTCATCCAAACTAGTCCTCTGTTCTGTATCAACATACCCTCTTCCCACGCTCATGATCAAATCAGATGGGGTATATTGATTGCTCTCCCCTGCTTCCAATTGATCATTGATATCAATAGGATCAGAGGAGACATCATCGCTATTATCACTCAGGGAAGAGCTTGAAGATGTCCTATTTCTACAAGATTGATTGTCTGGTGTTTCTTCCCCTTTCTCTGCAGAACTTGGTCGTTCACTTTCATAAGTCTTCATTTTTTTCTCCATTCTCCTCTCTTTTGCTTCATAATGTAGCAATCTCCTCCTGCAAAGCTCAAGATCCTTCTCTAATTCCTGCTTTTCTTTTTCTCTCTTCACAAGAATCTCATTCAACAGTTGCAAAGCTTCCTGATCATATTCAGATTGCTCCTCCATCATCCTTTGGTATTGCAGGGCCTCCATTTGTACTGCTGCTTTTTCCTCTTGTAGCCTTGTGATCATAGCCATAGTTTGATTTGCAGCAACTGCTGCAGCATTTCTTTCTTCTTCCAATTCCGAGTACAAAGTATTCAGAGCCTTCCGTTCTGCCTCTAGTGCACGCTTGAGGCGATCAGCTTCAAATTCTCCATCGATTTCACTTATAATACTTCCATCAAGAGAGTCTGGACTAGATTCCTTCCTATCAATTAGCATTCTTTTATGTACAAACTGAAGACCTTCTATGGACCTTGGTGTTTCAGAGGCTCTGTCTTCATCCATTTTGTCAGTCTCGTTGTGCTCTTGATGACCAGCCTCAGTGCTATTCTGATCCAAATTTTGGATAGGCTTGCCATTCAGGTCTCCTGCTGCAGGTCCATTATCTTCTCCGGTTGTCACATCAATGTACTCGGGGACTGCAAACAAATAATAATCAATTCTCCCTTATTGTTAACTCCATTTCTTGATCTTCCATATAAATACAAAACAGTACAAGAAGAAAATTCAACAGCAAGGGATCATGGAAAGACCGTGATTATCTAGGGATAGTGGGGTTATATCACAAGATAAATATCAACGAACATTGGGGTAACATCACAAGATAATCGACCAAAAACTACTAATCAAAAAAGGTTCAGCGAAATAAAAAAGCAAACTGTTACCATAAGTTGATATCTACCTTCATCAATCTCTTCTCTTCTAGAATCCACGTCCACACCTTCAGAAATCTCCATTGTTGCTTCTTCAGTCACAACAAGATTGGGTGTTGCTTCTTGAGTAGCAACATTTGTGGATGTTTCTTCTTCAGTGGCAACATCAGTGGATGTTGCATCTTCAGTTACAACATCAGTGGATGTTGTTTCCTCATTGCCAATTTCAGTAGACGTTGTAGGCTGTAAAGTAACTATTTCAGTTGAAGGAGGATCAGCTTCTGATCCATTTATCCAATCTATTTCTGGATCTTCTAAATCTTGGGTTTCATCAGCACCCCTTTCACTATTCAAAGAAGCAGTCTGATCATCTCTATTCACTGGGGAAGGCTCAGAAACAGCAATTGTACCCTCCAATGGAAGTTCAGTGTAATCCTCGCTGGTGATTTCCGTAGCATTGTCCCCTTGTTCTGTCACAGCAACACAATCTCTTTCTTCAACTAGATCCATCTCCACAGGGATGTCTTCAGCATCAGGGGACACCTCAAAAGATTTTGGCAGGAGGTCGACAGAACATGTCGTTTGGGGGTCTGATTCATCTCCATCATCCAAGCCCTTTGCGACGACTTCAGGTGCAATCTCCTCTGATTGCAAGCTGTTGCAAGTACTGTCCGCAGCAGCTGCTTCGTTTTGATCCCCTCCATCTTCTATAAATGCTGCATTTTCATTCGCCAAGTCTTCTATGGATTCTTCATTTTGATTCCCCACATCTGCAGATGCTTGAATTAAACCCTCCACGTCTTCTGTAGCTCCTTCAGAATTCGACTCAAGAGGCTCTTCAACGAAGGCTAACCTCTTGGTGACGTGATCATGGGCTGTGTCCTCGATTGTCATTTCTGTAACCGTCACATCAGGTTCCATTGCACATTCTTGTGTGGCAATTTCAGGATATGCTATTCTCTTATCAACAAAGATATCAGGCTGGGTCACTGCAGAATCAACGTCATCCTGAAAAACTTCAAGACTTCTAGGCTCAATTTGAACCTCTTCAGGTGCTTCACTACAATGGGTTTCAGAAACATCCTTGGCGTTTTCTTCAAGCTCAATTGAGTTGCTGTCCACCTTCTCCTCTCTTGCGCCTGTTTCATCATCCGATAGGAGCGTTACGGATGATGATGAAACATCATTAGATTCATTGGGAGAATTCACAAACACCTCTGAGATCTTAACCTGGGTGCCTCCACAGACACAGCCAGATTGTCTTTTCAATCCATCCTCACCCTCCAATGCTCTTTCTAGACCATTTCCAGAAAAATCTAATGTATTCCATTGGGATTTGAGGATCGACTCCTCGCTCCCATCAAACAAAATAGTTTTGATAATATTATGGGAATACAATTTATGAACCAAAGGAGCATTACAGCAAGTGCACAGTTCCTCACTTACCCAGCCATTCATTGGTTTCTCGTCTGGCTCCGCGCCTCGTGGCTTGAACTCATCATCATGACCAATTGTCAGCAATCCCTTGGCAACTGTTTTCTTTGGCAGATCAAAGTCCATGTCTGCTACCATTGACATACATGTGATCCAGCGCGGCTTGCTTTCATTGTTTTCTGCAGAGCAATGAGTAGGCATTGAAAATGCACAATCCTCACACATTCCATGAGCATCTGCCAGTTTCCTGTGGTTTCGGCAATAACCTAACAAGGAAATTTCCTGAGCATGGCGATCGCATATGAGCTTTCTATAGAAGTCGGGCTCTTTTGGTTCTAGGATATGATCCAATCTAGAACACCATAAGCAAGGCGGTTGTAAACCGAAAAAACTAGCAAATTTTGTGGTTATGTATTGAAATAGAGCGCTAATCAGCAACAGCAATATTAGCATCCATTCAAGTACTGCGTACACCAATATTGTGGTCAGTCTCCATGAATTTCGCTTTAAAACCTTGGCAAAACCATTGGAAGCCATGTCTAATCAATACAGACAAAGAAGGTTTTGATAGCTTATGGATGCAATTAGCAATAGGAGCAGGAGGTCTACTCCAAAATCAATAAACTCTTCAGCAACTGTACAGAAAAATCGGAATGGTGGGTATGAATCTAACAGACCGAAAAAATCAGCTCAAGATCTATCAATCCTAATAGCTATACACATATATGGGCAAGTGTAAAAGAATCTGAAAAATGTAAAATCTGAACAAAACCTTCAAAACCAGGTGACAGAAACCAATCAAAACCCTCTTATATGTCTGCAAGTTGCAGAGGCAAGAACAAGCTCCTTCGACTTAGATTGTTGGGATTGGAGGGGTGGATGGAGAAGAATTTGAAGAGGCAATCGGGCGATCAAAGGAAGGAATAAAGGAAAGGAATGAGTCAAAGAAAGACTAGGAAATACTAAAGCTTGGAAAGAACTGAAATTGTCAGAGGGAGGTTGGGTGTTTAAACTTTGACAAAAGTAAACAGTATCCATTACCTTTCTTTTAACAGAATACCTTACCTCATTTATTTATACACATCGCACATACTGAGCTCTTTCAAGTGAATACAGAGCTTTTGCAAAAGAAAGGTGTGGCATCACCGTCCTCCTCTGTATATACACCAGTATAAACGTATGAAGATTGATGTGTCTCAGTCATGAACCACCACCATAATCTTTGCTTTTGCAATAATCATGCTTTCATTATTAGAAATGATAATGTTTAACAAAAACAAGAAATCCAGGCCTCCTTGAATTAAAAATTTGGAGGGGAATTAAGCTAGGTTTGCAATTAGATTTTCCTCTTTTCCTCTTTTTTTTCAAATCAGTTGTCAACTCAAGACGACAAGTGTGACCCATTTCATCAATTGCACCTGGAAAATCAGGTTATCAGAATTTTCCTGTTATCGATGCTCAACCAACAAGTAAAGTATAACAATTTGGATTGATTTACCTTGTTACAAACGGCATTACAGTTACTCAAGAGATCATAATAATAGCTAGTTTTGGGTTATTGAAGTTTAAAATCATTTGATCTAAAGTGGGATGCCAAATTGCCATCAGTATGAGCGAAATGGGACCCTAACAAATCGGGTAGAATGGGGCCTATGCAAAGGAGATAAACTACTACTAAATTTCAAAAGCTATGCTAGAGCTTGAATGGCCCCCATTTTTTGAAAATTTATATGTATGTTGATGTTGAGAATGAGAGTAAGATGATTTATATTATTCAAGTTATAAAAATAATCAAAATGAGTTTTGGGTAGGTAAGTGAGGTTGGTTTTGGTTTGTATGTATATGTCTTTTGTTTATTCTAATTGTTATGTTATCTTGTCTATACATATTGTAGTAGTTTGAGAGTTTCTTGACCTTATGACAATCTTTTTAGTGGTATTCAAGTCTTTTGATTTGGTTGTTAATGCTAAAACATGATGAATTAGAGTGAACAATGCCATCATTGAAGAAATCTTGCAAGTCTGCCCCTAGAAGTTTCTGCAAGGTATGTCTTCTACTAATCCGTAAGATGTTTCCTTTATGTTTGATTTTGATAAAAATCGTAAATGGCTTGAGCATTTATACTCATTGGTTATTGGGATATGTATGTGTCATTCAAAAGTTGTTACATTACTAGATAAACATTGCATAAGTTTTGCATGGGGTTAAATTCGATGCCTTCTAGAATTTAACAAAAGGTTTATTCATCTTTCACTTTGTAGAAGCTAAACATGTAGATGTAGTCATCTACCATGACCCTTACTTTGTGAACAGCTCACAAGTCATTTTTCTCCCTAGACAAGGGATTTTATAGTATCTAATTAATAGGCTCTAAAGTGCCCATTTGACTCACATTCCCTACATTACCATTGCTATGTTGGCCCTTCATCAAATTACTACAAAGGGTAAAACTACAAATCAATCACAAACTCAAGCTAATAGTAAATCATCAAAATCGATGAGATCTCCTCAACAAAGATGAGTGAAAATGATAAGCAAACCATTGAGTGACAACCTTGTCCTCTCTATCTTAACAATGAGTCTATCAAAGATGCTTCTAAGCCTCAATTTTCTAGAACTCCTCTTCTAATGAGTGTTCTTCCCTCACCAACTTTGGGAATCCTAATCCCATCATAACTAGATGTAGATACTTTCAAGTCCTTCCTAGGATTTTTAAGGAGAATATGATCCTTAGAAAAGATAAATATAGTTTGGTGTCTTTTACCAACCAAAATAGTTTTGAATAGAAAAACGCTTTCTACATTGCAAGGGTTGGACTTTGAGAAGATGGACCCCTTGATTATCTTACTTCATGAATTGATTTTCAAGGGTTACAAGGGTTGTGCTCCAAATTGTAAGTTTATGCTATTATATTCCTTACAAAAAAAATTTCCCTATACATTATTTATCTTCAAGGGATTAATTTTGTTAGTTTTTCTATTTTTATCATGTGACATTTCATATGGTTGGGCAATATCTATTTCAACAGTAATCATGAGAAAACCAAAGGTGGTGTTGAAACATTTCTTGATACAAATGAAAATCTCACTATGTTACTAACAATTATGACCCTACCAATTGTATTATGGGTTCTTTTCAATATTAATAAATATTGTCACAAAAGTTTGCACCCATGCTTGGGGTATGATGCCCAAACAACCTCCAAGTGTGGGACTTGTCCATGTGATGTTGAATCTCTAGAGCCAAGTGGCTTCCTTAAAATCAAGATGCACCTAAAATACCACTTTTGAGAAAAAGGGAGACAGATATGCTAAAAGGGAAATGTGGTGATGCACCAAATTGAAACATGGTTACTTTCCCTGCCTGTAGCTACACAAAACATTAATAAAAACCCCTAACTTATACATATCTCAACTCTATGCTACCCTCCTAGAATTCATATGTAGGCTACAACTAATGAGATGATGCAAAAGAGAAAACTCTCATAGTGCAACATTCACGAGCACAACAACACAACATACATACAAGGAAAATAAAAAAAGAAACAATACATACAAGGCAATAAAATGCCCAATATATCCGACTGGTAAGATAAGGAAAAAAAAGGAATTTTATTACCACAAGGCAAAAGGAAACTACAAATATAAGGCATAGCCACTACAAATGAAACAAAGAAGAACAACCTAGAAAATATCTACAAGAATTTCCTTTATAGAGTTTAGGCATAACTCATGATTAAACATGAAGTTCAAACCTCTTTAGGGTTGAGTCAGGTTACAAAAGGAAGAAGAGATAAATATCATATCAAAATTTGATCTCTGCATAAACATTTATCCATGAAGTGATGGGAAGGCCAAAATTGAATGCACCGACAGTTGAAGGGGATAAATATCCCTACAAATGATAAATGAGCATGGAGTTCATTAGCATCATGTTACAAAGCCAAAAGGAATCACTCGACATTGAATAATTGGTCCTAGTGTTGTTTAATGGCCACAAATAGTCAAATTGCGATGTTGAAAAGAGAATGTCGAGGCGTAAAATATGATGTGTTAGCCCACCCCACACACCTGTAAGAAACACCATCGCACGTAGAAATGAGACCCAGACCACTAGTTTAAATGTGAGTCATTGATGAAGATTCTGATCAAAATGGGTGGTCAAGATGTGGCACCAAAATTCCCCAATGTAAGATTAAAACATAATTATCGTGAAAAGATCTTAACCAGATGACTGGCGCAGTTTCACAACTAACATCATAGAGAAGGACGGAAGAAACCATGAGATGGAGAAATTTTGCCATTTCACAAGGTACCATTTTGCCCCTTGCAAAATAGAGGAATGGGGATAATAGTATGTGTTGGCCCACCAAATTTTATAATATGACGTGTTCCCCCACTTAAGTTTTTTCCCATGATGAAGTGTCTTGGATCAGTTATCTATGTTGGGCCAATGGTGGCAAAAATAGCTAACAATAACTAAGCTTTAAGCATTGTCAATAGATACACTCCAAATGATGTGACTAATTAGGACTCTTATTTGGTGGTGGTTTGCAAATATGGATTAGGTGGGATAAAAAATAGGTATATCTATTTATACAATGGATAACTAGAAAAATATAAGCATGATTCTACATACACAACAAATTTGGCCTTGATGACCCAAATCTTGGCCACCAAAGCACATCTCCCAATTGACACATGTTTGGTCTAGTTTACATAGTGTGTAAGAAAGAATCAATAAGAGACTTGATTGTGCCAAGATTTTTGGGGTCAAGTTTCATGATAGTGGATCCCACTTCTAGGACATCTTGATTTTTGCCTCAAATCACACATTTTTTTAATTTAAACTTTGAAAGGTTACATATAAAGAATTTTAATTGAAGAGGGTTGGATTAGAACCCCTTGGATAGAATTTTTATAATCTTAAATCTTGTACATGCAATGGAGAATCCTCTCCTATCAAAATGCTAAGAAAAATCCAATTTTACTTAACTTTTGGAGGATCGATTGAATTCATTTAGAATTGTGTTTTGTAAGTATGTAGCTGGCTTCATTATAATATTTTAAAAAAGTATAATATTAAGTACATTAATTTGACAATTATGTTTTTTTTAAAATTTCTTGCTAATGTAGGTTTTGATCAAACATCAAAGTCTTTGTTTTATACATGTTAAATAATAAAAAAATAAAGAAAAATTTCTAAAAGTGTACATGTTCCCTAGTTGTTTGTAATGCCCCGCTAGGGAACCCAAGAGAGATTAAGTTAAAACATGCTACTAAGTTTACATAACAATTTTTTTTCTTAAGAGTTTACACAAAAACAATGATTAACAATGTCAAAGCAATACAATATAATACAACTCATACATACAAGTGTGACTCAAACACAGATTATAAATCTCAAGGTTTCCTTGACATAGATTACGCAAATGTTAATTAATCTACTAAATACAAAAATTCTACAAAGTCTCCACATAATGTAAGTAAGTACATCATCCTATAAATGGAATCTAGATACAACCGATACCACAAGGTATCCATAATGAAAGATATCCTTTTCTCATGTCGCAGGGTATGTAGCGAAATCAAACACATAGTACAATATGATATCTCCAAAACAACTAATACAATGATATAAGAACATAATATAAGAAAGATAAGAATACATCTCCAACAATGATGAACAAGAAGATAGAAATACTACAAGGATCATCCAACATTGGTACATGAATGTCAGAATCTCAAATGGTAAAAGAATCACTACCACCCGAGCTTGTGGAACCTAGATGGTCTACTCCCACCATGTTGAGGAGATAACAACAGACCCCACTAAGATATCAAACATAAAAAATTAAACACAGTACAAACTAAGAAAGGGAGCCTGAAAGCTCTCTATCTCAAAAGGTACAATAGAATAACAAAGGTAAAACATACTCAACTAGAAGCAACCAACACATGTAGGAAACCTAATATGCATATGGGGAAGTTTCATCACATGAGTCAACTCTAGAGTTATCCTGGCAATTTGTCAAGACTCTAACACCCTAGTGACTCTATATGGTATCAGTAATCCTCTCATACATATGAGGTACCAACAATGCTATATCCAAGTCCACGTAGGCGACAAGTATCATCTCATAAACCATCCTAGCCTGTACTAGCACTCAGACATGGGTGAGGAACACAAACATATTATTAACGTTTCTATCCTAATAGATTTTATTATGTTATCACTTTATTAAGTCACTTGCAATAAGTTATCCTGATAGCCACTTGTAGGCCCCGATGCCTATTGCAAGCCAGTCCCCACCTATACACTTAGTTAACCTACCTAGGCTAAAAAAAACCAAATAACAACTAAATGATAGTAATGATCCTCAAATCAGTTGCTTAGTACAGTAGGAACACATTGGTTCTCACATAACCATAACATCAAATACGCACCCTCAAGGTGTTCATAAAACCACGAGTTTCAATAGAACAAGGTTAGGTAAAAAGATCGAAACCATATTTCCCCATGTAAAATATGCAAATAACTATCCAAAACAACTTCTATACAACACGATAACAAAATCAAAATTCACAAAGGTGATCACTGACCACATAAAAGATCACCTCTAAATCAAAATCATATATAATGACCAAACAAGCAACTCATGCAATACAAAAGTACTCATACACCTCTGGTATAATGTCCTTGGCCACCTAATCCCAACTTGATAGATAACACCAATAATCATATACAAGAAGAACAAAAATCATAAAGCCAACTCATAACTCCTGAAAAGAATTCAGTTAATTAAATTAATCCCAAATTAATTAATTTAATATTTAACCCAATTATCAACTCAATAACTAAATATATTAATCATTTAATATGCTTAAAAAAATACACATCTTAATCACTTAACATCAATACAATGATATAAATACTTAAATCAATATAAATATCATTTAAATGATAAAACAATTAATAATTAATAATTAAAAATAAAACCTATTAATATTTAAGTTTAAATTAAATCTAAATATTAATTAAATAAAATATAATGCCAAATATAAAACATTTAACAAAATTTAATATCAATTACATTATTAATATTTAAATATTAATAAATAACATTTAAAATGTTCAATGTCAATATTTAATATTAATTATTATACCTTTAAAAAATGAAATTTAAATATATATATTTTAAAAAAATAGCTAATTAAAAATATTGGGGAGGGGCCCCCACAACACCCCTACCCCCTCCTCCCACCCTCTTGTAGTGGTTGCAAGGCTTGTAGAACAGGCTACAAGTCTTGTGGTCTGCAAGCCTTGCTTGTGTGGTGGCCACACCATTATATATATATATATATATATATATATATATATATCATGGATATATTTTTTTAATCATAACACATTCTAGATCTGGGTTTATCAACAAATTTTTCACGAAGTTTTTTAATAACCAAGTTAAACCAAAAATAAAATAAAATTAAGCAATAACAAAATCATAAATTCCACAAACATTCCAAACGCAATGTAGACAATCTTTTCAAAAGAAGATTAATGTAGGTTTTTCAAACCCTACCTGAAAGTTCACAAGAAGGTTTGAAACAACAATGGCCAAATCGAAGACTCAAAGATTCCAAATTACTCCTAACCTTTGAAAACAATCCAAACAATTTTCTCCAAAACCTGGTCTCCTCCAAACTTGTGTTCAAAATAATGGCTAAAAGGATCTTAATAGAGAAAACCTATCATACGGAACTCAAACATGCAACTCCGAATCAGAAATTAGAACTCAACTTCCTAACCTTTTTTTTTATTAAATTTTGTTGCTTTCAATTATCAACTCTTAACTCAACTTTAACTTAAATTCCCAATTCAACTTTATTGAACTGAATGTGCAAGTTAAATTGCATATTAATAATTTATTATAATTTTTTTTTTTATATAAATAATTATGAAATTGATAATTAAATATCAATCCATTAATTATGCTTTTAAATTTTAATTTTAGATTTAATAATTAAATAAATCCTTTATTCACAAAATTGGACTTTTTAAATTAAGTCTTTTTAATTAATAAATATTTTTAATTAATTATCATTAATTACATACCCTCATATTGATATTTATATATATTTAATAAGATTTAATTATTATTCACATAATCAAACCCATAAATCACTTAACCATAATAACATAAAATCACATTAAACCACATAACATGACAACATGAGAAAGAACTGACTAAACCAAAAATAAAAAAATCTTACTGAAGGGAAGGGTTCATGAGTTCACGTCACCTTGATGAATTCGGACAGGAAACTCAATTAGATACTTATCCCTTAATTCAGGACAATAAATGGCTTGGGTTGGGATTGGACATGTATGTTATCTCCCCTCTTACCGTTTGAGATATTGTGATAGGGCACGCTCATCCTAGCAATTCAGGGAAGTCTATGTTTGATACTTTAAATCTTGCATAAAAGATGAGCATGTACAAACATGTATAAATATATAACAAACAATGGTAGGGATTGGCCGATCCCATGGATCTCGTAAGAAAGTAACTATGACTTCGTCCTTCAACCACATTAGGCACATCAAACATACATGTCAACCATATACATGCAACTATGGGGTCAGTAAAACTATAAATGTAAATAACATCCTAACATATAGATTACCATCATGAAATAACCATAACATGTACATCGTCATATGTATTTAAATTGACATGAGAATAATCATACTCATCTAACTGTAAACACATGATATAACACATTATCCAAAGGCTCATAATAAATCAAATCAATAATCCAAATATCATTGAAATAATCAACGCACACATAAAAGTGGCCTAAAAGATTTTGGCAAAATAAATTGAAAAGAAAACTATGGGTGGGCACTACATTGTTGATGCCCTCATTACAACAAAAAAGAAGTTAATTCAAATGTCTACAAGACATTTATGTGATAGCAAATGAACCTAGTTTGAATTATAGTTAATCTCACTTGAAAAAGTCATAAACAATTCTGCAATAAAAAACTATGAAAAATATGTTTTTCCATAGATATTGGTGTTACGAATCAATGGTTAAAAATTTATAATTTTATCCTTTCTACAAATAAAGTTATGCTACACTGATTAAAAGAAACTTTTAAAAATATTATTAACTATAATAAATATGGCCAAAGACGTCACAATCTTGAAAATTAATCATGAAGAGCACATTGTTGGGTTGGAGGCAAAGGTGAAGAAGATGAGTGACAACTTGTTGAACCTAGTTAATATGAGTTTCAAGGCAATACAAAATAGCGATGCCTAAAAATACATTTATGGATTTGGAGGTTCTAGACAAGAACAATTAGGGTGTTGTCAAGAAGGGCTCATTTACTTGTGCATAGGATAACTTAAAAATGTCTACAGAGTAAGCAAGAAATGATATGTAGGACATTAAAAATATATAGCAAAATTTGAATGTTCAGGATGATGAGGTTGAAGAGGCCCTCAAGAACCTCCATTAGTCCTCTTAGGTTTTCTCGTTTTAGTATTTTTGTTTCTTGTGTTTGTTTGTGTTTTAGTTAGATGTTGATTGCTAGTTGGTTGTGTGTATGCTTATGGCAACATTTTGTAAATAGGGTGAAATATTCAAAACCTATTTCACCCTTAATCAAATAATTTTTATTTTTATTTTTATCAAAAGATACATTTAAAAAAATCACAGATTATTTCTTAAAATTTAATTTTATATATATATATATATATATATATATATATATATATATATATATATATATATATATATATATATATATATATATATATATATATATATATATATATATATATATATATATATATATATATATATATATATATATATATATATATATATATATATAGTCTACAAATAGAACTTCAATAATCACTAGTTTACATTATCTTCAAATTATTATATCCTGATATCTTGCTCCTACACATAGAAAAGATTTTTTTGGGGTTTGGGTGGATGAGGGCTTGCCTTGGTCAAGCCCTAGATTGAGGAATCAACCTTTAAATTGAGATGTAAATGTAATGATAAAAGAAATGCTAACATGTAGTAGGATTGAATGTATCAAATGAAAGATACAATTACCTTTGTAGATGCAATTAAATTTGATATGTGATCAAGTATGCAAATGTAATAGCCTTGACTCAAATAAACCAAAAGGAAATCAAAGAAGTCAAAACCTCATGTATGTGACATGCCATGATGAAGGATGGAAGAACTTGAATGATTTGGAATGATGGATCTCCTTCTTGGAAGCCAAACTCCACTACCACCTTGAAGGAAGAAGCTCGATGCAAGAAGGAAATTCTTTAATTTGATGAATGCTTGAAGATGTTTTCTTGAAATATCATGAGCGTGTGTATTCTTTCTCTTGATTGATTGTAGAAAGATGATGTAGCTTGACCTTGATGAAAATTAAATTCCCAAGCCCTCCTTATATACTAGTTTTCGGGATAAAAAATAAAGCAGGCCAACTTGAGAGCAAAATAAATCAATTGGCAAACCTGAGGCACTTCGGGCCCCCCAATCAAATTTCCTTAGGGAAGAGGTTGACTTGGGTAGACCTCTTCCTAGAATAGGTCTACTTGGTTGACCTATTCTTGAATAGGTTGAACAAGTCGACCTATTCCCAAGGGGGTCCCAGAGAGGGGTCCTGAAGGCCTTGGAGAAGGTGCAAAAAGAATCAGGGGATGATGAATTTGCTAGGAGATATGGCCAAACATGTGATAAAATAACACCTAAAGGACCATGTCAAAATATGAGAGAGAGAGAGAGAGAGAGAGAGCATGCTAAGGAGGGCTAAAAGGTCTCAAAATGAAGTGCGTCCATTTTAAGATGGTACAATAGACTTGTGGAGATATGCATTTATTATTTTCTTGAGGATTTTTCAAATCCTTGAAAGTGCACCTAAATTAGCAAGGACAATAAGTTCCTTGGGTTCTAGCCTAAAACTTCTTAATTTAGTATTTGCATATAGTGAGTATTTCTCAACATGGCTTTCCTATCTTGGATTTTTCCCATAGATCTAGTGTTTATGTGTATGAATTATCCTTGTTATATAATTTTCTAACGGTTATTTGGATTAATAATAGTTTCTAATAATTGTGAGAAAATTGTTAACCTTTTATATGTGTTGATTCACCCCCACCCTCTCAACACCCAATAATGTTCAACACCCCCTACCTTTTTGTACATTTATACCTCCTTTGGTAGAGCCTCATTTTTATTTCAGTTGCAATATTCATAACTTCACTTTATCATTAATGACTTTAATCCCTTCCACACTATCCACCAAACATGAGTGACTAAATTTCACCATTTTATCCAGTTTTTGGTTGACATTGTTAATGGTGTCCTCCAATTTTGTTATCCTAGCTTTATAGTCATTCCTAAGGACTTTCGCATCCATTTCCACTTTCTCTAGAATGGAATTTTTTTTTTGAATTATCCTCCCTTTTTCTCTAGATTCCCTCTTTTGATTCCATCTTCTCTAATTTTCTTTAAAAATCCTATATTTTCTCATTAACACCATTAAACCCTAAGAGAAACTAGGTAGAGAGCCTAGCATTCCTTATCACCCCATTCTAAATTTGAGAAATCATATCCTTTTCCTAGTCTCCACTCTATCAAAAAATATCATTTTCTTCAAGAAAATGATCCTAACCCATTTTCTCTTCAATTGGTTTGTCCTCTGCATGACCTTGTTACAAAGGGGAATTGACCTCATCTATTCCTATCTCCTCCTCACCTACATCAATCCTCACATCCCATAACTGTTCTTCCCCCATAATACCTTTCCCCTTCCCTTTCCCTTTCACATTCTCCTTATGAGCATTTTTAGCTATACAACCTTGGGGGTTTTTCTCTTTATAGTTAATAAAGTTGCTCCCTCTTGAAAGAAGGAGCCACTAGACCAAGATTGTCAAGCTTTCTTCCAGGTAGGTTTCTTGGAAAAATAGAGAGCTCCATTCTCCTCCCCAAATACAAGATTCTCTTTACCCCTTGATACTTTATCTTCTAAATCTGAGGGCATATATATGTAGTGAATACAAATATATTTATACTATTTATGGTCAGATTCATCTCTTTAGGGTTACTTTGAATAGATAGAGATTTATCATGTTCCATAATAATAAAGATAAATCCCTTATGAAGAATAGGGGAATTGGGATTTTTGACATGATCTTTTATCCCCAACTCAAGGGAGGATAACAAACTAAAAAATAACACCCTTTTCTTGTGACAAAAGTGGTTGAAGAGAATGAAATGGTGACTAAACAAGGTAGCAATTCACTCATAAAAGGTAAAATAACACATAGATATCTCAAAAATCTTTACCCAACAAGGCTTGATAGAGCCTCGATCGTAGGCATCAAAACTCATCCTAACCATTTTGTCACACTCGCCCTTCTTGAAAAACCTATTTAGAGCATCGAAAAGGGATTTATGGTCCCTAAAAATATTCTTTCCATTAGTTGGAAGGTTAGTGACTTGATAAATCAAGTCCTCTGTAATCACTAAGTCCATATTGAACACATGGACTTTCCTACCATTCTAGCTAGCAAAAAAGTCCTTGATTGCTTGAGGGTTTATACCATGGAGGTGCTCCAAGTATTGGATCACACCACCCTCCTTTAGTTTATCCCACACCTTTGTATCATCCCTCCATTTGTTGTGGCTAAAGGGTTTAACCCCACTTCTTTCACATCCTCATCTTGTTAGAACTCAATGGACTGCAAGAGCCAAATGTACTAGGCCATCATTAATGGACCAACCAAAAAAACCAAAGTAAGACACAAAAATTACCCACACTTCATAGGATATTAATGTTTTCCATGACAAGTAGTCACAATGAGCAGATAATGAGGCATAGTTTTAATAATTGATCTCCTTTCATTATTAATAATGACACAAGCCTCCATAGATAGTGGATCATTTTGCCCCCATGTACATTTTCGATCAAACATGATGCCTAGGTTGGAAAAAAATGTCACATTATTCCATTCCCTTAGGGCATAGGTGATGTGGAAATCATCAAAGGATTAAAGATTAGGTAAAAAATTATAAATAAAGCCATGGATTGCCCAACTTGGAGGATGGGTCCTTTTAAGATAGTAATGATTTTTAATGAATCTCCCTCAAGCCAGACTCTCCTACACCTGTGGGATTGATCGAGCTTCAAAAGAAGGGGAAACTTTAGCTTAGGCTAAGTGGTGTGGAGACCTTGTGTTGTGTATGAGTGTATGAAGTATTTCTTAATATTTTTTCTACTTATATGTTGGGAACTAGTCTTTAACTATGTTTTTTAGGAAAATTACATCATGCATAGGTTGTAAATAATAACTATTTTTGTTATAGTTTGTTAAATAGGATAATATATTGGTAGTACATGAATTTTTACCCGTATTGATTTGTTAAAACAACTAAATATTTCTAGGGAAGTCATTCTAGGGAGTTCCCTATAAATAAGATATGATAATTCTATATAGTTGTAATGAATTTGATATAAAGAAAAAGAAGCACAATACTATTGTGTAAAAAAATTCTACCTTCTTTTTTTCTCTATCCAAATTTACAATAATTTCTTTAGTTCCCATCAAAATCATTTCCACCTTTGTTACTAAAAGTATAATTTTTTTTGAAGGCCTCTCAAGATGTGACCACTCTAGAATGGTGATAGATTTTGTATTGTTATTCCCATTAATTTACACTCCTTATTGTGGTCCCTAAGCATCTTGTTCTTGTTAATATTAATTGGCATCTAATCCTTAATTTCATTCCCTCAAGTTCTTTAAGAGGGGGACTAGGTACCTCTAGGGCCTATACTCCAAGGCCAATTTCACTTGGTTCTCTTGGCCTTAAGCCAAAGTAAAAAATAATTTATGTCAAACCAAAATTTTGACCCATCCAGTGATAATTGATTTTCTCTCCTCTCAACATGTGCATAAAATCTTTGTGAGATCTCCCAAACCCTGATGAAAGGATTGGAAACGATGTGTTGATGTGCCTTTCCATAATTATGGTTTGAAGAAATGTTCCAAGTTTTCTCACCTCATCTCCCATGATTCATAAATTAAATGATAGATGGTATCTTCACTTACTTTAAATATTTATCCATGCCAAACAATTTTAGATAATTTGATAGACTATAATGGAACCTAACATTGCTCAATTTGATTGGTATCTATTATCAATTTATACCTATTGGTATTTTCTTAAATCAACTTGGAGTTAGTAATCTAACTGTGTCCATTTTGTAGAATACTTGGAATTCCTCTCCACCATTTTTTATATCATGCCTATAGATGATTTTAGGCATGATTTTTTCCAACCATTAAGACTTGAATTATTCACTTAGCATAATGTTCATTTGTGAGATGGAGGTAAATTAAATAATAATTTTTTCTATAATGAGATGCTTTTATATTCGAGATTATTTTTTTATATTTAAATATATGAAATGATTGTTGTTGTTTTTTATTTCTACCATGGATCTTAATGTTTCTACTCAACCCAAGTCACTAGTTATCTCTAATGTGCTAATGTAGATTTACTCTAAGATATCTCCAACATCTCTAGAATGTAATTAACCACTAAGCTAATGCCCCTTATATAATGGACAAGGTGTCATATTTTATAATATACACTAGATCACCCCATCAACATAAGAGGTATAGTCACTCATAATCCACACACTACTTAAATATGAAATATGCTAGAATGCCAACAATCCATTAGTAGTAAGAATCACAAGGCAATAATCTAGTTGGGATCCTCCTTCACAACCTTTCAAATGCAAATGTGGGTGGTTGTGGGTGGTTTTTTCTTCGATGCAAACCCTCCATGTCTTCTTAATGATGCGTGTAGCCCATTTACAATTAGAGTAAATTCTCCTAGCTATATTTAGCGATCTCTTTGTTTTGAACTATTTAGATTCCCAAGCAAGAGGTTCTTAATGAGGAAGAAGCTATTGATGATCAATGAGATCCTATAGAAAATGGTGGGGCTTTGCAATGAGATGACTAAAATAATTTTGATAATCTTAATCATCCTTCTATTTATAGAATTTCCCTTATGAACATTATTTTCTTAATTTTATGTTAATTTGGTAATGTGACAATATTTCATGTGGTTGTGGGGGGAGGGGGAAGGATGTACACTTTCTCATTTTATATTTGTGTTTTCTTTCTGGAGATACATATCTATCTTTACTTCTCCTCTATTCACCAATTTGAGTTTTGTCTTTACTTCTCTTCTATTCACCAATTTGAGTTTGGTCTTTGATCCCATGCCACATAATTTTTTGAGGATTTGGTTGTATGCTTTAGTGCATTTATTTTAATATATGATACTTCCATCAAAGGAATAAGAACAAGATCAAAGAGGGGCAATTATAAAATAAAGCATAATATTTATTTGTACGATAAAATTAATATGTATATTGAATTGTACAATTCATTAATAATGTAAAGATGAATGTGATTATTTAATAATTTTTCATTTTCCTTTGCTATTTATTTTTAGTCTTTTAATTTTAATAAATGGTACAATAAATTTTTATGGTCTTTTGGTACCTAAATTATATACGATCCCAAAATTTATTTATTATATAGTCATTCTAGAGTTAATATATTAGTTCAAATTTGAGTCTACATCATGTAATGACCTTAGATGTTTCTTGTGCTTGTAGTTTTGTCTCCCTAAAAGAGCACACATAATCATGTCCCCATTTAAAAAAAGTTAATTATATAATTTGAATGCATATATTTTTTTAAACTCGAATTCAAATATATACAACTCTTTTTTCCCAAATACTAAAATAAGGTAACATAATTACTTATTAGAAGATAAAAGATAATAGCAATTGACACAATAAATACACATCAAACAAAGTATGCACACACAACCAATAATATACTAGGAGCTTATGTTTGAGAAACATGTGTAACTCTATTTTTATACATCCTAACTGTAACACCACAATATAAAAAAAACCATAGTGATAACAGAAAAATAACAACTAAAAGTAAACCACAACAATTTTTTTTAATTTAAGAATCTATTACAGATTACAATAACTGATTTCCCTTAGGATAATCCACATCAATATCAATTAATACATCGTCAATGTACATCATAATCTTAATTATAATACAAAGATTGTTCCATTCTACAAAGAAGTACAACATAACGGATAACTATCTCAAATGTTTCCTACAATCAAGAATCAATTCCAAGCTGCCTGCCAACAACAGATTGTTCCTTCACAAACTAGAATCTGCAAAACATTATGACAACCACAAAACAGACAACAGGGCTCAGCATGTGAAAACATAAAGAAACCTCCGTGTGACACCTGCAACAGTGTTAGTACCATAATGTACATATAATCAAGATACCATT